>JAGSMR010000130.1:715000-910000 GCA_029286605.1 Sericinus montela
GATGATATCAACGAATTCGTTGACTGGTTCCTAGAGAGTTGTAAAAATGGAACATTCAGGAGAGAAGACATAGCAGATGACGGAACAGTTGCAGCGTATAGAGTTGCGAAAGTAGCTCTGAGCGCTGCGACAATGTTGCAACAAAAAGAACTCGAACATAAGAACATTTCTGTCAATTCAATGCATCCAGGCTTAGTACGCACGGATATGACCCTCGGAGTTGGGTTTTATAGCGCAGATGAAGCGGCGGAGACACCGTTATACCTCGTTCTAGAAGCTTCCGAAACTTTGAAGGGAGCATACATTTGGTACGATAGAAAGGTTTTGGATTGGTACGATTATAATGCAGATTACTATTTCAAGACCTCAACTTTAAAAGCATAGTTTTCAACTTTTTTAAATATTATTTTTGATTTATTATCGTCTGTTTTTATGTTTATCTAATAAAATCCATATTATTTTATATCTTCTTTATTTGTTCTCACATAATTACAATATACCTAACGCCATAAATCATAAAGTTAAATGTATAATCACGGTGTACTTTCCAAGACCAGGACTACATTTGTTTTTTTGGAAAAGTTTGGTATTTTCGCTATTATCATTGTACATCTAGGTCTATATGCATAGCTGGATATTATTTAAATAAATACAAATCAGGTGTCATTCAATGGCTTATTTCATAGCCAATGAAGCATAGTATCTATCCTGGTGTTAAAGGATCATATATGCTTATGTACTGCATGCGAGAACCTGAATTGGTAATTAGGAGGGGAAAAACTTCCAACTAGTTATGAACAACTTACAACTCACTACACGGACTACAGCATCACAACACGCCTCTGACATCAATGGGTTATTATGTAGGTTACTTTTACCTTCTTGTTACGTCAACTTTCCTCCAATTTCTACCTTTAAGATCTCTAATGCACCTACAGTTACTTTAGTATTGAGGATTTTCATAAAAAATATCCTCAGGCCATTCCCAATATATAGACAATTAATCTTTTCGAACCACCTAACACCGAATACATTTTTTGGGATAACGTGACAGGTGTAGAGCCGATCGCCATATTTACGTGCAACATTTTGAAATTCCATAGAGTAAGTAACTCATTCATGGGTTGGTGTGTACGCATATACAAAAAATTCCCAGCAAAGTTTGCCTATTAATAGATTCAAAACGTTAAGAAAAATCATTTTGTTTGTTGTAGCTCTCTTCTACGGTAAAAAATTTTTCATCCGAAAAAATAATTTCCCGATATTTTTTTCCCGCGTACCGCTTAAACAAAGCGCGGCATCTCTTCAGTCTCAGGTGCATTAGACGAGCATTCAAACAATGTCCTGTTTTTCTTCGATATGCCCGAATCCCTTAGTCTTCCCCTTGGTTACCCTTAGTCTACCCTTTTCACCGTGGTTCTGCTTAACCCCATCTGAAGGGCCAACAGTTTCTGCTTACGTTTGGGATTTCTTTGAATTCGAGCCTTCACAGCTTTTATCACTGCTGGAGACCTAACAGACCGAGGGCGACCACTTCTTGACCTGTCATCTACACTACAGTCTTCATTGTATCGTTTGATGGTACGATAAACGAATCTTTTGGTTATATTCAAATTTTTCAGTATGTCAAAAAATTTAAATTGGCGCGTAACCGCAACGATGCAAAGCAATAACTGCAACACGGTCTTCTTTAAACGTCCACTCCATATTTAAAAATGAGTAAAATTCTAAAAAGTAGGTAGTTTTATTTTCATGATCAATTCGAAATTCGAATTCAATAAACTTTTTTGTGGCCAGCATTCTAAAAGAAAAGTTTTTACTGTGTAACAATACTTATGACCTGACTGTGTATATAGTAGTCATAAAAGCGAAATTTTCTTGCGATATTAAAATATCATGAATAAACTATATGCGCTTCTTACTAGAAATGGTATTTTCAGAAAGAAATTTCAAGCATTCTCATTAAAATTTCTTGGGTAATGCCTAATGCTCGAGAGAACTTGGAAGTAAAGGTATGTAAATTTTTACTGATAAATTGTACCGATATTTTCTTTCTGCTAGTGTTTTTGAGGTGGCTAAGGTAAAAAAAACTTTTGAATGCCGTAAAGGCGATCGGTAGATGGGAAGATAACCATCTGAAAAATTTGCTGATCAACATTAAGGTGACTGGTGACTACTATCAAATGACTTAGGTGCCATGGGTCTGGGACCGCCAAGCGTGACTATTACTGAAAATCTTCCTCTTGGGCGAGGCCTTTGTCTGTATGTAAATTTTATGAGCGATGGAAGTCTTAGTCGGCACTGCTAGATTAGTTTAGAGCAATTATCCAAGAGCACATGCCTGAGGAAAAAATTTATATTCATAAAAATTTTTTTCGTTGTCAACTTGCTCTGGCCCTCTTGTCTCCAAAAACATTAGAAAGAAGGTGTGCGCACAGCAAATGGCATTTACAGAAATAAATTTTCTTTACGTTTTACATATAAATTAACTTGTACAAATTTTGAATATCGCTCTGCAGAAATATTACTGATAAAGTTTGTGGAACGCTATCTATTTTATTACTTATCTTTAACCCAGATAGCCTCCAACTCGACCTCCGATATATCCGATAATTGGAATACAATTCCAACAAGAATTTAGTGGATCATTTGCACTGAACATAAGACGACATGTCTACTAAAGTCGCAGTGGTAACTGGTTCAAACAAAGGCATAGGGTTCGGTATAGTCAAGGGATTGTGCAAGAGATTTGATGGAATCGTATACTTAACTTCACGAGATGAGGCTCGAGGTAAGGCTGCAGTTGCAGAGTTGAACAAACTTGGATTATATCCTAAATATCATCAGTTGGATGTCATTGACAGAGAAAGTGTTAAACGATTTAGAGATCACATTAAAGAACAATATGGAGGTTTAGACATCCTCATCAATAACGCTGCTGTCCTTGCAAAAGTTGATACAATTGAAGATTACGAAGAAAATAAAAAAATTGTGGACGTCAATTTCAAGAGCATATTTACCATCCAGGAATTTCTATTCCCATTGGTTAGAAAAAATGGACGTATCCTTAATATTTCCAGTGACTGTGGACATTTATCGAACATAAAAAACAAACATTGGATCGAAAGATTTTCGAATAAAAATTTCACAGTAACTGATGTCAATGAATTAGTTGATTGGTTCTTAGAGAGATGTAAAACTGGAACTTTCAATAAAGATGATATTGCTGATAATAGCGCGTATGCTGCTTACAGAGTGTCGAAAATTGCACTAAGCGCTGTGACGATCTTGCAACAGAAGGAGCTTGAGAAAAAGAATATATCAGTGAATTCAGTGCATCCTGGATTAGTTCGTACAGACATGACTAGTGGTATTGGATTCTATAGCGTCGATGAAGCGGCTGAGACTCCAATTTATCTAGTGCTAGACGCGCCTGATAATCTTAAAGGTTCATACATTTGGTATGACAGGAAGGTTTTAGATTGGTTTGACTACAACGCCGATTATTATTTCAAGTCATCTACATTATTAAAACAATAAGTTTTATTACAATTTTTTTTTTTTTGTAATATTGATGATTTTTTTGATGTAATACGTGTGACCCAAATACATTCAAAAATAGACATTTTTGTATAGAAATATTTCCATAAAAAAGTCTTTCTAATTTGTCTTTTATTAGAAATTCTTCTCCCTTTACTATATGGAAGTCCTTAGTACTATAATGGATAAAGGCTTGCTTCAAAAGTTTGGGCACATCGAAAAAATTTGTAAAAAATAATTGCATAATAAATTATACAGAAAAAAATATGGATGAAATTGTTTCGATGATAGATGAAATCATAAATTCATTATAAATCCAACTCAAGAATATGACGTCAAATGAAAAAAAAATATGAACACATGGAAAACCAAAAAAGAATTGAAAAAACAGAAAATCGTTTTGTTGAATGCAAACTATATAGTTTGATATCCCATTCCCAATGCAAGGGTAGACAGAAGTCTAGACAATTAAGTCGTTTCGACCCACCTTCCACCGAAGATATTTTTGATACATCGTGACAGGTGGTGAGCCATATAATTCGTAAATAATTTTTTGGAAAACCCATTGGTACGAGCCTGCCACCTGGAGATCGAACTCGGGTGTCTTCCTCAAATTCCGGTCGAGTCAATATAGAAAAACCACTTGGTCTTGGTGTTGTGGTGCCTTCGTTGTTTCCAATTCCCGTACCTCAAGCGCTTTAGCATCTTACATTTGGATCGGAGCAATGTATGTGATTTTGTCCCTATCTATATTTATATGTATTTAAGTAGATATGTTACGGTTAAGGTGATATCTGTGACGAATAACTTGATGCAAGTGAACTCGTGAATAAGCGTTACCCTTAATTGGATACACTTTTATAATTGCACTAAGTCGTTTTCTTTGTAAACGGGTGGAAGTATCTGTTACTAAAATTAACAAAACATCAGCTTACTGAGAATGGTAATAAGTTCAATTCAATGAGAATCGGTTGAGCCTATATCTTGTGATGAGTTATTACATGCTTTTAAGTTTAGCTATGTGTAGGCCGTGTGATTATGGTGTTAGATTTTATCATTTTATACTTCTTTCCCATATATCTTCCAGTGGGTATCGTATAGATAAATAAATAAATACAAATATCTTCACGCAATTCCCAATACAGGGGTAGACAGAGATTAAGTCTAGACAATTAAGTCCCTTCGACCCACCTTCCACCGAAGATATTTTCGGGACATATAGATGATAAATGAAAAAGCATTGATTACGATAAATCCTCCCTCTGGAGTGATGCCAGTCCAACAGTGGACGTTTACCGGTATAATTAGTTTGTAAAATTTGTTAAAAATATTATTAGTTTTAGATTTAGTTTTATTATTTATGCATCTTTCACTCTATATATTCATATAACAGCGTTGCATATGCTGGTAGATCGGGATCGTTATTTGTAGAAATCTTTAGGGGAGGCTTATGTTCAGAACTACTACCGGAAAAGAGTTATGAAATATTACCGTGGTACAGTATTTGTTCGAAACAAATAATTCTAATTCTATACATGAAAAGCTTTGCAGCACAATGGTGAGATTCAATTCAAACCATTCAATTAATTATTCAACAAACAATTGTTTGAACGGTCGGACTTAGCGGACTTAATGCGCCGCTGTTATTTCACCATTGTGAGAAATAATTGTTCGCTAAATAGGCGTGAACTTTTCCCTAAAGTTTGTGCAAAATTTTACCTCACCAATTCGTTCGCTGTTCATTTAAAGTTTATGATTTTGGAATGTAATAAATAATACATAAATACATAAAAATATAGGGACAACATAACATACTATGCTCTGATCCCAAAGTAAGTTAAAGCACTTGTGTTCAGAAACAAATAATGTACCACTAAAAACCAGACCCGATAGTTATTCTTTGTTTTTTGTGTTCTTTTTAAAAGCAGCTCAAGTTATAAAAAAAGTCACGATAGACGAGTGGTTGGGTGGTCGGAATTTCGAGTCGAGAGACCCGAGTTCGATCCCCAGGTGGCAGTACCAATGAGTTTTTCAAAAACTTATGTACGAATTTCATCGTTGGCTTGGACATAAAGGCGGCGACGGGCTCACCACCTGTCACGTTGTCCCGAAAATATCTTCGGTGGAAGGTGGGTCAAAGGGACTTAACTGTCTAGACTTGACCTCTGTCTACCCCTGTATTGGGAATTGCGTGAAGATATTTATATTTATTTATTATTTATTTATAAACAAAATTTGAATTAAAAATCCTTTTGAAGTTGTTTAAAAAATTAAATTGTAGGTATGCATTGCCTAGAAATATTTACTACCACAGGAAAGAATGCATGTTTTATTTGGATGTTATCTAACGATTGTTGTGTTTATTCGTTTTGTTATCCCCCATTAAGCGTGCTTAATGGCGATGGAAGTAAACATCGTAAATTAAGTCACGAGCCACGATTTTATATGAACACAATATCAATGTTTGAGTTATCATTATGATTAATTACATTTAACAGTTGTTGTAATTGTAAATTTATTATCGCATCTGTTTTTCTGGTATTATAGGTATCCATGGGCGGCGGTGATCACTTACCATCACGTCAGCCATCTGCTCGTTGGCCCCTTATTCTAAAAAAAAATTGAAATTTAAAAAATTGTAATATCAATTGGAAATGACCTTGCTTTATCATAACGAATATGTGTATGTATTGTGCTCGATACTCGAATGTTTATATCTATACATACATATTTGTACACGTACATAATATATTGTACCACTAGCTTGGACATTTAGACAAGAATAGGCTTAGAACCGGTCACGATTTCCCAAATAGGCATCGGTAAATGGTGGATCAAAAGGACATGTTATAGACTAGAGAAAAAAGTTATAGGAAATTGCGTAAAGATTAGTTAAAGTTAAAAAATAATTATATTTAAAGCCTTTTCAGAGAAAACTTAGCTTCTAATCAGTAAAAAATTTTATTTTCATAATTGAATCGTGCCTTTTGTACTTTTTCTCCTATATGCAGGCAAATATTTTTTTAAATTAATTAATTCATGTATAGATAAGGACAAAACACATGCCTTACTCTGATCCCAAAGTTAGTAGCTAAGGCACTTGTATTATGGAAATGGAATCATAGAAGGATTTTAAACACCCTGACCTGGGTAATGTAGAAAAATTATTTTCTACTTTGACCCGAGCAGGAATCGAACCCGAGACCACAGGGCTTGAGACATCATGAAAACCGTTATGTAAACCACTCGTCCACGGAGGTCACGGAGGAGGAGGATTTTACCTCTGTATAGTAAATATTTAGTTGTTCTACACCCATTTATTAACACACAAAACAACTTTGTATTTATTAAAATAAGATGGACGTATTTATAAAGTCTAGACCTCGAGCCAGCCTAATATTGAGAGTATCCTTTTTAAAACTTTAAATACGATTTTGTATTAGAAAAGGGGGTTTGGTTTTAAACTCTATTAGCCTTCTTCCATATTGCAATTTTCAATTTTGGCTCTTCGCCATAAAACGAACAAGGCTATGCGCTTAGCAATTGGATTATATTACCAATTCACATAGAGGTACACTTTTAAACACATCAGCTTAACTTTTAAAATTAAGCACATGTGCCTCACAATTTTTAGGAACAAATAGTTTCATTAAAAAATGTATAAGTTGTAACATTTTTATATAGTTTCCTAAATTAAAAGACTGCAATTGTTGGATTAAATACGACTTCACAATTCTAAATCTTTTAAATAAATATTACATTTTTTTTTTGTTTAATATGTATCATATTTTACTACAATTCTACTCATATAAAAACGATCAGTATCGGCAACAGGCTCACCTCCTGTAACTCTAAATATGGTCCGTAATACATGGGTCGAAAGAGATATTTTATCAAGCCTCTGACCATTTGGAAATGCCTGAAGTAAAAAAAAAATATTTCAATGACGTGCCAAAGAGCACTGCAGGGTATGGCGGACGTGGCACGCTCTAATTCTTAAATAAAAGTAAATGTGGGTCGAAAGGACTTGATTTTCTTACCCGAATTAATATGCGAGATTTAAAACCGATAAAAGCCGAGAAACGTCTAATGTGCAAGGACTTTGGTAGTGCATTTACCAATCGGCTTGAGACGCTTTCAAATCCACCATACGGTAGAAGCTTGTACTAGAGAAGCCATCTGATAACAGTTGACAAGTAAGTCAAATAGTTTTCAGTTTCTACACTCCGAAATTCGTCACACTTTAAACATTAATTCGCGTTTAATATTGTTCTCGTAGTTGGTAGTCGCGGACTAAGGTCAGCAAACAACTTTAGGGTCGGGACGTGAAGCGGAATAATAATGTTCCAGACAGAAGGCAGTGACACGTTAATATTAGAAAAGGTCGTTGCTTAATAAATATATTTAGAAATTTTATGTAATAAATAACTCGTTTTTTTAATACTTTATTTACCGAAATAAAATAGTGTTTATATTTACACTAGTTAGCTAAAACCAATTTATAATTTATAATGGGCACATCCTGCATTTATTAAAATAAATAATTTAGAATATACCAGAGGAACGATCACCGAGTTAGATCTACAGAAGGTAAAATATTTTTAAATTATATGCAATTTATATAATTAGCGTGGACATAAAGACGGCGACGGACTCACCACTTGTAATGTTGACACAAAATTAGTCCCGGTGAGATGTCGGTATATAGGACTAAGTTACCTACACTGTAGACTCTTGCTGCCCCTGTACGGTAAAATGTGTGAAGATGGAAAACTATACTCGTATTAATGAGTCTAGTATCTCTTCTCCTTACTTATCTTCACGCACAGTCCCTGACGGGGTAACCAGATGGATTTGACCGTCAAGTGACACGATAAAAACATACCTCTTTTGCTTCTATCAAATTCATCACTTCTTCGTACATGCACGTTTAGGTATCCGAGTACTCATGACCCTCTTTTTGAGTATATGTGCTCACAGGGTCTTCGAAAGTTAGTCTCAGCCTACATTTTAATGTTAACTTTCGCGCTATATAATTTCTTCGCTATTCGGTTTCCAATCATTCACTAAAAATGTTACTGTAAATTATTAAATATAATTCTTTATCGGGAAAATAAAGAGTCATGCGGAACGGTCTTAAGTTACACCGCAACAATACATTACGTGCCTCAATAGCGAATAGCGTGGCGTTGGTACGGACCAATATGGCGCGTTACATCATAGACAGCAAACAAAGTCGAGCAGACTTTGTTGTACGTACAAATATATACGATTTATGCTTTGAAAATGTTATGTTTTCAGAAATATGCTCTTAACATAAATGTTTTGCATAGATAAACACGTGAGGTTTGTCGGAGCGTCCGATTTCACGTAATATTATGTACTTCTTGTACTTGACTGCTTTATATACATACATAGATAGGGACAACATCACATACATTGTTCCGATCCCAAAGTAAGTGGTTAAAGCACTTGTGTTATGGAATCAGTAACAACTATTAATTTAATAACATAAAAGTTCAGCATAAATATGCTTTAAAAATCAATAAAATTGCATAACCTTTAAGATTATTATAAAGATTTTTTATCACATTTTAACATTATTCATATATTTCATACTTATTTTTTTTTCTAATCAACTTTTTGTCACTATTTTGATATTTCTTTTTGTGTGAGGGAAATAACTTATTGTGAGAAGAATAAAAGGGTAGGTAGTAGGTGATCAAGCATATTGTATTACAACTTTATTCCTTTGTTTTAAGACGCATCACCCACCAAGACGCTGTTCTGATACTATGTACAATTTTGTTGGTTATGTCCCTTAACAAGAAATAAAAAAGACCTCAATCCTCTGTGAATGGCGTGAAAGTATTTATATTTAATAATAATATAAAATATCTTCACGCAATTCCCAATAGATGGTAGACAGAGGTCAAGTCTAGACAATTAAGTCCCTTTGACCCACCTTCCACCGAAGATATTTTCGGGACAACGTGACAGGTGGTGAGCCCGTCGCCGCCTTTATGTCCAAGCAACGATGAAATTCGTATATAAGTTTTTGAAAAACTCATTGGTACTGCCACCTGGGGATCGAACTCGGGTCTCTCGACTCCAAATTCCGACCACCCAACAACTCGGCTATCGTGATTTATATTTCTTTTAATATTTTCATGCTATTCCCAATAGGGTTCCAATAGGGGTCCAAATTAATAGGTCTAGGCAATAAAGTCCTTTTGAGTTACCCTTCACCGAAGACATTTTTTGGAACAACGTACAAGTACAGTCATTGTCTTTATGTCCAATCCAACTATACAATTCTTACATAAGTTTTTTTTAAAGAAACCCATTGATACAAACCTGCCGCCTTGGGATCGAACTCGGGTCTTTTGACTCGAATTCCCCATCACCCAAATACACGGCTATCGTGACTGTTTAATAAATTAGATAATTTGACAGTGATGATTTTCCTTCATAAAATGTGATTTATATTGAGTTCAAATACTAGGCGTCCATAGAGGGATACTTTTTGATCCAGGAAATAAAACAAATCATCAGCAGAAACATGTGGAAAATATTTAAAACAGTCCATTTTGTTGATTAATTTGTGAATACGTTTATATTCGCGCAATGAACCCGGCCACGCAGAAATGTTAGGACGTGAAAAAAAAACATCTTTCATTTCTTCTTACGGAACTTATTTAACATCAAATACCTATGACCTTTCATTCGAATGAAATACTAGGGCATCCTCATTATTCCGAATGCGGAGACAGCAAAAAGGTCATGACTCTTATAAACTTTTTTGTTGTTATAAACATTTTAATAACAAAATTTATACTCGCATAATACCGGAGAATGTAAAGGCTATCTATGTCGTCTGGTAAATGAAGTAATCAGCTGCTCAAGAGTGGCGTAAACACCGGTTTTATGGCGGCGTCAGATTGGAGGTCCCGAGTTCGATTCCCGGCCGGATTAACGTAAAATATTGTCTCGTATCTTGGTGTTTATGGTAGCTGCGTGGTTTACGATTATGTAGTACAAGTGCTTAAGTTATTTTGAGATCGGAGCAATGTGTGAAGTTGTTCCTATCTGTGTGTTTATTTATGGATCTTTTTACGGGGACAAAGGTAATCAAATCTGTAATTATTTTTATGCCATCCCCAGTACTAGGGTAGATAGATTTTTTGAGACTTCGTAACAGGTGTTGACACCGAAACCGTCTTTATGTCCAAGCCAAAGAGTATTAATCGTACATAAGTTTTGAAAACACCCCCTATTATAGGGATCGAACTAGGTTCTATTGACTCGACTTTCGATCACTCAACTACAGATATCGTGACACCACGATATCTGTTGGTAAAGCACGGGTCTCGGGACTCTAACTCTGGTAACTCGGCCATCGTGACTACATATTATCATGTAATTATATTGTCAAGGTCAATAAACAAAGCCAAAGTATTTATTTGCTTTGAATAGGTTTTTAAGTTGATCATAACAATTATCCTCTGTTCAGCTATTATAATTAATAAGCTTGCAAAATATAATAGAAAAGGCATTAATACATTTAGCAAAAAAATATTACAATACAATATGATTAATTCAATTCGTACAATTATTCAATAACATAATGTCAAATTACAAATTAGATGTCAAAAATTACATTCAAAATCACTTATTATTTGAATTAACCATATTTTACTTTTATCAATAATTCAATAATATAATGTCAAATTACAAATTAAATGTCAAAAATAATATTTTAATCACTTGTTATTTGATAAATGTATGTACAATATTTTTTTATTATCAGTTGCCAACTTATTGTTACTAGCACAAAGGGAATCCTACTTTAGCATTGGATTAACATTAGTTCAACAGTTATATACTCCCATAATACGAATCTCACTTAATCGTTACATCAATCTTATAATAGCATAGCTGATAATTTTCCCTTTCACGATTTAAACCGTGAATCACACACCCGCAAACTGTCAGTTCCAGCTTTAACTTTTGATGTTTCAAAGGGAGCGGGGACCACCAATCCATTTTGACTTTACAAAGGATTCGTACCCATTGTATCGGCGTGTATTTGATTCGGAAACATGAAAAAAAACAACATGTCCTGATAAAATACGTTTCAATTAAATAGAAACCCCTAAAGAATGACGGAACGTTGGCGTAATTCAAAATATAAAATCAGCTTTTTTATATGCCGTTTAATAGAATGGTATATCAATTTCATTAATACAGTGTTACTGTTTTTTAAAGAACCCATGACTGTGCAACCATTCATACTAAATATAAAAATAAAATATCTTCACGCAATTCCCTATACAGGAGTAAACAGAGGTCTAGATAATTAAGTCGCTACGATCCACCTTCCACTGAAATTTTTTTTTAGGACAACGTGACAGGTGGTGAGCGCGTCGCCGTCTTTATGCCCAAACCAACGATATAAATCGTATATAAGTTAACACCTGGGGATCGACTCTTGATTCGAATTCCGATCTCCCAACCTCTCGGCTATCGTGAATTTTATTAAGACTCATACTCATCACACAAAAGTTTGACCTTACTAGAACCCGCAATCCTTAACTTTAACAAACCTTAACTTTGAAGACAGTTTCACTAACAATTTAGCTATCGGGTCGTTTTTTTTATAGAGAAGGGAGGCAAATGAGCATGTGGCTTATGTGATGGTAAGTGATTACCGCCGCCCATGACTATCCGCAATACCAGAGGCATAGCAGATGCGTTGCCGACCTTTGATAAAGGTAAGGCCTAGGTAAGGTGCAAGTGCGTGGCAGAAATTTCCGCGGAAAACGCCCTCAATATACTTGTACGGATAATTATCAAATAAACGAGCTAGGACATTAAATGCAAGTTAATGACCATTGTAGGTAGGGACGGTCGTTATTCCAGCAGCTAATGATGCATAATATGATTTGTTAGTACAACTTGCACGCAGCTTCGCACGAAATATGAACATGAGTTTGGAAGATATCCAACTCGATAGCTCTGATTGTTGGACTCTTATTCTATAATGAAATTGTTTGATTGTATTTTTTTCTTACATAACGATAAAGTTAATATGAAACGTTGTCGAGGTAGACCGAGACTAACATTGAAAGACCATGACGTCTCCGTTTCAGTTCCCGGCTGAGTAAATGTATAAAACATCTTTTCTACATTGTCTCGGGTCTTGGTTTTTGTGGAAACTTTGATGTTTTCGATTTCATAATGCAGGTGCTTAAACTACTTACTTTGGGATCAGATTAATATTTGTTATCCGTATCTATAAAAGTTTAAAACAAACATGTAAGCAAATAGCTCGAAGAGCGGTGGGTCAACAGTGACAAGAAAATGAAGAATTTGAAAGAAGCGAACGGATTGTAGCGATCAAGAATCATGTAAGGATCTTGACAGTTAGCGATCTGTCCGTCTGGCTGAAAAAGAAAATAACCTGGAAAGAATATTCTATTTATTTAAAAAGTATACTGTCTTTACATCGGCTGATAGAAATTTAATAAATAAATAATAAATTAAAAGGATTTAAGTTATGGAATCAGAACTAACGAAAATACAGCATTCATCCAAAACGAAAACAATGAATAAAAAGTGGTTTTCTATGTTGATCCGTTCGGGAATCGAACTCGGAACTTCAGACCCGGATACCATGAAAACCGGTGTGTATACCACTCGTTTACACAGGTCCTTAAACTTTGTCAACAGTATTTGGTGAACAAAACTTTCAGTAAAACTCATCTTTAGCATTAACTTACTCCAACGAGGAGACATAACATAATCTCAGTTTTTCCTCAACCATTCTGTAGTCAATTGCCGTACACATTAGTATTCTGATTTACGAGGACCTTGATAACCAAAATTCAGGATCCGGGCAACAGAATCGAATATTAACTAAAATTTCAAAAGAAACTTGCCTGTAAATGTGGAACGTGATTTAACTTTCAAATGCGTTCATAAAGTAAATAACTGACTGTATACTTTTATTTAGAAGTAAATATTAAAACTATGTGATAAAGAACATGTTTATTTTTTCTAAATTAGTGTAAAAGTATATTGTTGTAGTAAAATCTCTTTGGTTATATTAGTGTAGTGTTGTATTATGTGTTACAGGCTGATTTTGATACGATTAAATAGATGAAATAAAAAAAAACAAATAGTAAAAACAAGTTTCTGTCATTTTCAAATGTTCCATTAAAATGAGTGAATTCGATTAATTTTTCATTGTTTATTTCATACAAGGGGAAAAATACGCTACAAGCAACATGAAAAATTATGTCAGCACTCTGTATTTGTACAAAATTGCTGTAAGGGTTTTCAGTTCAGTTTACTGCTTATAAATATACAACAACAGAAAAATACTTAACCAAAATTTAGCAGAATTACCATTCTGCTTTAATTTTTTAAAATTCAGAGCAGCACTGTCAAAGGTTGGAGGTGAAAGATGCGATTTCCAATCCGCTTGCCAAGATTTGCGATTATAACTCTCCCTACCCAATGGGAAAGAGGAGCCTTGTAGTGAACATTTACAGGCCGTTTCAGCATAGACATTGCAACTCTTATATTATATTAGTTTATATTAAACGGGCTGGTTTCCGTAACTCCATGACTGAGCGTGTATTTTCCTTAACTCTCCGTATGATAAATGCGAGTTTTTTTTATTATCTATAAAAAAAAATATCTTTCACGCAATTCCCAATACAGGGGTAGACAGAGGTCGAGTCTAGACAATTAAGTCCCTTCGACCCACCTTCCACCGAAGATATTTTCGGGACATATAGATAATAAATGAAAAAGCATTGATTACGATAAATCCTCCCTCTGGAGTGAAAATCCTCCCTCTAAAAAATCCATTGCTACGAGCCTACCAACTGGGGATCGAACTCGGGTATATTGACTCGAAATTCCGACCACCCAACCACTCGGCTATCGTGACTAATGATTAAAATCGTGGCTTATTAGCTATGACAAAGGTAAACGAGCATAATGCCATAGCGTAATGCAATGTAATGCTATACTCATTTATTTTCATCGCCTATGCGTTAAAAAATATATCTTCACGCCATTCCCAATACTGGGATAGACTATTGACTTTCGACCCGCTATCCACCGAAGACATCATTGATCCCGTCGCCGTCTTTGCGTCCAAGCCAACGATATAAATCGTACATAAATATTTTGAAATAACTTTTTGGTACAAGCCTGCAATCGGGAGATCGAACTACGGTCTGTTGACTCGAATTCCGATCACTCTACCATTCGACTATCGTGATCTATGTCTATTGGTAAAAACTGACAGAAAAAAAGAAATTTCACATTGCATACTGTCAATAATGTGCCGCATATGGTTGCTATTATATCGCGTCAGGCGTAAACATATTGTATTTTGTGTTAATTGTATTAACGTATATAGTAAAGTGTGTATATTATAGTATTGTTCTACACATAGACCAAAGATATTTGTACACATTATTTTCAACATGAAATTCTATAGCGAAATTAATTGCTAATGTCAGTAGCTGGGATATTTCTCCAGCAAATTTCATAAGAGTCGAGCCAAAAGCAATTTTAGGAATGATAGGAATAGATACTTAATAGGTAGCGCAACATACACGGACGTGGCGGTGTGCCAATACTTTCCAATTAACAGAATCATGAAGCTCCTATGAAATACTGGGTACTTGCGCCAATGTATAAGGAAATGTTATTTTGTATAAAAAGTAACGATAGCCGAGTAACTGGGTGAACGGAATTCAGAGTCAAGAGACTCGTATTCAATCCCCAAGTGGCAGGCTCATACCAAAGGGTTTTGGACGTTAAAACGGCGACTGGCTCACCACTGTCACGTTGTCTCTATAAATGTCTTAGGTAGAAGATGGGTCGAGAGGACTTCATTGTCTCGACTTCTGTCTACACCTATATTGGGAATGGCGCGAAGATATTGATTTATTTGATTTTATATTACTGTGTAATGGAGGAAGAATATACCACCCTTTAACTTTCCATGTGTGTTGAGGTGAAAATTTTTTTTTAAAAATGGAACTACGTATCGTAGTCGCCGTGCGGTAACGAAAAATATCAGACCAAACTCTGACAGACCATTAACGCACAGTAGCCTCAAAGATGCTAATGTCTAGTAGGCACTACGATGGCCAATACGCTTGCCAAGCGTTGCGACTATGGTAAACCCTCCCTTACGGGAGACACCTTTGCCTTTCAGTGGACTTTTACGGCGTTTATGTATGTGTGTATGTGTAAGTATTATAGCGGAATAACCATTTTAAAAATACTGGATCATTAGAAATTATACCGGTGATGGGAAGCTGCGTCTGAGTTAGAAGGCGACTAGTACTATTGAAAATCCTATGTTGGGAGTGATGATTTCCCGGGGAATGTCCTACACTACATTCCTACACCCTTCAAACCGGAACAATAGTTACATTACACTGCTGTTTGAAAGCAGAAACAGGTAAGAGTTTGGTACGGACTCAGACGATAAATAGACAGAAGAGTCAACTACATTTACGTAAGTCGAATCATAAAAAGTGTTTGTCAATCATGTTATGTACATCAAAAGTCGGGTGATCGCGTGAAGAGACATAAATTCGATCGCCTGGTAGCCGTACCAAAAGATTTTTTCGAAACTTATGTACGATTTATATAGTTTTCTGGACATAAATACGATGTATTTATGTCCAGAAAACAGGCTCTCCACGTCTCACTTTTCAAAACAATATTTCGGTGAAAAATTTGTCGTAAGAACTTTGTGTTGACCACTGTCTCCTCAGTTTTGGGAATATATGGGCATATTTTTGTCTTTTAATCATAGTACATAAATCAAATCAATAATTTAGTCTCGCACGCGCTTGCTTAATGCATAATCATCGCTCTTTCAAACTCAATTCAACATTAATAGCTTCGAAGAACACCTCAATTATGCGAGCGATTAATAATACGTGAGTTATTATCACTTAATGACTTTCTCAATTACGCATTTCATAATTTTGTTTGAATTTGGGAATTAATTTGAACATTACTAGGCACAAGTTTCCTTGATCGATAAATTATAATCATCGATTCATGTCGATTAATATTAACATTTTAAAATCAAACTTAATACGTAACATTATTCAGAAGTTAGTTTGCGGAAATTTAAAGAGATGTTATTATAAAATAATATTACACAACTCCGCTTGAAAATATTTAAACAAAAAAAAAAATAATAAAAATAACACCTTAAGAAACTTAATACAGCACGGAACATATCATATATTTCTATAAATAATTAATAACATTCTTTCATTCAAGATTTCTTAATCATTTAGGAGAGTCGAATTTTCGCATTTCTACCTTTTTATCTTTATGCATTTTCTCAATACAAGAGTAGACAGTAGTCTAGATATCTAAGTCCTTTCGACCCCTTCAATGAAGCATTTTGGCAAAATATGAAAGGTGGTAAGCCTATCGTCATTTTAATGTCCAAGCTACTATACAATATACTTACACATATATTTACATAGATAAATATTCATATGCTCCCTTCAAATGGACTCGAATATAAATATTTATCTTAATCAGGCTTTCATACCCAAAAAATTAAGCTATGAACGTAGAACTTCACTGCCAACTAGCCTGTAGCTTAAAGAAAAATAAGCTCGCGAGAGTAATTTAAATTCTAAATTAATCAATTACAATTACCAAACAACATACGAAGCAACATAATTACTTGAGTGCAAATATAAATAAACACCTGTGACTTTAGAACCATCTGTTGAGACCCTCAAAGTTCTTAAGTAATTAATACTGTGAGAAGTAATTAAAATAAGCCCATTATGATTCCATTAAGAAGCACGATATCAAGAAGTTAATGTATGTGTTTAAATTTTAAATTATTATTTGACTATGTTGCTTTAAAAATGAAAAACTGGACCGATACCTCTAAGTATGAGGATGGAGGAAGAGGCTGCTGCGTTTCGTCCATTGAGTATAGTATACGGGGGCTCAGACCCCTATCCTTAAACACTTCTCCTTCCTCTTCCTCTAGCCCTTTCTTAAATAGAGTAGTTCGAAAATGTAAATTACTAATCTACGCATACCACTATTTGTAATGGACGTAATAATAATAAAAATAAATAAATATCTTCACGCAATTCCCAATACAGGGGTAGACAGAGGTCAAGTCTAGACAATTAAGTCCCTTTGACCCACCTTCCACCGAAGATATTTTCGGGACAACGTGACAGGTGGTGAGCCCGTCGCCGCCTTTATGTCCAAGCCAACGATGAATTTCGTACATAAGTTTTTTTTTTGAAAAACTCATTGGTACTGCCACCTGGGGATCGAACTCGGGTCTCTCGACTCGAAATTCCGACCACCCAACAACTCTGTAATGGACGTGATTTCTCATAACGACCTGTAAACGTCCTGAGCACATGCCTCTTCTTTTACGAGGATTTTTCATAATCACCATGCTTGGAAAGCGGAATGGCGATCGCATCACACCGAAGATGTTATAAGCGGTCTGTTTGATTCTGATCTAGTATTTTTAAGATGGTTATCCTACCTGCAACCTCACCTAAGGTTCCCAGTTCTATTCCCAATCGGGTCAATGTAGAAAACACTTCTACATTTTCTCGGGTCTGGGTGTTGGTAGAATCTTCGTTTTTTTTATAGAAGAGGGAGGCAAACGAGCAGGTGGCACACGTGATGGTAAGTGATTACCGCCGCCCATGAACATCTGCAATACCGGAGGAATCTCAAACACAGAAAACATAAAATTATATTTAATGTATTATATCTCATTCTCGGGCTAACTTTATCCTTTGCATTTATGTGTTTGTTTCTTTATCGTGACGCATTTTCGTTTCTTTGTGTTTCAAATTACAACGATTCTAAAGAAGTTTCACTGTAATAAATTACTCCGATACGATTTATGAAAATGGTAAACTGAAACAAACAACTATTAAATATACATCTATCAGTAATTAAAATAAAATACATTTATTATTAATTTAATCTATACTTTATGTATTATTTTAAAGCCACGGTAGCCGAGTAGTTTGGTGATAGGAATTCGAATCAAAAGCTCCGTGTTCGATCCCCAGGTGGTACCAATGGTTTTTTTTTTAAAACTTGTGTACGTTTTATATCATTGGCTTAAACATAAAGGTGTCTTTGGTAGAAGATGGGTCGAAAGGGCTTAATTGTCTAGACCGCTGTCTACCCCTGTATTGGGAATGGCGTGAAACATTTTTAAGTTCAACGTAATCAGTGTATATGTGCTTGTGTTTAAATGTATATATATATATATATATATATATATATATATATATATATATATATATATATATATATATATATATATATATATATATATATATATATATATATATATATATATATATATATATATATATATATATATATATATATATATATATATATATATGTGTGTATGTTTTAATGTATAAGTATAAATTATTTACTTTTATGTATTTATTTTTGTTTACGTTTACAAAATATTATTAATGTTTTTCTATTTCGCCTAGGTACTAAATTGATTAACTTCACCACTGCATCACTAAAATGTTGACTGGTAGAGAATGCTTAAGGCAATAAGTCCTCCTATACGTTCTCATATGTATGAAGTTTAACAAATATATAAAACAGAGTTGCCACATACTAGCACAATGTAAAGTAATATGGGTAATTTTATTTGCGCGCAGTTCAATATTGAATCACGTAGCAGATTGCTATTGTGCAACTTGAAATGTTCTAAACGATACCCGATTACGATCGGATAAAACTACTTATTTTACCATTTACCATTACACGATTTGGTCAATGTTATGGATTTAGTGTGTCGTATCTAAAAACGGCGTTTTAAATATAAAGGAATAATAATTTTAATTTGTACGATCAGACCAACTTCTGTGATGTTGTCCCTATATAGGTATGTATTTATTATTACTTAAAAAATATTGCAATCTATTTTTACCAAGCAAAGCTTTTTTATCCAGAATTTCAATTACATCGCTTTTCAAGATAAAAAAAAAACAAATAAAAATTTCGTGCTTTTGACCCCGACGTGATTTGAACACGCAACCTTCTGATCTGGAGTCAGACGCGCTACCGTTGCGCCACGGAGTCGATATGAAAGTGTGTGAAATATGGTTATTGCTTAAAAAAAATTAAAATCTCATATCCGTGTATTACATAAGCATTGAATGATATGACAAACAGTAATTCTACTTTCAATATACACGCAG
Source organism: Sericinus montela (assembly GCA_029286605.1). Taxonomy (NCBI): domain Eukaryota; kingdom Metazoa; phylum Arthropoda; class Insecta; order Lepidoptera; family Papilionidae; genus Sericinus; species Sericinus montela. The sequence continues at coordinate 734,833 of JAGSMR010000130.1, forward strand.
ATAGCAATATTATTTTGTTATGTCCTTATATCTTCTCACTATTCCTAATATCGGTGTAGACAGAGATCTACACAATTAAGTTGTTTCGACCCACCTTCCACCGAAGATATTTTTTGGAACAACGTGACAGCCTGTCGCTGTATTTGTGTCAAGCCAACGATATAAATAGAACATAAGTTTTGAAATAACTCATTGGTACGACGATCAGCCAACCACTCAGCTATCGTGATGTGATTGTATAATTTATCACCTTTTTTATGATTGTCCCGCCATCTGTCGCCTTTACGACACCCACGGGAAGACAGGAGGTTGGATATTTTCACGCCGTAACTACATGGAGCTTAATAAAACAAAAGAAACTTAATCAATGCATCACACAAGGCATTATATTTCAAATAGATATGAAAGGAAAATATTATATATCCTTGCACCGTTACCGTTGTCCCAAAAGTGTCTAAGGTGGAAAGTGGGTCGGGAGGGCTTAATTGACTAGACACCAGTCTACCCCGGTATTGGTAGTGGCGCGAAGGTATATATTTATTTACATCGATTTAATACCAGAGGGTATTTAACGTTAATCAGACACATTCATTTATTTGTATAAAATAACAAGCAATATGCTCTGGGCCTTCACATTTCGCGCAGCCGGCGGCGTTTCAGGTCGTTAACTTTATCCAGTACAGCACTATGAAGTTATTTACTGCGTCGTTTTAAACCTGTGCGAAATGTTAATTTTTAATTGTTCTATGTGCAACCAAATAAAAATGCAAAATTGGAACAAGTTGAAAATTTAACTAAAATTTTATTCATCGACCATTAACATACAAATAGTTTACGTTTGTTATTGTTATAATAGAATATATCTCCACGCCATTCCCAATACAGGGGTAGACAATTAATTCCGCCTTTCAGTGAAGACCGTCTTTATGTCAGAACTAAATAAAGAACATATATTACCGGGGTGTAAATTGGATTCAGGAGGATGTAGGGTTAATATATTTGTCAATAAGTAATTATTTAATTTCTATCCTCTAAAGCTAAATTTTCTCGAAAACCCCGCCTACCTATAAACAATAGAATAGGGAATAGACAATAGAATAACAAGGGAATAGAATATTGTCAAAATTCGTTCTCATTGAATATTGACATCGTGAATTGTAACAAATATTTGTATATAGTCACGATAGCCGAGTTGTTGGGTGGTCGGAATTTCGAGTCGAGAGACCAGAGTTCGATCCCCAGGTGAGACCAATGAGTTTTTCAAAAACTTATGTACGGATTTCATCGTTGGCTTGGACATAGAGACGGCGACGGGCTCATCACCTGTCACGTTGTCCCGAAAATATCTTCGGTGGAAGGTGGGTCAAAGGGACTTAATTGTCTAGACTTGACCTCTAGCTACCCCTGTATTGGGAATGGCGTGAAGATATTTTTTTTATTTTATATTTGTATAAAGATTACCTAGTTAAAGGTAATAAGATATCCATTGCAGGAGAAAGGCTTTAGGCCTTCAAGGCTATTCAAGGTGGCGAAACAAGGATGATTTGACGTAATCGGTTTCAATCCTTTTTGCTGAGTTAAATAAAAACTATCTTCACTCAATTCACAATACAGGGGTAGTCAAAGGTCTAGTCTAGACAGTTAAGTCCCTTCGACCTACCTTCCACCGAAGACATTTTTCAAGACAACGTGACAGGTGGTGAGCCAGTCGCAGTCTTTATATCCACGTCAACGATATAATTCCTAATAGAAATTCCATCACCCGACCACTCGGCTATCGTGACTATATGAGTTTTTTTTTTAATATTTATTAAATGATATTTTGCGCTGAAATTATTTTCAAGTTCGTATAATAAAAAAACATATTTGCTCTTTCTATCCTTGAAAGAATTTTTAGAAATATTATTTCAGGCAAGGCATTGAAAAAATCAAAACGCTTTGCAAAAAGATGTTTCTTTTAGATAAGAGGCTTTCTTCAATAAAATATTTACTGTGAAAATTTTTTGCGCGACTTGATTTTGTGGCTGTAATATGAGATAAAACTTTTCACAATATTTGACGGATTGATAAAAAACAACTTGAATCAAATATTTTTTTAAATAAAGAAAGATGGTAGTAAAAAAGACTTAAACTGATTTTATTTATAAGACTTGCAGTTATTTTAATAAATAGTAATAAATAAATACCTTCACGTAAATAATATAATAAATAAATAAATATAATATATATATATACGTAATTCCCAATACAGGGGTAAAGAGAGGTCTAGTCTAGGCAATTAAGTCCCTTCGACCCACCTTCCACGTAAGATATTTTCGGGACAACATGGCAGGTGGTAAGCCGGGCGCCGTCTTTATGTCCAAGCCAATGATATAATTCCTAATAGAAATTCCATCACCCGACCACTCGGCTGTCGTGACTATATGAGTGTTTTTTTTTAAATGTTTATAAAATAATATTTTGCGCTGAAATTATTTTCAAGTTCGAATAATAAAAAAACATATTTGCTCTTTCTATCCTTGAAAGAATTTTTAGAAATATTATTTCAGGCAAGGCATTGAAAAAATCAAAACGCTTTGTCAAAAGATGTTTCTTTTAGATAAGAGGCTTTCTTCAATAAAATATTTACTGTGAAAATTTTTGCGCGACTTGATTTTGTGGCTGTAATATGAGATAAAACTTTTCACAATATTTGACGGATTGATAAAAAACAACTTGAATCAAATATTTTCTTTAAATAAAGAAAGATGGTAGTAAAAAAAACTTAAACTGATTTTATTTATAAGACTTGCAGTTATTTTAATAAATAGTAATAAATAAATACCTTCACGTAATTCCCAATACAGGGGTAAAGAGAGGTCTAGTCTAGACAGTTAAGTCCCCTACCTTCCACCGAAGACATTTTTCGAGACAACGTGACAGGTGGTGAGCCGGTCGCCGTCTTTATATCCATGTCAACGATATAATTCCTAATAGAAATTCGATCACCCGACCACTCGGCTGTCGTGACTATATGAGTGTTTTTTTTTAAATGTTTATAAAATAATATTTTGCGCTGAAATTATTTTCAAGTTCGAATAATAAAAAAACATATTTGCTCTTTCTATCCTTGAAAGAATTTTTAAGAAATATTATTTCAGGCAAGGCATTGAAAAAATCAAAACGCTTTGTAAAAAGATGTTTCTTTTAGATAAGAGGCTTTCTTCAATAAAATATTTACTGTGAAAATTTTTTGCGCGACATGATTTTGTGGCTGTAATATGAGATAAAACATTTCACAATATTTGACGGATTGATAAAAAACAACTTGAATCAAATATTTTCTTTAAATAAAGAAAGATGGTAGTAAAAAAAACTTAAACTGATTTTATTTATAAGACTTGCAGTTATTTTAATAAATAGTAATAAATAAATACCTTCACGTAAATAATATAATAAATAAATAAATATAATATATATATATACGTAATTCCCAATACAGGGGTAAAGAGAGGTCTAGTCTAGGCAATTAAGTCCCTTCGACCCACCTTCCACGTAAGATATTTTCGGGACAACATGGCAGGTGGTAAGCCGGGCGCCGTCTTTATGTCCAAGCCAATGATATAATTCGTACATAAGTTTTTGAAAAACTCATTGGTACGAGTCTGCCAGATATTTTAATCTTTACTAAAATAAAGATATTCCAACTGCAGTACAGATGAAGGCACTATCACCGGATGGATGATGTTTATTTATAGAACACGAGTCTCAAGTTTAATCCTCCAGAAGGAAATCTCGTACTAATGAATTTTTACGAAGCTTATGTATGATTTGTATCGTTTGCTTGGATTAAAATGGCGGCAGGCTTACCACAGGTTACGTAGTCGAAAATAAAAAAAACTCCAGTAAAATATGCGCAGAAAGTAATAATTTGTCTAGAACTCTGTCTACCTCAGCAGAGGATAAACAAATGTGAATTTGCGGTAACAAACACAACCACTAAATAAAGAACAAAATGTTGGTCTGGCATCACGCTTGCCCTCCTCCATCCTACCTGCAGGGAGTTAGTAGCTGATTTAATTATAACCCCTCAATTCATTACACCGAAGACAATCGTTTTATAAACACCAGAACTTAATGTATCTTTCTTTATTTTAAATTATATTGTTTCAAGAACGTCGGCTTTAAAAAACAACATTTTTTTATTATAAATTAGGATTAGGTGAAAAACAAATTAACTTAGAATTGTTAGTAAAAATTGTATTGTTCAATTTCGCATGCAAAAATATATAAATGGTAAATGTCCAAATAACCTGGTACGAAGAGAAGAAGAGCACCACCCTTCCTCTCACTGATGCGTGCACCATCACCTCTACACTTGCACTACACTCAGTAATATGGTGTATATTACTATGTATATATACTATGTATATATAGTATATATTACCACCGGGTGTACCGATAATTATGCCAAGTTGTAAAATAAATAAATAAATATGAATAAATTTCTTCACGCAATCCCCAATACCTGAGTAGACAGAGGTCTAGTCTAGACAATTAAGTCTCTTCGACCCACCTTCCACCGAAGATATTTTCGGGACAACGTGACAGGTGGTGAGCCCGTCGCCATCTTTATGTCCAAGCCATCGATATGATTCGTACGTAAGTTTTTGAAAAACATATCGCTACGAGCTTGTCACCAGTGTATCGAACTCTGGTTTCTTGACTCGAAATTCCGACCACCCAACTACACGGCTATCGTGAATATTTTTAACAGATTATTTATTTTTGAGTGCTCGCAGCTCTCTCTCTCTCTCTCTCTTGTCCATACAATCATATTAGAAACGTATCTCTTTATTTCTATCATTACTAACTTATATTTCCCTTATATTACAGTAGTTACGATAGCCGTAACGGATGGATGATCGAAATTTGAGTCGTGGTCGGTTCTCTTACCCGAGTTCAATCACCAAGGCACGTACCAATGGTTTTTTTTAAATCTTGTGTACTATTGACATGGTTGGCTTGGACATAAAGACGACGATGGGTTCACCATCAGTCACATTGTCACAAAATAAGCTCCGGTCAAATGTGGGTCGAAAGTACTAAATTGTCCAGACCTCTGTCTGTTAAGTGCGTGAAAATAAAAAAGGTGAAAAGCAATAAGACGGCGAGCGGCTCATCATCTGACACAAATAAGCTTCGGTGATAAAAGGGCCCCAAGGTCTTCTCTCTAAGAACTCTATCTGGAACGACTTGGGAACCTACCAAGTACTAGAAAAATACGTGAAGGTAGTGAGTGTACTTTAGACAACACGACTGAAGTAAAACTTTTTAGCTACATGTATGTATACTTTGACATGTATAATATTTACATGCACAGATATTACTTTTTACAAATATTTATCTAAATAAATAAACATATTTATATGTACAAATCAGTAGGTTAATGGGTATTCGAGTCAATAGACCCGAGTACGATCCCCGATTTCGAACCAATGAGTTTTTTTAAATCTTGTGTACTATTGACATGGTTGGCTTGGACATAAAGACGACGATGGGTTCACCATCAGTCACATTGTCACAAAATAAGCTCCGGTCAAATGTGGGTCGAAAGTACTAAATTGTCCAGACCTCTGTCTGTTAAGTGCGTGAAAATAAAAAAGCTGAAAGGCAATAAGACGGCGAGCGGCTCACCATCTGTCACAAATAAGCTTCGGTGATAAAAGGGTCCCAAGGTCTTCTCTCTAAGAACTCTATCTGGAACGACTTGGGAACCTACCAAGTACTAGAAAAATACGTGAAGGTAGTGAGTGTACTTTAGACAACACGACTGAAGTAAAACTTTTTTTAGCTACATGTATGTATACTTTGACATGTATAATATTTACATGCACAGATATTACTTTTTTACAAATATTTATCTTAAGTAAGGGTTTTCTTTATATTTCTCCGTTAAAAAATATTCATTATACAATAGGCCTGATAGTGTACTATATACATATGAAAGGTAATATAGTTGACCATAGCCGTCTTGGCCTTCCAAGCTAAGTATTGCGAGGTTCGAGTCCCACTAGAAATTTATGTGTGATGACAATAAATTTTTGTATTCGAGTAGTGAATGTTTATAAGCATAAATGAATATTTATCTAAATAAATAAACATATTTATATGTACAAATCAGTAGGTTAATGGGTATTCGAGTCAATAGACCCGAGTACGATCCCCGATTTCGAACCAATGAGTTTTTTTAAAACTTGTGTACTATTTATATCGTTGGCTTGGACATAAAGACGACGATGGGTTCACCATCAGTCACATTGTCACAAAATAAGCTCCGGTCAAATGTGGGTCGAAAGGACTAAATTGTCCAGACCTCGGTCTGTTAAGTGCGTGAAAATAAAAAAGGTGAAAAGCAATAAGACGGCGAGCGGCTCATCATCTGACACAAATAAGCTTCGGTGATAAAAGGGCCCCAAGGTCTTCTCTCTAAGAACTCTATCTGGAACGACTTGGGAACCTACCAAGTACTAGAAAAATACGTGAAGGTAGTGAGTGTACTTTAGACAACACGACTGAAGTAAAACTTTTTTTAGCTGCATGTATGTATACTTTGACATGTATAATATGTACATGCACAGATATTACTTTTCGACAAATATTTAACTTAAGTAAGGGTTTCCATTATAACATAAATGTTTTTTTAAAATAAAAAAAAATATAAAAATAAATGTTTTTACGCAATTCCCAATACAGGGGTAGACAGAGGTCTAATCAAGACCATGGAAGGTGGGTCAAAGGGACTTACCTTTGACCCACCTTCCACCGAAGATATTTTCAGGATAACGTGACAGGTGGTGAGCCAGTCGCCGTCTTTATGTCCAAGCCAACGATATAATTCGTACGTAAGTTTTTGAAAAACATATCGCTACGAGCTTGTCACCAGTGTATCGAACTCTGGTTTCTTGACTCGAAATTCCGACCACCCAACTACACGGCTATCGTGAATATTTTTTAACAGATTATTTATTTTTTGAGTGCTCGCAGCTCTCTCTCTCTCTCTCTCTCTCTCTCTCTCTTGTCCATACAATCATATTAGAAACGTATCTCTTTATTTCGATCTTCACTAACTTATATCTCCCTTATATTACAGTAGTTACGATAGCCGTAACGGATGGATGATCGAAATTTGAGTCGTGGTCGGGTCTCTTACCCGAGTTCAATCACCAAGGCACGTACCAATGGTTTTTTTAAACTTTTGTAATTTATATATATCGCTTGGACATAAAGACGGCGATGGGCTCGCCACAAGTTACGTTTTCCCAAAAAAATTCTTTAGGTGGGTAGAAAAGACATTGTTTGGACCTCTGTACTGGAAATGGCTTAAAGATATTTTTTTATCTCGCTCTCGTCACGCATTCACTGGCTTACTCTCCGAATCAAGCGAGCGTAAAAAAGGTTTACCTCAAAAACAATATAAACGTATAATTTGCGGTCCATTGACTCTGCAAGATCGATGCAAAATAAATCTATCGGAGAAATGAGAATATGTATGAGTAACACAGGCGAGGCAATCGCGCGGAACAACGCTTTCCGTCTGTCCGGCAATTTCCCAGGCGCCAAATTATCAGGCCTTTAACTTAACGGAGTTCGGTAAACGGGTGGGGCTGTTTGTGATGTAGGAATAAGTCTTAGTTTGCTTTGATTATGTTTGTTTAGAATTTGTTTGAGCAAGGATTCGGCAAATAACAGGAACAAACATTTGTCTCCGATTCGAATGGATTTGATATGTAGTGATGATATTAAATTGTTCCAATAAAAATGTTCGAATCCTTATATAGATGTTATCTGTTTAAATAGATGTACGTACAGATTGTCTATGTATGGAATGATACAATTGATTATATAGATAGATAGAGACAACATCGCGTAAATTACTTTTATCCCAAAGTATGTAGCTATAGCCCTTGAGTTATGAAATCAGAAACAACGAAGCAACCACGAACATCTAAACCCAAGACAGTGTATATAAAGTCTTTCTATACATTGGCCCATCCAGGAATAGAACTCGACACCGCAGAGCAAGTGACATTATCAAAACCTGTGTGAACACTGCTCGTGCTTGGAGGTTGTAATTTTTTATGATGAATATGGATGAATATTTATCTATATAAATATATATACACAAGTGCGGATGGTTTGGACACTAACGAAGACGGCGATAGACTTGCCACCAGTTAGATTCAAAAGCTTTTATTGTCTAAATCTCTATCTACCCCAGTAGTAAAAAATTGTATTCTGATATCTTGAGACTGTACTTCCGTAAATATTTAAAAACAAAACTTTACCGCGTCTTTTCTTCCAGTGAGTATTACAAGAGTGAATTAAGAGAAAAACTACCGTTTGAAAAATCGCAGGCCAAATTAAGCCTATCATAAAAATAAAAACATCTTCACACCATTCACAATACAGGGTTAGACAGAGATCTAGACAATTAAGTCATTCGACCCAACTTCCACCAAAGATATTTTTGATACAACGTGACAGGTAGTGAGCCCATCGCCGTATTTTCTGAGCTATCCAGCAGTGGACATTTATGACCGTAAGTAAGTAATTGCGGGTCGCAAGGATAGTACTTTCTAAATTTCCGTCTACTCCGGTATTGGGTTAAGCATGAAGATAAAAACTATAACAAGATACGTAAACGTCTCACGCGGTTTGAGTAAAATATATCCAGTTTAATTTAAAGCCCAAGGGCTGTTGTATAAAAGAGCGAATGTATAAGTTGCGTAAGCTCAGTTCGCTAAATAAATTCAAAGAAAGTATGGTGCAGGAAGCGGACAAAAATATGCTTGAGTTACTGAAGCGAGGCAATCGACTGGAACGACACATTTTTTTCCTCCTGCAGGACAGTTCTCGAGGCGCCTTTATATCCTACTAACATAATAAAATTCAGTAAAGGAGAAAATATCTTTCATCCTTTTTCCTTCATTCTATTTCTGTTCTTTTAAATTTATTTTTTAAAATTATTTTAATATTCTTTTATTTTTTTGATTTAATTTCTTTTATTTAACTTAGTTCCGTGCAGTAAGCGAATAAGAATATACCTCCCACTTTTTTCATAAATAAATAAATAATTATCTTCACGCAATTCCCAATACAGGGGTAGAAAGAGTTCTAGTCTAGACGATTATGTCCCTTCGGCCCTCCTTCCACCTAAGATATTTTCGGGACAACGTGACAGGTGGTGAGTCCTTCGCCGTCTTTACGTCCATGCCCACGATATAATTCGTACAAAAGTTTTTGATAAACCCATTGGTACGAGCCTACGACCTGGGGATCAAACTCGGTTCTCTTGACTCGTAATTCCGACCACCCAACCACACGGCTTTCGTGACTTTTTAAGGCTTATGGAAAACCTTAAAAAGCAATAGGCTACCAACTGACGGCGCAATAACCATTTAAAATATATACAATATCAATATTTAGCATCTGGTGACGGGCAGCAGCATCTAAGATGTAAGATATCTGGTACTGCGATCGCCAATATACACGCCAAACGTGGCGATTATGGCAATCACCCCCCCGTCTTACAGTTTCCGTAATTTTCGTTATTCAATTCATAGTTCTTTTAACTTCACTATCTTCAAATTACACAAATGTGATAATAAATAAATGAATTAACCGCATTTCTTTTCTATAATTTAATATTTCATTGTCAATAGGCAGTCTCTTGTCTCTTTCATATTAGGCCGACGTCCTCCGGTGCCGGGGATGGCAGGGGCATTGAAAGACTGCGTGATTAATGATTTTGTTTCCTCTTCAAACACCATTAATTTCACAATGAAGTCCCAGGAATATAGCACACAGTTTAAAAAATTAAAATTTTCATAACTCACCAAATTTTTGAAAGGAATCGTCTAGAAAGTCAACCGAATTCATAAAGCATTTGTATTCTTCACCCAAATATTGAGACGACGACGGTCTCTACTGTCAAGTTGTCGCAAAGATGTCTCCGGTGGTAGGAGGGTCGAAACGACTCTATCTCTGTCTCTACCTCTCTCTCTCTCTCTCTGTCTCTAACTCTCTCTCTCTCTCTCTCTCTCACTTACCCCTGTCTATCCCTGAATTGGAAATGGCGTTAAGATATTTTTTATGTCTTATGGTTAGATCATAAATAAACGTATTTCATAACTTTAATGCCTGATTCTTTATAAATAAATAAATAAATAAATATCTTCACGCAATTCCCAATACAGGGTAGACAGAGGTCTAGTATAGACAAAACAAAGGGACTTACCCTTTGACACACCTTCTACCGAAGATATTTTCGGGACAACATCGCCCGTCGCCATCATTATGTCCAAGCCAACGAACATAAGTTTTTGAAAAACCCATTGGTACGAGGCTGCCACCTGGGGATCGAACTCGGGTCTCTTCTCTTGACTCGAAATTCCTACCACTCAACCACTCGGCTATCGTGACTATTATCCTGATTCTTTCAACCAAGTAATTTGAACGCAGACTAACAAGTATATTATACTCTCATTAATTTCGACAAGGACAGATAGCACCAGCGAGCCAACCGTGTAAACTGTCAACTGGCAAAGTGCCAGTAATCCTCATTGTACAAACTGCAGGTTGCTCCGGGAGGCCCCCGCATTAATAACTACTTTAATTAGTACGGCTCCATTCATTTCTCTGACAATAATTCCTTTATCAGCAGTTCAAAGCAGATATAACACAGCCAGTTTATGAACTTAACTTTGTTAACACCAACAAATTTCATTTACTGCCATTATAATGTCACTTTTATTCCACGTAACGAAATATTTGAACCTGATTCCCATTCACTTTTAATTGAAATTTCGAATACTTATAATTTTGACGGGACGGCGACGGGTTCACCACCTGTCGTTGTTTCTGTCAACGTTGTTCCGAAAATATCTTCGGTGGAAGGTGGGTCGTAGGGACTTAATTGTCTAGACTAGACCTCTATCTTCCCTGTATTGGGAATTGCGTAAAAGATATTTTTTTTATAATTTTGACCACCTCCGTGAACGTATACACCGATTTTCAAGATGTCGCAAGCTCTGAGGTCCCGGGTTCGATTCCCGATCGGGTCAAAGTATGTGATGTTGTCCCCTACCTATGTATTTATTTATTTATTAATGACCGATGACAATACAATAATTTTATAAATTATATGTATAAATTTTATAAATTATATGTATAAATTATATAAATTATATGTATAAATTTTATAAATTATATGTGTAATAGTATAAAAAAACTATAACACATGCTTTTATATTTTTTATAGTATTTTAAACTATAACGCATGCTTTTTTATTGCGACGGGAAGTTTTCTAGTTCGTAATTTTGCTGCAGCTGTGAAGATAGACGTACAATAGGGTGGATTCAGCGTGGAGATATTGAGTTTTCATCAATCGAAGTCACGATAGCTAAGGTTGAGTGGTCGGAATTTCGAGTCAGGAGACCCCAGTTCGATCCCCAGATGGCAGGCTCGTACCAATGAGTTTTTTAAAAACTTATGTACGAATTGTGTCTTTGGCTTGGACATAAAGACGGCGACGGTCTCACTACCTGTCACGTTGTACCGAAAATATCTTTGGTGGAAGATGGGTCAAAGGGACTTCACTGTCTAGACTAGACCTCTGTCTACCCCTGTATTGGGAATTGCGTGTAGATATTTTTTTTTATTTATGCTTTTATTGGTAGCTGAACTAAAAAAAAGTAGAAAATTAACGTTTATGATACTTAATAAAATCTCTATTAGTTATAAATGGCGTGATAAAGAAAAATATTTTTTAAGGCTAGGAGTGACGGATGTTAATTACTGTGTTTGATGGAGTGATTGATGATGAGTCATAAAATATATTAAAAAGTACAGCTACTTACTAAAAATATAAAAAAAAAAATACTAAAACGTCTTTAATATTTAGTTTAATTAAACTAATATCTTTTTAAACTGATTTTTTTTTATGTAGATTTATGTTTTTTTTATTATCTTGAAGTTTCTTCAAGCTACATTTCATTCGAGCTTATTTTCTTTACTTTTGTACGAGACTAATCATACTGAAGTTTTGTGAAATCTTATTTGGTAGGAACCTCTGTCATCGAGGTCGTATTTGGGTCTCCTGTTTCGCATTCTTAACGCTCAATCACTTGGAGGTTGTGGTTATTGGTCTTTTTTTGTAACGTGGTAGTCCAAGGTGCAGTTATGTAAAACAAATAAAAGATACTAAACATTTAATTTAACCGCATTCGAGAAGAACACAAAAAGCAAATAGTAACTTCCTCAGACTTGTGAAGTTTATTTCGCCGTGTCTACTTCGTTAAAGGAACCTCGTTTGGAAACGGTGGTAGATTAAAAACAATTACCATCGATCCCAATACAAGGGTAGACAGAGGTCGAGTCGAGACAATTAAGACCCTACGACCCAACTTCCACCGAAGATATTTTCGGGGCAACGGGACAGGTGTTGAGCCCGTTGCCATCTTTATGTCCAAGCCAACGAGATAATTCGTACATAAGTTTTTGAAAAGCCCATTGGTACGAGCCTTCCACCTGGGGATCGAACTCGGGTCTCTTGACACGAAATTCCGACCACCCAACCTCTCGGCTATCGTGTCAATCGATAAATGAAATTGTATATCACTTATGTCGATCAATAAATGATTTGAATTTGATTCGAGACTTAGTAATGTTTAAAAATAAATTCACTTACATGACTCACAGTCTTTGACGGGGTAGCCAGAAAAACTGAGCCTAGTGTCACGATCCTTTCACACCACTTTCGCTTCTTTCAAATTCATCATTTTCTACATACATGCACATCTATGTATACAAGTACTCTTGATGCTCCCCTTCTTCTAGGAAAATAGGTTTTACAAAATTAAAAAGACTATTTGTCTTTTAACGATCTAAATAATTTACAAATTTTTCAAGCAACCACCGCGTGTCATACTGTTTTTTTTTTAATATAGATCAGCATTTGGGTCATACCAGCTAAGGTGATGTTTGAATATTCATAAGGTTTTCGTAAGCACTCCAGTAATCCATTAATGCACCCCCCAACACGCGCAGAAAGTATTCCTTAATTTAAATAAATCGACATTCCCGCCATTTTGATATTATAACCTATTGGATGCGGATTCGCAGTACTGAACATTCTTTTTTCATTATTATATTCGGGAGAACTCATATCGACATTCTAGAATATTCCAGATTGTTTAGGAATATTAACTATTTTAGGAATTTCAGTAGGTTTCGCCCTTCTGAAACTTTTATATATTTGAGCTTTATATCTTTTTGACGAGCTCCGTGAACGAAAGGCGTTCAGTTTTCGTGACGCAAGCTCTGAGATCCTGGGTTCGCTTCCCGGTCGTTCGGGTCATGTAGACAACCACTTTTTATACATTGTATTGGTTACTATGTTAGTTTCGTTTATACTGATTCTATAACACAAGTGGTTTAGCTACTTGGTCTGGGATTAAGGCAATCTGTGTTATCCCTTTTTATTTTATTACATAAAGACGGCGACTGGCTCCCCACCTGTCATGTGGTCCCATAAAAAAGTGTCGACAGAACTTTATTTTTGGACCCCTGTCTACCCCAGTATTGGGAATGGCGTGAAGATATAAATAAATTAGTAATTCCTTATAGGCTGGCAAGTGGTCTCACTATGTGCAGTTTTTTTAAAAAATACTATGAGTCAGTTCTCAAGGTAGGTAATTGATGGGATAATGTACATATGATCGTATGAACCTCACTTTCTTCTCTATCTGAACTCTGCGTACCTGAGTACGGGAATTTGCGTGAAGGTATAAAATATATAATCAAAATAATCTTTTATAATTTACTTGCCTCGTTTAAAGTAATGGCACTTTGCCATTGCGGAGAGAATTAAACCCAAATCGCGAATTTTAAAATTTAAGGCAATCACAGAAACTCTTAGCTGTAGTTAAATGTATATGAAGTTTTATTTAATTTTTAAAATTACATTAGGTTTATACGAAAATTATACAAGTAAAATTAGGATTTATGCAAATAAAAATACGGAATATTTTCAAGTACAAACTTTTGTAACACTCGTACGTAATAAGGGCCATGTATAAAGTGAGTAATGTAATAAGGTAACTTTTTAGCAGTAATATTTTTTCTTTGTTCATTTCAAATGAAAAATGGCAAAGAATTATAATGAGACCTTAAATGAAGGGAGCTCTACTGAGTAAAGCGCTGGATTATATCTGAAGAAAAAAAATCGCATAACGAATTCTTGACTCTACAGATCTCTGCGTGTACCTATTCTTTGAATCGTATACGCTATATGCTACTAAGGACAAGAACTGTAAAAAATTCGAATATGTTGGAAAAAAGATTTATCAATCAAACATTTTATTATTTTCCTTCATGGCGAGACGCGCCGGAACACGGAAGCGTCTACCTCTTATGCCTCAAATCATATGGATGCCGCTACTCGAAGATCATGGGGCTTAGAGCTAGCACCAATTCTCTCACCACTTCGAAGGGGATCTAGACTTTAGTTTAGTTAAAAGTTTGGCTGCAGAGAGCAGAGAGTTGTTCATCACCACGGTAAAGCAAAAGGAACTTATATGGTCGGCACATAGACAAAAGGGCTTATTTAGACCACATCGTTAAGTTTAGCATGTTTATATATTTTTGTCTTCTTATAACATTAAAGCCTTGGTAGAAAAAAGCCTAGATGATCGGAGTAGTCATCAAGGTATGAGTTCGATCCCCAGGAGGGGGATCTCTCTTGCCAACGAATTTTTTTCTTAGCTTTGGTAACTTAGGCCAAAATTGTATCGTTTGGCTTGAATTCTAAGACGGCGACAGGTTTACCACCTGTCATATTGTTCCAAACATGATCCTATAAAATTTGGGTAGTTTTCAATGTAAAAATAAACACATTTAAAAAAAAAAGTATATATTATAATATATAATATCTCCACCCCATTCCGAATACAGGTGTAGGCGTAGTGGTCAAGATAATCAAGTCCTTTTCACTCACCTTCCACCGAAGACACATTTTGAGACAACGTTATTGGTGGTGAGCCCGTCGCTGTCTTTATGTCCAAGACAATATTATAAATCGTACGTAAGTTTATCGAAAAATCCCATTGATACGAACCTTGTGGATTGAACTCGGGTATCTTGACAGGATTTCGATCCAAGCACTCAGCTATAGTGACTTGTATGTCACAATTTGTAAATCGCATTATATAAGCTTAATCATCTTAACCAGCTTGCAGCCAACAACAACAAAACTGTACTAGTATATATAAAGTATAAATAAATCGTACATATGTTTTTTTTCCAAAACTTATGTACGATTTATATCGGTGGCTTGGATGATATGCTGGATAAAGACAATCTCAAAACCTGTCACGATGTTCCAAAAATGTGTTCGGTGAAAGGTGGGTCAAAAGTACTTAATTGTCTATACCTCCGTCTACCCTGGAATGGCGTGTAAATATTTTTTTTTTATTTTCATATAAATTATTCCAGTATATTATCGTTTCACACACATTACATTAATATTGTACTAGGATAGATAGATAGAGAAACAAAGACAGCAATAACGAAGATAACTCGCGTTCATCTTCAAAGCAGCCGACCTCGTTGTTTGTGCCAACTGTGGACATAACAAGAACTTTGTCCATATCAATGCATCACAGCACTGCATCCGAATATCTGCTGCAGGTTGTGTATTGTTATAATATTATTGTCGTTCGTAACTTCTGCAATAAACAAGGCTTAGCGTTCACAATTCAAAAAATAAATTCAAAAGAAGAATGTTTTCTTTTTTTTACGTTGACTGGCTGGGTAAATGTTTTATTGTGCATGACATTGTTTATCTTCACGCATTTTCCCAGAACTGGCTTCACAGAGGTCTAGACAATTAATTCCTTTCGATCCGCTCTTCACAGAAGCTTATTTCAGACAATGTGATAGGTGATGAGCCTGTCGCCTGAATTTTATCACAAAAACGGTGCTTATTGTCACTACGGATTTTTCTCGTATGAAGTGAAAAATTTAAACGGATTACATACCAAGTTGTTTCATACTTAAAATAAAATTATGTTTATGGACAAAAGAAGAGCCTGTTTCATTGTTTCTTCATGTCCAAGCCATCGATATACTTCGTACATAAGTTTCAAAAAACCCATTAGTACAAGCCTACCTGTGGATTGAACTCTGGTGTCTTGACTCGAATTCCGATTATCCAACCATGTCGTGGCTTTATGAATGTATCAAAAGGTTCCATCTAATTTAAAACACGTAGAATATAATTTAAGGCAAATTTTATCCGTAGAATCACGTACGTGTATATTTACTTACTATTTTCTGCCTTGTTGATTTAGTTCAAACCTTATAAATATCTTTTAAAGTACAACTAATAAAATAAACACAAACGATGTTCTATAATTCATTTAATTTAAATTTTTGAAGAGCAATAATAAAATCATTCACGTTATATACATATATAAACATATCTTTGTAATACCTTCGTTATTTCCTATTCCATAACATTATTATTGGATTTAGCTACTTATTTTAGGATCCAAACAATGTGTGTAATACAAAGTGCCTTACACTAAGGGCTACAACGGACGGACTTAATGCCTGGTGGCTTTCTCTACCATTAAACCTTTGAGTCACCATGGCCGAGTGGTTGGGTGGTCGAAATTTCGAGTCAAGTCCGAGACCGAGTTCGGTCCCCAGGTGGCAGGCTCGTACCAATAGCGTTTTCAAAAACTTATGTACGAATTATATGGTTGCCTTGGACATTAAGACGACGACGGGTTTACCACCTATCAGTTAATTGTCTAGACTAGACCTCTATCTACCCCTGAATTGGGAATTGCGTGAAAATATTTAAATTTATTTATTTTATTATCAACCTTTGTAATGGTGAAAAGTAGATGACAGGTGCAGTCTAAGAATAAAAATATAACTGATAGACTCCTACATTATAAAATAAATAAATAAATATCTTCACGCAATTCCCAATACAGGGGTAGACAGAGGTCATGTCTAGACAATTAAGTCCCTTTGACCCACCTTCCACCGAAGATATTTTCGGGACAACGTGACAGGTGGTGAGCCCGTCGCCGCCTTTATGTCCAAGCCAACGATGAAATTCGTACATAAGTTTTTGAAAAACTCATTGGTACTGCCACCTGGGGATCGAACTCGGGTCTCTCGACTCGAAATTCCGACCACCCAACAACTCGGCTATCGTGAATTATAACATAATAAAATTATAAAATACATATTAAATATTTATAGGTATATATTACATAAACTAAAAAGTAGATAATTTATACGTTAATAATACCCACTTAAGGATACACATCAATATATATTTTTATTAGACTATTATGTGTTGTCGTATCAGATTATTATATGTGAATCCACACAGCTTTCTTTACTAAACACAACTACGAGTACAGTAACACACTTAAATATTTAACACAAGTATTACGTGGAAACAGTGCGTTACATATACAATACAAGTCTACATTCATGCATTTTCCAAAACATGGGTATCCAGATGTTTAGAAAATTCAGTCCTTTCGTTTCACATGTCAATACAGCTTATTTTTTGGATTTTTCAAAAAGTCCCGACGTGGTCGGAATTTTGAGTCAAGAGAGCCGAGTTCGATCACCAGGTGGAAGGCTCTTAGTTTTTCTAGAACTTATGTACGAATTATATCACTGGCTTGCACACAAAGACGGCGACGGGTTCACCACCTGTCACGTTGTCCCGAAATTATCTTCGGTGGAAGTTGCGTCGAAGGGACTTAATTGTCTACCTCTGTCTACCCCTGTATTGGTAATTGCTTGAAGTATTTTTTTGGTACAAAATGACAGATGGTGAACCTGATGCTATAACAAATGTTTATCAAATAATATTTTTGTTAATCACAATATTAAGGGAATACCTACACGTTATGTAAAAAATGTATTCCTTGCAATGAATATTGCAGGAAAAAGTAAACGGCCATTAATTAAAAACTAAAGTGTTTACGTGAAACGTGCAATTAGTGGCGGAAAGATTTCATTTCAGCGTTTCAAAGTAAGTCTGACTAAAAATTACCTCAGAGAGCAAAGTAATCACAACGTTTCCGTTTTATGTTACGCCATTTATTCTCTTTTATGTATATAAAAAAACTTCAATATAAGTCTTTCTTCATGTATTTCCCAGTACTGATTATACAGAAATCTATAGAATGGAGTCCTTTCGACCCACCTTTCTCTGAAGATTTTGTGGGACAAAGTGACGGGTGACGAACCAGTGGCCGTCTCAATGTCCAAGCCAAGAATATAATTCGTACATAAATTTTTGGAAAACTCCTTTGGTACGAACCTGACACCTGGGGATCGAACTCGGCTCTCTTGACTCATTATTCCGACCACTCATCCATTCGGCTATCGTGTCTTATATGACTAATATAACTTGAATAATATGCAAACATAGTACAACTTCTTTCTTTCTTAGTTTTATATCCCCACTTACTAGCATTCTGCCAATGTAAAGTCAGTAACAAACATAGTATCTTTCACGTAATATAAAGTAACCCACACGTAGCTGAAAATAGCACGTTTTGTGTATTTATTTAAGCAGTGATTTTATGCTACGAAACACGTGTCTCGCCTTCTTACCCCCTCTCTGGAGAATAAACAATATTTTTCTCATTCCGAACGAAAGAAACAACGTCGAAATATTTATAAAGGCAGCGAACTAACGTCGTTTGGTACGCCCGAGTGCGCTCTTTGACGAAATTGAGTTTCCTCAACCGAATTTGCAATAAAAAAATTTCCCATCGAGTTACTGTAAGTGAAACATTTTATTTAATTTGTTAAAACACTTGGAGGGGATCGAATTGAGCGAGTGTTAGCGGTGTTTACGTGATATGTTTAATTAAAGAAGTTACATAACCTAATGGCGGGACGATTAGATTTAGGCGCATCGCTTACTCAACGCGGCGCTGGCATAAGTTATGTACAACTTTTGACAGCTACAAACTCGTTGTTAAAAAAAATATATACGTTATGAGGACCTCCGTGGACGAGAGCACCGGTTGTATAGACGTATAAACCGGTTGCCAAGGTGTCGCCAGCTCGGTTTAGACAAAGAAAACCACTTTTTTTGTATTATCAAGGGTCTGAGTGTTTGCAGTATTTTAATGACTTAATTTGGCTTCTATTATTATTATTATTTTAGATTAAATAAATTATTGATGTATTTATTAATTTTCAATTAATAATTCATTCAAACAATAATAATAATAGTCTTATTTATAATATTATATAACAAATGTTTTTCTTTATAAATATTCTATTATACAATACAGTATATTAAATTAATATATTATGTATTGTATACAAATTTATTAATTTCTTGTATACAATAATAGAAAAAATAAAAATTGTGATACAAAAGACTAAAAATTATCTGAAAAAAAGAATACATCACTGAAAAAGGGATTTAAGAAAAAATCAAAAAAGTAATGTACATATTGTAGTGCATGAAATGAAAGGGCTTTTCTTTTATGTGTTTATTAAATATCTTTCCGCAATTTTTATGTATTTATATACTTTGGAATCACAGCAATGCACATAATGTTATACCCATCTATGTATTCGTGTATTGGTTATATTTTTACAATATACAAATGTTGCCTTGACATAGGCTGAATGAAATTATTTTATTTTTATTTAATATGTATACAAAATCATTAAAATAAACCACAAAAATAGAGGTAATCATCGATAATCATGAATTAGCTCTTTAAGTATATATTATTTTTTAAATTGGAACTGACAATAATGCATAGATATTTTATTTCAAAAAATATCTTCACGCAATTCCCAATACAGGGGTAGACAGAGGTCGAGTCTAGACAATTAAGTCCCTTCGACCCACCTTCCACCGAATATATTTCCGGGACAACGTGACAGGTGGTGAGCCCGTCGCCGTATTTAAGTCCAAGCCAACGATATTCGTACGAAAGTTTTTGAAACACCCATTGGTACGAGCCTACCAACTGGGGATCGAACTCGGGTCTATTTACTCGAAATTCCGACCACCCAACCACTCGGCTATCGTGAGTTTTTTTATTTTATTTAAGAATATTTTATTTGTAGAAACAAAATTATGTTATTATTTAGTATCCAAAAACTACAATAATCGTAGAGCCCTCCTCCTTGTAAAATGGTATCCAGAACGCTGGCTGCATTTTCACTTTAATGGATAGACTTAACCGTTGAGCGAGAGAAGAATCAGTCGTCTTGTCACTAGCGACAACGACCAGTCGCGAATACAATCCCTTTAGAAACTGCATCGCGTGGGGACCCCACAGACCGGTTATCTTTACGGCAAATGGAACAAATAATAAAGTCTTCTAACAAAGACTCATATTTACACCACTTATTCGATTCAGCTGCCTCTGATGCCGCCCCGGCCCTTATCGAAGTATCCTTGATATAAGTTGCCGAGAATGTATCGACGCAAGTAACGTCCCACATACGAGCTTTGCCCCTTTCTCAAGGGACTAATATCAAGCCGTCGGGTCTCTTTCCATCCTGTCTAAATATTCTACAAGGCTATAAAACAGAGGGAATATTTATGGAAACAAGAGCCCTTCCGATGATTTCATTCTAGGAGGCTTTACGAGACAGTCTACTGTCACTTTTTTGTATGAAAGCCCGTGGAGCTCTAACTCGTCGACCTCACTGCCACAAGGACACCGATTTGGTTGACAACTTATTTATTTATTTATTCTTTTTTGTATAATATTATTACCTATATTAATACAAATATTATTACAAAGAGCGGAATTAATAAATAAATAAATATCTTCACGCAATTTCCAACACAGGGGTAGACTGAGGCCTAGTCTAGACAATTAAGTCCCTTTGACCCACCTTCCACCGAAGATATTTTCGGGACAACGTGACAGGTGGTGAGTCCATCGCCGCCTTTTATGTCCAAGCCAACGATATTAATTCGTACATAAGTTTTTAGAAAAACCCATTGGTACGGCCACTTGAGGATCGAACTCGGGTCTCTGACTCGAAATTCCAACCACCCAACTACTCGGCTATCGTGACTTTTGAATTGGTGGAATTAATGTCTCGTGATATTCTCTGCCAGTCAACCATGGGCAAATAAAAAGTATGTTGTAAATTCGGAAGAAACACCTTAAGAAAAAAGTAAACTAATCGATTTCCTACAGTTATGCGTAAAATTTCGATATCCAATAATGTACCAAGGTTCCTTGATGGTAAAGCTCAACAGTAACTGGATTTCTTTGTCGAAATATAAAGCGGGTGCGGTCAGAGTAAAAATGGTTCTTTAATTTTTAATTTAATATATAATTAAAATACGAATATTTATCCCGTCTTCATTTTTACAAAAGGTCAAAACAGTTTTCTAAACAGTACAGTGAAGTTGAACTTTTTTTGTTTATTCTTGTCGGCGAAAATAATTATTAAATTAAAAATTATTAGATTTTACTGATATCTTTGGCCTTCTCCTTGTCCTCTGTCCTCTATATCTAATAAAAACCCAAAGTAAAGCATGAATACGAACTTAATAAAAAGTTCTTTCAAAGAAAATTCGTCTTATAGAAAAATGTTTCTTTAAAAATTCAATATAAATAAAGTTATCATTTTAACAATGCTAGTTTTCAGAAGCTTTCCACAGGCGTGCCTTCCGTTACTCTGAACTTGAAAGATGCATACTAGAACTTTTGGATATGAGGTACGTCTGAATATAAATAGAACTTCAATTTTACGCCGTTGATTACATAAAAAATTCTAGTTCTAATGTTGAGATATAAAAATATACTAAAAATAAAATAAAATAAATATCTTCACGCAATTCCCAATACAGGGGTAGACAGAGGTCTAGTCTAGACTATTAAGTCCTTTGACCCACCTGCCATCGAAGATATTTTCGGGAAAAAGTGACAGGTGGGGAGCCCGTCGCCGCCTTTATGTCTAAGCTAACGATGTAATTCGTACACAAGTTTTTGAAAAACCCATTGGTACGAGCCTGCCATCTGGTGATCGAACTCGGGTCTCTTGACTCGAATTTCCGACCACCAACCACTCAGTAATCGTGACTCTATTAAAAATATACCAAGAGTTAGATTTAGTTTGTTATATCTTTATGCTTTTTACCGATATTGGGGTAAAAAGAAGTCCAGGCAATTAAGACCAAATAGGTTCACCTAAGCTTATTGGACGATTTCGCGCCTCCTTCTTTAACACACTAGGCGTAAGACAGGCGTGAAGTCTGAGCCACAAATCTACGACATTTATATAGTTTTGAAATTAGTGCATCTACATAATTTACGGAAAGGACATACAATTAAAAATATATTCACGGCGTTCCCTCATAGGTAGACAGAGGGCTTGAAAATTAAGTATTATCGACGAACCTTCCTCCGACAAGGCATTTTTTGGACATCGTGACAGATGGTGAGCCCTTCGCTGTCTTTATGTCCAAGCCAACGATATAAATCGTATATAAGTTTTGAGAAACCCCATTGGCACGAACCTTGGGGATCGAACTCGGGTCTCTTATCTCAAATTTAGATCTTCTCACTTGGCTATTGTGAATATATTAATATATTTATCGTTTTTATTTAATTCTCCATTTAATTTTATTATAATTTCCCATACTAGTACTTTCTTTTTTGCGTGTGGAATAGCTAATGTATTCCTAAAACCTAAAGTTACCTAATTTATTCGTAATAATAATAATTAATACTTTTTCTTTAAATGCTTTTAAATGTATTTTTTTAAAATGCTCCTGCTACATATTTTTTCGCCATTAAGTAAGGTTGACTAGTAGAGAAAGCTACATGGCATTAGGTCCGCCTATTGCTACATTTTAAAATAAGGTGCTAACAATTAAACATACATAAATAAAAAAAAATAAACGTGCTTATTACAAATTACTTACAAGTTGTATTCTTTTCCATTCAAACAAAAAAGAATATTTGAAATCGAATTAAATGTGGAAGAGTTATAGGGCAATAGAAATAAAACCGAATTGAGGGTCTCCTTTGTGTTGAAATCGGCTACAAAATAGATCAATCAAAGAACTTATATATTACCACTTAAAAATAAAAAACATTTAATTCTAGTTAATCATCTAAACTTATTTCACAACTCCTTAAAAACTTTATTTCTACACGGTAGAATTAACAAAACTTTATCCGCCACAAGTATAAGCTTTCGAAAAGAGCAGAAGTTTCGGAGGCAACAATGTTCCGCGTTATTATCATGATAATGTCAACCTCAGCGTAAACTATTAAGTAAAAAACTTAAGGAAGAATTAAAATTCAATATAATTTCAATGAGCAATACTCCACCGAAGTTACAAGCCTAGCGCTACCTTTTTTAAGTGCTCTTACAATTCCAGAGTTTTAGCTGCAGCTATTAATATTTGTATTCTTGTGCTTGTAGATTCCGCTTAAATATAGCATCATCGTCACTGTCGATTACCGTTTATGTATGTTTACATTTACCATACTTATTAAGTAAACTTCACCATGGAGCGAGAAATGAACAAGCCCTCTTTACACCAGCGGTTACGGTCAGTCGCGATATGACTGATGACTATGAGCGATGTGGTTTAAAAACCATATCGCTCGAGGACCTAACGGACTGATCGTCTCTGCGGCTTATTTAACAAATGTTTTGTTTTTTTATCAAAGACTCATAGTTGCGTCACTTAAATTATTGATGTAACAAAGTTAAGGCTCAAAGAAAATAAATTGTTTTTTCTTTCTTTGCTAAATTGATGTTTTCTTTGAATATTTACGTAAATACCACTTTTTATATTCACGAATATTAAGACCTAAAGAGTAATTTAGTTTAAATATGAGATAAATCGTTTCACGTGATCTTAAAATCCTGGACCGATGCGGTGAAATTCAAAAACTTTGTCCATTACAAGTTCAAAACCCCGGAAGAACCTCTACTAACAATGTAGGGAACCCCTACTAACAATTTTGGGCAGTTCAATCACAGGAACTTCTCAGAACGTAATCTGTTCCAATAGAAATAGAATTGCCACTTAATATAAATCGATTTCAAACAAAAAATAATTGTGTAAATCTTAACACTACTTTAATATGAATCAGTGCTACGATTATTTGGGCACGTTGAAGAAAGGTAAAGAAAACTTACAAGAACTTCAGAAAATTTCTTTGTTTGTGCTTGAAATAAAACGGAGCAGACAAGCTGAATCTATGCTTCAATTACATTTCGGTAGAGCAGTGACTTAGGACAGAGATTTGAATCTTGTGAATATTGAATAAAATTAAATTAAAAATACACACAAGTCAAACAAAAAAGTCGCGGTAGCTGAATGGTTGGGTGGTCGGAATTTCAAGTCAAGAGACCCGAGTTCGATCCCCTGATGGCAACCAATGGGTTTTTCAAAAACTTACGTAACAAGAAGCCTAACGCTTCTCGCCGAGATGAAGGTTTTGAATATTTAAGGTTACATGTTCCCTTGAGTCAATTAAATTTAATGATAAAAATGTAATAGTGAAAGCATGCCGAACAAATTGTGAATATTTATATTTTAAAACCTCTAACTTATATAGTTTTTATTTTATTTTTATTCAAGACTATGTGGTAGTTACACTGCCTAAGCTAATACTAGACTATTCTAGCTTTCTTTTGTTACACAATACTTTTAATCCCCACGCCATTTCCAATGCAGGGGTAAACACAGGTCTAGTCTCGACAATTAAGTTCCTTCGGCTCACCTTCCACCGAAGACATTTTTTCGGGACAACGTGACAGGTGGTGAGCCCGTCGCCGTCTTTATGTCCATGCTGCAATATAAGTTTTTAAAAAACCCATTACCACGAGCCACCTGAGGTTCTAACTCGGGTCTCCTTAGTCGAAATCCAATCACCCAAGCACTTAGCTATCGTGACTTGTGACAATAATTTTATGATATAAAAAATAAGCATTTTTTTTAAGTACAGTGATGATTCTTTGTAGAAAATTTATGTTTTGTCTGGTCTTAGATTCTCCTAAAACTTAAATTATTTAAATTTCTCTGGTGAAATGCAATTTATTCGTAAATTAAATCGAAACGTTATTCTACAAAACATAACATTGAATTATTTAAAAGCAAAATTAAGTCAATATTAGAGAGGCAGCGTATCAATATCCAATTAATCACCGAACCATTAAATTTAATTGACTCAAGGGAATATGTAACCTTAAATATTCAAAACCTTCACCTCGGCGAGAAGCGTTAGGTTTGCTGTTAAGTTACCTAAATACTCTTTGATAACTTTCGGTTCTGGAGTAAAATATCTAGACCTCTGACTACGCTTATATTGAGAATGCGTGAAGATGTAATGATGGAACCATCTACAAGTATACTCTTTTGAACATAAAATAATTTATACAATAAACGAAGATAATCTATCAACGATAATCGAAGATAATCTATAAAAAATACAGATATGTGATCCCGCTTTTTGGAAGCTCGGTTCAGATTAATATTTTACGAGTAATTGCTAAGGTCACGGTAAATTTGCATTATTCCAAATATTTGCCTCGTGGTTTTATTAATTTTACCTTTAAAAATATCGACATGACAAAAATTTACCGCTGTAAAAATATTGTGCATATTTTGAATAAAATTTTATTATATTTCAAAAGATTCAATTTTCTGTCTTAAGTCACTGGTCTACTGAAATATAATTGAAGCATAGATTCAGCTTATATTCAATACTTCCTGGTTTATTATCAAGCACATACAAAGATATTCTATGACTTTCTTAAAAGATTTCTTTACCTTTCTTCAACGTGCGAAAACTATAGAAACACTTACTCATTTTAAAGTTGTGTTCTGAGAAGTTCCTGTGGTTAAACTGCGCAAAATTGTTAGTAGTGAAATCTTACAGGGTTTTGAACTTGTAATGGATAAAGTTTTTGAATTTCACCGTATCGGTCCAGGATTTTAAGATCACGTGGAACAATTTATTTCATATTTAAACTAAATTACTATGCAAGACAAAGGTCGCAATATAAGTGAATATAAAATAAGCGAAATTTATATAAATATTCAAAGAAAACATTATTTTAGCAAAGAAAGAAAAAAACAACTTATTTTCTTTGAACGTTAACTTTGTTACATCAACAATTTAAGTGGCGCACCTATGAATCTTTGAAAAATAAAACATTTGTTTAATTGGCCGTAGAGACAATCAGTCTGTTGGGTCCTCGAGCGATACAGTTTTTAAAGGAATTGTATCCGCGACTGCTCCCAACGGTTTGGTTAATAAGTATGGTAAATGTAAACTTTTTCTCCTGAATAAAAGTTTTTAGAATAAATTATCCAAATATTCCTGCCTTGTAAGTCGATTGTAAGTGAAATTGATTAACAGCTGCAATCAAAACTCTGGAATTGTAAGAGCACTTAAAAAAGGTAGCGCTAGGCTTGTAACTTTAGTGGAGTACTGCTCATTGAAATTATATTGCATTTTAATTCTCAAGTTTCCTACTTAATAGTTTACGCTGAGGTTGACTATATCGTGATAATATCGTGGAACATTGTTGCCTCCGAAACTTCTACTCTTTTTGAAAGCTTATACTTGTGGCGGAAAAGTTTTGAGAATTCTACCGTATAGAAATTAAGTTTTTATGGAGTTGTAAAATAAGTTTAGATGTTTAACTAGAACTATATGTTTTTTTTTTATTTTTTTAAGTGGAAATATATAGTTCTATAAGTGGAAATATTTAGTTCTTTTATTGATTTATTTTGTGACCGATTTCAATACAAAGGAGACCCTCAATTCGGTTTTATTTTTACTGCCCATAACTCTTCCACGTTTAATTCGATTTCCATTTTTTTTTGTTTGATCGAAAGCAAAACAACTTGTAAGTAATTTTGTAATAAGCACAAGAAGCACTAAAAAAGAAGAGTACATATGCGTTTTCAAACCTGATTACTGCAATAGAATGTCATAGTTAGTTTGTTAGTAACTATCAAATCTGTCGAAAGCAATTGACTCTCTAGACTTTTGCCTACCCCAGTGTTGGGAATGGCATGAAGAAATATTTTTAAAAGCATAGTTCGTGATTATACTGGCGCTGTTTACTCTTCAAACCAGAATGAAACAGCTGTAAAACGTTGTTTTTTCCTAGACAGAAATAGGTAATATTGTATTTATATTTTTGAATTAGACATAAAGACGGCGACAGGCTCACCACCGGTCACGTTCTTGAAAAATGGACCAGATACATGGTGGAAGGTGGGTCGAGAGGACTTAATTGTTTAGACCTCTGTTTACCCAAGTAATAGGGATGGCGTGAAGATTTATATATTTAATATAGACCTAATTCACTTATTATTCCTATGAATATAAACAAGAAATATGGCAGCCCAATTTTAGTCAAGTTGGTATGTAATCTGTTTAAATTTGTCACCTCATCCGACAAAACATCCGAAGCGACAAAGCAATATGCAACGTTTAAATGATAAAATTTATATTTTATTAGTACGACATAAAGTTGAGATTTCCATGCTATAGGTTTCGTCTCCCTCGAGCGAGCAGTGGCTCGAGAAAACTGTTAACGTAAATAACACTCGCAAACAATGCATCGGCGACCAAGATCGTTCGTTCCAATTTATTCCCCTACAATATCGTAGGGGAATAAATTGGAACTTAATGCAATTTAATATAATATGAAATATAAATATCTCCACGCCATTCCCAGTACAGAGGTAGACAATTAAGTCCTTTCGACCTATCTTCCATCGAAGACATTTTTGGTACAACTTGACAGGTGACGAGCCCGTCGCCGTCTTTATGTCCAAGCAAACCATATAAATTTTACATAAGTTTTCGAAGAAAAAAAAAACATAAGTACGAACTCTAAAAATGGCAGACTAACCTATGTTCAAGCCTAACATGAAGATTGAACTGGGATCTATTGACTCGAATTCCGATCACTCAACAATCCAGCTATCGTGACTTAATATATAATAAGTAATGTATTAATATAGTACAGTCTTCTCTGTCTATTTTTACAAAGCTTTGATGCACAAAGTAGTAGACAAGGCGAACTTAACGCCTAACGGCATTCTCTACCAGTTAACCATCAGGCTAAATAAAGATAAGATGTAGAAGCAGTGCAGTTGATTGAAGGCGCTTTAATTTTGGAATAATGTAGCTTTAAAAATAATTTAATTCATTTCGGAACAGAATTTAAATAGATTATTATACACGCTTATAGTTCAATTGCAACTTCAGTTTGAATCGCGTCGGAAATAAAAACAAATAAAACCCCGCGCAACTGACAGGTTCGGTTGACGTTTGATTTATCAATCGAGTTATTTATTGGACACCAGGCTTTTCATTTTAAAGTAGATCGTTGAAAATAGGGGCTTATAAAAATAGTGAATTCCAGTAGCATTACATTAAAAAAAGAATATTTCTGTCATTTTTTCCAATTGTATATAAGGTCTTAAGACTATTTATCCAAGGTCAGGACAAAACTGATATTTCTATGCATTTTTATTCATTACATGTATTATATACGAACCGATAGCCGCGTTGGTAGAGTACTCGCCTTCGAAGCTAACGGATACGGGATCGAGTGCCCCTAGGGTGAAAACGTTAAGGTAAAAGGAAATAAACGTTTTGTCAGCATTTGATATCAATCCATTGATTTTTATCAAAGTTTGTGTACACAGGCTACCGTATGGGACATAACATTTTATAAGTGCTGACTCCATTACCGCGCTGCATTGCTAACGCTAAGAAAAGTAGTGCAAAGCAAAGATAGCTATTGAACTAGAAGACATTCTGAACGAGGATCATTAGCTAAACTGATATTCTAAGAAATTAAATCAGATGCAGATATTAGTCATATTATCTCAACCTAATCCCATAAAAGTTACAGACATCACTTTATAAATTGAAATGAAATAAACATCAATACACATTTAGGAAGTCAAGTAAACAAATCATTCAAAAATATATAAACAAGAGTTGAAAATTCAAAGGAAATATTTAGAAAATAGCCAGATAATATTTTGAAAGGGCGTATTTAGTTGAATAAGGCTGAGCGGGCTTGAGGAAAATCTATTTTCAAAACAGTCTCGTGAATTTTCTAAGCGCATCGTCTTTCATGAACTCTCCTTACTCTTGTCATTCAAGTGAAATGTTCGCAACTTGAATCAAGTTTGTACTCCTTTGCCTTTTAAATTTTTAATACTTTTAAATTTCCTTTGCTTATTATTTTTACGCATTGTCCCAATAACAATTAAGTTCTTTGACCAACCAAAGCCTATTTGGGACGTCACTGCTACTGAGTTCAACGCCGTCCTATTGTTCAAAACAATAGTATAATACACTTTATATTTAAATTTATTAGATTCTATGTTAAATATTTATGTTCAAACATTTATATTTATTACATATATATTTATTAAGTGTGTCAACGGTGTAAAAATGTTGCCACTCCTTTTCTTCCGTGGGCGTCGTAAGAAGCGACTAAGGGAAAGAGCCCAGAATATGCTTATGGCAACCGAACGATGGCGGGATAACCAACTCTAAAAATGGCAGACTAAACTAATTAGACAGAAGATGGGGGGCAGCGTCTGAGGTGCGAGTGTTCTGGTACAGCGATCGCCAATCCGTCTGCCAAGAGTGACGATTATGGCAAATCCTCCCCTTGGGAGAGGCCTATGTTCTGCAGTGAACTTTAACAGGCCGTTATATATGTATTTATGTACACGAAGTTTGCTCCTAGCGGGACGAGTGGCGTAAATACTGGTTATCAAGGCGTCGCCATGTCGCGGTCCCGGGTTCGACTCCCGGTCGGGTCAATGTAGAAAAAACACTTTTTCTACATTTTCTCGATTCTGGGTGTTTGTGGTGCCTTCGTTGTTTCCGATTCCCACACCTCAAGTGCTTAAGCATCTTAAATTGGGATCGGAGCAATGTATATTTGTATAGCTTCACACCAAGTCACCATCAACTTGGCAATCGGGTGGTCGAAATTAATTGTTGTAATTTAAAATCAACTGTCCCTATCTGCATCGACATTAATATGCTTTAACTATCCCAGTACTTGTTCCTGCTAAGCTCCTACTTGCTATGTAAATCTCTCTGTTACAGCGTCACACGCGCCACATTGAATATTTAATGAGGGTAGTTATTTACTTAATTCCACATAGTTGGAAACTGGAACTGGAATTAAGAATTATTAGCCATTATTAGCAAACATTATTTTTCTCTTTCACACATACATTACATAGGTTGCTTAATCCCAGAGTAAGTAGCGAAAGCACTTTTGATGACACAAGTGCTTTCGCTACTTGCTTTAGCACGAAATGGGAAACACCCAAGTTACCTAAAACATCTAAACCCGATATAATGTAAAAATAGTTTTCTACATTTTCTATATTGACTCGTCCGCGAATCGAACGCGATGAAGTCCATCTAGTGATACCATGGAAACCAGTGAGCGCAACTAATCTACAGATGTCGCCATTTATTACTACTCGAGTCGTGGATGTTTATATGTTTGTATTAAGTCTAGGCCTGGGGAAGTCCTAAGTCATAGGAAAGATTTGCCATAATCGCCACGACCACTCACACCTCAGACGCTGCTGCCTATATTCCGACGGATTTTTTTGGTTTAATTTTTTAGAGATACCGCCATCTATCGGTTGCCATATTCAAGGCCCTTGACTCAATGAAGAAAAACTTCAGGCAATGTAGTAGAACTTTGTATTATTTTAATGTATCAGTTATAAGTGTACATACGTTAATGATCTCTGTGGCGGAGTGGACGTGTAGCGTGTACACCGGCTTCATGAAATTATATTGTTGCTAACACTAAGGTGCCAGGTTTAATTCCTGGTGATTTATATTGACCCGAGTGTAGAATTTTACTTTTTCTACAATGTCTCGGGTCTGGGTTCCTTTCGTTTTTTCCGATTCCATAACACAAGTGTTCTAGGAATATTAAGTACATCTTTTACTACAGTACTTTGAAATGAGAGCACATATATAATACTGTCCCTATTTGTGTGTTTATTTTAAACCGATATACGCTAATTGTAACATTGTTTTATAATTGGAAAGGACTGATTGTTTGAATAAGTTTTCACTAGTAAAAATGACGTCAACGTTTCATCCTAAATTCAACAGCAAAAAGCAAGCAAATGCAGAAAAGTTTTCTTTGTTTGCCTGAGGCTTGGATGAGATACCTCGAAAGTGCTCCAGAAGTGAAAGAACAATTCAACAAAGTTCGCCACGCGCCCAGTATACGGAAATCTTTGCCGGACGCTGCATGAGGAAAGTTTACCACGGCGTAGAAAGTAAAGTATACTTTATGCGCGATTTGAAAGCTCGCGTTAATTATTCTTCAAAACGTCCAGTGAAGAGAAATGCATATGTTCAACTTGTCAGCGCATAATACAAAATAGTATAAAAAATAAAACAAAACATGATTGTGTATAAAAAAAATGTCTTCACGCAATTCCCAATACAGGGGTGGACAGAGGTCAAGTCTAGACAATTAAGTCCCTTTGACCCACCTTCCACCGAAGATATTTTTGGGACAACGTGACAGGTGGTGAGCCCGTCGCCGGCTTTATGTCTAAGCCAACGATGTAATTCGTACATAAGTTTTTGAAAAACTCATTGGTACTGCAACCTGGGGATTGAACTCGGGTCTCTTGACTCGAAATTCCGACCACCCAACCACTCGGCTATCATGACTTTAAATAAAAGATGAAAGTCGTGATGGCCGGGTGGTTGAATGATCAGAGTTCGAATAGAATAGAATATTTATTTCAAGATACTTGAGTTAAATTCTCAGGTAGTAGGCTCGTACTTATGAATTTTATCAAAGCTAATGTACGAGTCATGTCTTCATCCAAATACTCATTGGCACCTGGCGCTCGCGTAATCACAACTCGGATGGCATAGGTAACAAGGAAGGGTTTATCCCATAAGACTATTCCACCCCGTACCCCATCGTAGATTTTACCTTAAAGGCTCGACCTAAAACCGATTTTCGACTGTTAAACATAGATAGAGTGTCACAAGGCAATTTTCTACACTATCTTTCTACAGCTCAGTAGCATCAGCGTCAAACAGAGAAGCAAACAAGGCGGTAACTCATTTATGTAGGCATGTTCTCCACTTACCATTAACATTACTGAGTTCATACATTTACAGAGTAATGTGTTCCTTAATAATGAGATAAAAATATGTACCAATGAGATTTTTTTACCCTTTCTTAAAATACATTGGCGTTCGTAATTACGTGTCAGTATATGTGTGAAACGGTCAGGGTAGGTGTCTTTATGAATATTCAACACGCAGTGCTTTGATCTCTGATATTTGATACTGTAAGTAAGTAATGTTGGTGCAAGGTTAATGGACTCGGAGAGTTAATACAATTTACGAGAAAATTTCAATTATTTGCAAATCAGTGAGATGTTCATTTTTAAATAAAGCCTTGCCACTTTTTGCCAATGTATGGTGAGTCATTGGCACATAAATAAATAATATTTGACACACAATAAATATACTTACCGTATTATTATTTTTATAATAATATTTAAATAAACTTAAATATAAACATATTCATTCACCCAATTCAAAATACAAGGGGAGACAGAGGTCTAGTTTAGACAATTAAGCCCCTTCGACCAAACTTCCACCGAAGATATTTTCGGGACAACTAATACTTTTAATATTATATTCTTAGAAAAAAGTAGTAGTAGTCACGTTAGCCGAGAAGTAGGGTGATGAGAATTTGAATCAAGAGACCAGAGTTCGATCCCTTGTGGTAGGCTCGTTTTGGCTTCGTTAGGCTCTTAGGCTCGTTCTAACCAAAGGGTTCATAAAACAATTTACGTACGATTTATATCGTAGGTTAGGGAATAAAGACTCAACACCTGTGACGTCCCAAAAATATCTATTTTCGTCGTAAGGTGGGTCGAAAGGACTTTTCTAGACTTCTGTCTATCTTCACGCCATTCCCAATAATAATATAGGGGTAGATAGAGGTCTAGTCCAGACAATTACGTCCCTTGGTACCTTCCACCTAAGATATTTTCCAAGTCTGTAATGTATGTCCAAGCCAACGATACGAACGTTCATAGGTTTTTGGAAAAAACCCATTATCACGAGCCTGCCACCTGGGCATCGAACTCGGGTCTCTCCACTCGAATTCTAATCACCCAACCACTCGGTTATCGATAGATGTAATTTATATTTATATTTAAACTGTCATATTCTTTGGTGTCCAATAAATTGTCTCTCTCTCTCTCTCTCTCTCTACCTCAGTATAGGTAAATGCACAGGTTTTTGTGTTCAGGAATAGTAATCAATGGTGCAAATGATCGGTTCCAGTGTGGAATAAGCGGATTACAGCCGCGGAGTGCACTTAATCCGATATCGAGTTGTGAACCACAGATAGATACACAACGAACTTTAAGTGCTATTTATTTAATAGCTTTTGGCAAATTATAATTTTGAATAATAAGTTTGACTTGCTTATTGGCATATTAAAATAGATTATTTCTTTTATATTTTTTTATCGTAATTTTCTATATTGAGGTAACCGGATGTCAATGGCGTCCTTTTTAGTTTCACATTATACCGAAACCTATTAGGGATAACATGCTTGATAGTCCAAACTAACAGTACAATAAATAAATTTTCATGGATATTTATATATACATAACTCGGGTAAATCCATTCACATCCATAGAGGAGAGTCGACCGCTGGGACTCGATTCCGCAACCCTTAGTTTCGAAGGCAAGTTCACCAAAGATAGGAGCAAAGACCAACAAACAGGGCTATTGGACTATCTGGCTTAAACTTTGTTACCTCCTGGCCACCAACATCTGATAGAATTCCAATATTACCAAGAAAATTATTTAAGTTTAATAAACACATTATTATTATTATTCCGGGGTATTTGTTATATTTTCTGTGTTTTTCTGTTTATTATTATTATTTATTTATTACATTACGTTATAAATATAAATAGATGACAGTTTAAGCTTATTATACATAGTTCATTATAACTACTTTCACAATCTTCTGGTTTTTGTATAGCTGCTTACATGTTTAAACTAAAAGTTTAAACTAACTGTTACAAGTTTAAACTAAACTAGAGTTGATGTTTAATTACAGAATCAAAGCGACAAAATAACTATAAAAATTAATTCAATATTTTAATCACATTGTTGAATTTATTTGCATATTGATTTATTTATTACTATAAGTTTTAAGTAAGAACAATTCGTTCATTTATAAAGCTTATATAAATGTAAATAAATTGAATACAATTACGTTTAATACCTATTAAATATTTTTTAATTAGAGTTAATATAGATTACCAAAAATTTGTGTCACTACCCTCCGTACTAGTTTGCACTGTATGACCTCAGGCGCAGTGGTCCTCCTAAAACGCAACAATGCTATTTCATTCGATTGTAGTATAAGCAAAAGCACGTTCAAACACTGCAGTCCTTAACGATAAGGGTCTGTTCAGGAGGATGGAGGATGCTTTCTCTCACGAGAAGAGGCTGACTAGTGAGGCCAGAGCATGTGGGGTGGAGATTGTGTGCGCAAGCTGCGGCGACGTCGGAACACCATGGGATTCTATCCTGTGCGAGCCTAACAACACCTGTACCGCGTATTCGTGTATCGTATAGGATACAAGAAGTACACCCTTCTCCCTTCTCCTTCTATTAATCAAAAGTCCACTGAACATAGACCTCTCAGAAAGATATCATAAAGAACGATTTCCAAACCACGGGCGTCCTTCAACTTCCCGCTATGTTATGCAGGTCGTCATTCCACTTTGTGAGAGGTCGCCCAACACAGTGCTTGCCAGAACAAAGCTGCCCCTCAAGAACTTTTCTTCATCAACAGTTGTCAATTCTGCGAGTCATGAGGCCGGCCAATTGCTACTTCAGCGGGCACTATCTAACGTATATTTAATATGGATTTTGTATGGCACTATAGCCGAGTGGTTGGGTGGTCGGAATTTCGAGTCAAGAGACCCGAGTTTGATCCCCATTTGGCAGGCTCGTATCAATGGGTTTTTCAAAAACTTATGTACGAATTACAGCGTTAGCTTGGACATAAAGACGGCGACAGGCTTACCACCTGTCACGTTGTCCCGAAAATATCTTCGGTGGAAGGTGGGTCGAAGGGACTTAATTGTCTAGACTAGACCTCTGTCTACCCCTATTGTGGGAATTGCGTGAAGGTATTTATTTATTATTTATTTACGATAGCCGAGTGACTGAATAACAAGAATTCGAGTCCCGAAGAGATCCGAGTTCGATTCCAGGGACGTAAGCAGCTGCCATTGCGACTTTTTAAACTTATGTACGATTTACATCGTTAGCGACAGGCTCGCTAGCTGTCATGTTGTGCCAAAATAGGCTCTGGTGAAATGCGGGACGATAGGACTAAATTATCTAGACCTCTGGCAATCCTTGATTTGGGAAATGCGAGAAGATAAATATGTATATACTTAGCGTTATTATTAATAAATGTTCCGAGCAGAACTACATTAGTTGCACTTCGTTTAATGCGATGTTAATATATTCAAACTGTACGTCTGCTTACTATGCAAATCCTTGATATTGTTCCAGTAACACTCGCGCCATGCACGGAGCGTGGATTGAGGAGACACGGCAAACTGGAAGTGGCAGTTGGCTTAAGTTCCAGACAGCTTTAATCACGAGTGTTAACTATCAATTTCATATTGCTTCTGTCGTCGTATAGACTCATATATACATAATGGTATGTTTAAGTCTTTCCCGTCTAAAAGATTGTGCCATAGCCAAAAACAAGATCCAAGTTTGATCCTCAGAATGTAGGCTCGTACCTATAAATTTTTCAATACTTATGTACAATTGAAATCGTTCGCTTATATCTCACACAGACGACGACATGCACATCTGTTGTCCCAAAAAATGTCTTCGGTGAATATTGTTCACAATTATTTTAAAGGTCAAAAGGTCTGCCTTTTGTCTACCCCACTATTGGGAATAGCATGAAGCATGGAAATAGCATTAACCCGTTTTATAAATAGCACTGAAATTCTTCAAACTTTCGTTATTCACTATTAATTAAGTAAATAAATATGTCGAAGCAATTAGACTAGCTACCGACTAGTTTCGATACTGTCGGAGGTCCTTCATCAGGGTGAGAGTTTGCGTCCGCGTCTTGTGGGTTTCATAAGAGGCGACTAGTGGAAAAGCCGTCAGTATATCACGCCATTCCCAATACAGGGGTAGACAAACGTAACAACATAGATCGTACATAAGTTTTGAAAAACCCATTGGTACGAGCCTTCCACCTGGGAGTCGAACTCGGCACGCTCGCCTTGAATTCAGACCACCCAACCACTGGGCTATCGTGACTTTTCAATACGTCATTGCTTACCGATATATCCAAGAAGAACAATCTCGAAAATTTTCAGAACAAAATTTCTGCAGACCAGTAACGTTGATTTTTTAGGTTTAGTAAGTTAATTATGTAAAAAAAAAGTTAATTATGTGTTTATTATTATGTTGATAGGTAGTAATCTAAGCGAAATAAATAAATTAATATCGTCACGCGATTCCCAATACAGGGGTAGACAGACAATAAAGTCCCTTTGACCCACTTTCCACCGAAGATATTTTCGGGACAATGTGACAGTTCGTAAGCCTGTCGCTGTCTTTATGCCCAAGCCAATGGTATAATTCGTCCATAAGTTTTTGAAAAACTCATTGGTACGAGCCTGCCACCTGGGGATCGAACTCGGCACTCTGTACTCGAATTCCGGCTATCGTGACTTTTCAGTATGTCACTGCTTACCGATAGATGCAAGAATTTGAACGGTAGATTGTTTGCAATAAATTTCTAAAAAAAGATAAATACAATAGACAAATGTCTTCACACTATTCCGAATGCTGAGGTAGACAGAAGTCCAGACAGTTAAGTTCTTTCGAACCCACCTTCCATTGAAGACATCTTTTAAGAACAACGAGACAGGTTGTGAGTCTGTCGCTGTCTATATGTCCAAGCAACGATATAAATCGTATACACGAGAAAGTTTTGAAAAAACTCATTGGTACACCTACGGACCTGCCACTTAAAGGTCGAATTAGATTCAATTGATTCGAATTCCGATCATAATCATTTGTCTGCGGTGCTTTTAAAAAGAGGTATTAGTTATAAAAATTTCTATGATGTATAAGCGTTGCTAAGACTAAGAATGTTCCAACCCCCTTTACTTCCTGTGAGAGTCGTAAGAGGCCTACAGTTGAATGTATGAAGTAATGCGATTACCAATCCACTTGCGACAGCATTTCTTTCGAAAGATATGCACGGTTTGTCTCACCTTTGTATTTATTTTATCTAATCTAATGACGTCCGTGGATGAGTTGCGTACTCACCGTTTTTCATGGTGTCGTCTGTTCTGAAATCCCTGATTCGATTTCTGGATGGGTTAATGTAGACATAACAAATTCTATATGATCCGGTTGTAGGTTTTTCGGCCACCTTCGTAGTTTCTGATTCCATAATACAAGTGCTTAAACTGCTTACTTTGGGATCGGAACAATGCATGCGATGTTATCATTATCTATGTTTTTCTCTATGTACGTATTTATAGTAATAATTAACAAAAACGTTATATTATGTACGATCTATCCACGAGTACATTTCGTCCGATTCAATACGGACACGACAAACGCAAGCAAATCGATTCCAAACAACTCTTTGACAACATTCCGCGCACGTAAGTCGCAAAGAGTAATATTTCAGCTTGTCAACACTTGTGGCTCCAGTCGGTTTGTCCTGACACGCGTTTGTCATAAATACACTTAGAAATATTGTCCCATGTCCCATCGAGTTATACACGATGTTTATTTGACAATTGATGTTTCTCAGAAACGATCTAAATAGATATCAAATGAAATCAAATCATTTATTTATCGAAATCAAAATATACATTCGATTATCGTAACTAATTTTTTAATCTATCACCTTTTCGTACTGAGGTTCCTCTAACGGAGAAGAAATAAAAGGCCATAACCAATAAGT
This sequence comes from Sericinus montela, assembly GCA_029286605.1. NCBI lineage: Eukaryota > Metazoa > Arthropoda > Insecta > Lepidoptera > Papilionidae > Sericinus > Sericinus montela. The sequence continues at coordinate 773,006 of JAGSMR010000130.1, forward strand.
ATGGTTTAAAAACTGTATAGTTCGAAGTAGCACTACTACATAACAGCCTCCCAAATGAAATATTTAATGCAAAACCGTAAGTACTGTCAAAATCGAAATAAAAATAGAAAATAGATATCCCCTTCTTTTGGTATCTTTTTATAGGACAGTTTGATACTGACTATCTGTAATGACAGTTATAACTGAAGATAGTCTATCAAAATACATAAGCAATACGTACAGGCGACGCTCCTATTTTGAAGCTCAGTTCAGATTAAGATGAAATGAGTAATTGCTAAGGTCACGGTAAATTTGCATTATTCCAAATATTTGCTTCATGGTTTTATTAATTTTACCTTTTAAAATATCGACAAGACTAACATTTACCGATATAATAAGATTGCGTGTATTTTTAATTAAAAATTATTTAAATTTCAAAAGACTTAATTTTCTGTCTTACATCACTGCTCTACCGAAATGTAATTGAAATTGATTCAGCTTGTCTTCAATAACTTCCCCGTTTCATATCAAGCACAGACATATAAATTCTGTTCTTGTAAGTTTTCTTTACCTTCCGTCAACGTGCCCAAACTATCGAAGCACTTATTCATTTTAAAGTAGTGTTAAGATTTATACAATTATATTTTATTTGAAATCGATTCATATTAAGTGGCAATTCTATTTCCTTTGAAACAGATTACGTTCTGAGAAGTTTCCGTGGTTAAACTGCACTAAATTGGTAGTAGTGAAATCTTCCTTGGTTTTGAACTTATAATGAACAAAGTTTTTGAATTTCACCACATTGGTCCAGGATTTTAAGATCACGTGAAACAATTTATCTCATATTTAAACTAAATTAATGAGCAAGACTAAGGTCGCAATATTTGTGAATATAAATGAAGCAGTATCTATGTAGCAGTATGTATGTTTCAAAGAAACCATTAATTTAGCAAAGAAAGGAAAAACTATTTATTTTCAACAACAACTTAGGTGGCGCAACTATGAGTCTTTGAAAACCGCGACCGAACCACTCGGCTATCGTGACTTTTAAGTTAAGTTAATAAGTATAGTAAATGTAAACATTTTTCTCCTTAATAAAAGTTATTAGAATTAATGATCACAATATTTCAGGCTTGTAAGTTGGTTGTAAGTGAAGTTGATTAACAGCTGCAGTCAAAACTCTGGTATTGTAAGAGCACTTAAAAAAGGTAGCGCTAGGCTTGTAACTTTGGTGGAGTACTCCTCATTGAAATTATATTGCATTTTAATTCTCAAGTTTCTTACTTAATAGTTTACGCTGAGGTTGACATTATCGCGATAATATCGCGGAACATTGTTGCCTGCGAAACTTCTGCTCTTTTCGAAAGCTTATACTAGTGGCGGATAAAGTTTTGTGAATTCTACCGTATAGAAATTAAGTTTTTATGGAGTTGTAAAATAAGTTTACATGTTTAACTAGAACTAAATGTTTTTTTTTTATTTTTAAGTGGAAATATATATGTTCTTTGGTTGAACTATTTTGTGACCGATTTCAATATAAAGGAGACCCTCAATTCGGTTTTTTTTCTGCCCCATAAGTCTTCCACATTTAATTCCATTTCCAATTTTCTTTTTTGTTTGAATGGAAAACAAAACAGCTTGTAAGTAATTATGTAATAAGCACAGGAAGCACTAAAAAATAAGAGTACGTATGCGTTTTAAAGTACTGCAATAGAATGTCACAGTTAGTTTGTTATTAACTGTCAAATCTGTCGAAAGCAAATGACCAAAATGAAACTGCAACAACATTGTTTTTTTTCTAGACAGAAATAGGTAATAGTGTATTTATATCGTCGACTTGGACATAAAGACGGCGACAGGCTCACCTCCTGTCACGTTATCCAAAAAAATTTACGTGGAAACCTATGTTCAAGCCTACCACGTGAAGATTGAACTGAGATCTCTTGACTCGAGTTCCGATCACTTAACCACTCAGCTATCGTGTCTAATATATAGTAAGTAATATCTATATATTTCACAAAGCTGTGATGCACAAAGTAGTACACATGGTGAACTTAATGCCTAACGGCATTCTCTAACAGTCAACCATTAGACAAAATAGAGATAAGATGTAGAAGCAGTGCAGTTTTTATCTTTAGGCGCTTAATATAACTTGGTATTCTGCAGCTTTAAAAATAATTAAATCTATTTCGGAACATAATTCAAACAGATTATACACGCTTAAAGTTCAATTGTAGCTTCATTACTTAATATTAAAAACATATTCAGTAATACTTTGAAACGTGACGCAAATAAAAACAAATAAAACCCCGCGGGACTGACAGGTTCCGTTGACGTTTGATTTATCAATCGAGTTATTTATTGAACACCAGGCTTTTCATTTTAATATAGAACGTCTAAAATAGGGGCTTGTAAAAATTTTGAATTCTAGTAGCATTACAAAAATATTTCTGTGCATTTTTAATTCATTACATTTATTATATACGAACCGATAGCCGCGTAGGTAGAGATCCCGCTTTTGGGTTACGGGTTCGAGTGCCCCTAAGGTGAAAACGTTAAGGTAAAACGTTATAAACGTTGTATCAACATTTGATGTCAATCCATTGATTTTTATCAAAGTTTGAGGCTTTCGTATGGGACTACATTTTTATTATAATATTAAACATTGAATATTTCACCCTGCATCGTTCCTAATTCAAAAGAAACTACCCTAATCCCATAAAAGTCACAGACGTCACTTTATAAATTGAAATGAAATAAACATCAATTCACACTTAGGAAGTCAAGTAAACAAATCATTCAAAAATATATCAACAAAAGTTGAAAATGCAAAGGGAAATATTTAGAAAATAGCCAGATAATATTTTGAAAGAGCGTATTTAGTTGAATAAGGCTGAGCGGGCTCAAGGAAAATCTATTTTCAAAACAGTCTCGTGAATTTTCTAAGCGTATCGTCTTTCATGAACTCTCCTTACTCTTGTCATTCGAGTGAAATGTTCGCAACTTGAATCAAGTTTGTACTCCTTTGCCTTTTAAATTTTTAATACCTTTAAATTTCTGTTGCTTGTTATTTTTAAGCACTATCCCAATACTGGAATATATACAGATCTAAAAATTAAGTTCTTCAACTAACCTAAGCCTATTTGGGACAACGTCACAGCTACTGAGTCCATCGCCGTCTCAATGTTCAAGGCCACAGTAAAATACACGTAATATTTTAATTTATTACATTAATATTTTTACGTCCAAACATTTATATTTATTAAGTGTGGTTACGGTGTAAGAATATTGCCACTCCCTTTTTTTCCGTGGGTGTCGTAAGAGGCGACTAAGGGAAAGAGTCTAGAATATGCTTATGGCAACCGAAGGATGGCGGGATAATCATCTCTAAAAATGTCAGACCAAAATAATCAGACCGAAGATAGGCAGCAGCGTCTGAGGTGCAAGTGTTCTGGTACAGCGATCGCCAATCCGTCTGCCAAGAGTGACGATTATGGCAAATCCTCCCCTTGGGAGAGGCCTATGTTCTGCAGTGGACTTTAACAGGCCGTTATGTACGTATGTATGTACACGAAGTTTGTTCCTAGCGGGATTCGAACTTCCAACTTCGTCCGAAGTTGGGAGAAGTTCGAACGAAGCCTTGTCCCAACGACCTCCGTGGACGAGTGGCCTAAACACTGGTTTTCAAGATGTCGCCATCTCGCGGTCCCGGGTTCGATTCCCGTTCGGGTCGATGTAGAAAAAAACACTTTTTCTACATTTTCTCGGGTCTGGGTGTTTGTGGTGCCTTCGTTGTTTCCGATTCCCATACCGCAAGTGCTTTAGCATCTTACATTGGGATTGGATCGATATATATGATGTTGTCCCTACCTATATATGTATAGCTTCACACTAAGTCACCACCAACTTTGCAATCGGGTGGTCGAAATTAATTGTTGTAATTTAAAATCAACTGTCCCTATCTGCATCAACATTAATATGCTTTAACTATCCCAGTACTTGTTCCTGCTAAGCTCCTACTTGCTATGCAAATCTCTCATACTGTTACAGCGTCACACGCGCCAGATTGAATGTTTAATGAGGGTAGTTATTTACTTAATTCCTCATAGTTGGAAACATTTAACTAGAATAAAGAATTATTAGTCATTATTAGCAAACATTATTTTTCTCATTCGCACCTACATAACATAGATTGCTTAATCCCAATGCAAATAGCTAAAGTACTTGTGTTATTAAATCGGAAACATCTAAGTTACCTAGTTTTTAGTTACTAAATATTGTAAATAATAACATAATTTTGTTTCCATAAATAAGGTATTCTGAAATAAAGTATATATCGATTAGTGTCAGTTACATTAGTTAATCAAATTAAAGAGAAAAAAGTTAAAATTTCAACTGACACGGGCGGGATTAGAACTCACGACCTTCGCCGATCCGTGGCGACGCTCTTTCCTCCGAGCCACCTTGTCTTACACGCATCAGTTGTAATTTTAAATCTGTATTCTCTTAGATTACTTATGCCTTGTTTATTGGCAAAGGCGCCATTAATTATCCAAGTGACTATTTGATATTCCTGACTTTTCAGTCAGAAATTATCAATACGATAACGTCAACTTAATTTTTTTTGCAATTTTATTGATTTTTAAAGCATATTTATTCTGAACTTTTGTTGATCAAATTAAAGAGAAAAAAAGTTAAAAGTTATTTGATGACGTTTTCTTTTTTCTTATAACTTTTAGTCTGTTGTATCACAATATTTATTATTTCCTGTATTTCTGGTATACAATAGATTATAATTATATTAATTAATAACATTAGTAAAATAATTGCAAAAAACACTTGTTATGTAATATTGTAAATAAGACTATTATTATTATTATTGATTTAATGAATTATTAATTAAAAATTAATAATACTTAAATAATTAATTTAACCTAAAAAAATGATAATAGATGCCCTAGTAAGTAATTAAAATACTTCTGTTATGGAGTCGGAAATAACGAAGGTACTACAAACACTCAGACCCTGAGTGTTTGTCTGAGAATCGAACCCGATGAAGTCCATCTTTTGACACCATTAAAACCGGCGAGCGCAACTCTTCTACAGAAATGGTCATTTATTACATACTTCACGAGTCGTGGATGTTTATATAATTATTTACATACATACACAACGGTCTACTAAAGGCTATTGCAGGACATAGGCCTGTCCCATAGGGAGGAATTTCCATAATCGCGACACTTGGCAAGCGGATTGGCGATTACAGTAGCAGACCACTCGCACCTCAGAGGCTGCTGCCCATATTCGGTCTGATTATTTTAGTCTCATTTTTTATAGATGGTTATCCCGCCATCTATCGGTTGGCATGTTCAAGGCCCTTGAATTAATGAAGAAAAACTACAGGCAATGTAGTAGAAATTGGTATTCTTTAACTATATCAGTTATAAGTATACATACATTAAAGACCCCTGTGGCGGAGTGGACGTGTAGCGTGCACACAGGTTTTTTTACATTATATTTTTGCTAGCACTAAGGTACCAGGTTCGATTCTCGGTGATTTATATTGACCCGAATGTAGAATATTACTTTTTCTATATCGTCTCGGGTCTGGGTGTTTGAGTTCCTTTCGTTGTTTCCGATCCCATAACACAAGTGCTATAGGTATGTACTTACTTTGGAATCAGAGCACATACATGATGCTGTCCTTATATGTGTGTGTATTTTATACAGATATACGCTAATTGTAACATTGTTTTATAATTGGAAAGGACTGATTGTTTTAATAATATGTAGTTTGCACAACCTATAAAACTTAAAAAAAAAAAGATTTTCAGTAGTAAAAATGGTGTCGAACGTTTCATCCTAAATTCAACTTCAAAAAGCGAGTGGATGCAGAGAAGTTTTCTTTGTTTGCCTACGGCTTATATGAGATACCCTGAAAGTGCTCTAGAAATGAAAATGACAATACAACAAAGTTCGCCGCAAGGCGATCTTTGTCTTGGCATTCGTCATGGCAATCTTTGCCGGACGCTGCACGAAGAAAGTTTCCCACGGCGTCAAAAGTAAAGTATACTTTATGCGCGATATGAAAGCTCGCGTTCATTATTCTTCAAAACTAGACAAATTTCGGCATAAACGTACAATGAAGAGAAATGTATATGTACAGCTTGTCAGCGCATAATACTATTATTATTAAAACATAAACTAATAATTATTTTTGACAAATAGGTTTAAACAAAATATGAAAGCCGTGATGGACGAGTGGTTGAGTGATCGGAATTTGAATAGAATATAATATTTATTTCAAGAGACCTGAGTTTTATTCCCAGGTAGTAGGCTCGTACTAATGTATTTTATTAAAACTAATGTACGATTTATATCTTCATCCAAATACTCATTGAAACTTGGCGCTCGCGTTTTCACAACTCGGATGGCATAGGTTACAAAGAAGGGTTTACTATCCCCTAAGACTATTCCACCCAGTATCCCATCGTAGATTTGACCTTATCGGCTCGATCTAAAATCGATTTTCGACCGTGAAACATAGATAAAGTAGCACAAGGCAATTTTCTACACTCTCTTTCTATAGCTCAGTAGCATCATCGTCAAACAGACAAGCAAAGAAGGCGGTAACTTATTTATGTAGGTATGTTCTCCACTTACCATTAACATTACCGAGTGTATTTATAGAGTAATGTGGTTCTTAATAATGATATAAAATAAGTACCAATGAGATTTTTTTTACACTTTCTTAAAATACATTAACGTATGTAGTTACGTGTCAGTACAATATGTATGAAACGGTCAGGTTGGATCTCTTTTATGAATATTCTGCACGCAGTGATTTCTCGACCTTTTTCTCACAGGGAGTAATGTTGGTGCAAGGTTAATGGACTCGGATAGTTAATACAGTTTACGTGATAAATTCAGTTACTCGCAAATCAGTGAGATGTTAATTTACAAAAAAAAAGCCCTGCCAATTTGTGTCAATTTATGATAGAATTTATGGTAGTCACGATAGCCGAGTAGTAGGGTGATCAGAATTCGAATCATAAGACCCGAGGTCGATCCCTTGTGGAAGACTTATACCAAGCACCGGCTAGGGAAAAAAGTCTCAACTCCTGTCACTTGTTCCAAAAATATCTATCTTCGTCTTAAGGAGGGTGGAAAGTACTCAACAGTCTAGACTTTTGTCTATCTTCACGCCATTACCAATACATAATAATTGGGAATGGCGTGAAGATATTTTTATATATATTTATATATATATATATATGTATATATATATATATATATATATGTATATATATATATATATATATATATATGTATATATATATATGTATATATATATATATATATATATGTATATATATATATATATATATATGTATATATATATATGTATATATATATATATGTATATATATATATATATATATGTATATATATATATATGTATATATATATATATATATGTATATATATATATATATATATATATATATATATATGTATATATATATATGTATATATATATATATATATGTATATATATATATATATATATATATATATATATGTATATATATATATGTATATATATATATATATATGTATATATATATATATATATATATATATATATATATATATATATGTATATATATATATATATATATATGTATATATATATATATATATGTATATATATATATATATATATGTATATATATATATGTATATATATATATATGTATATATATATATATGTATATATATATATGTATATATATATATATATATGTATATATATATATATATATATATATATATATATATATATATATGTATATATATATATATATGTATATATGTACAGCTTGTCAGCGCATAATACTATTATTATTAAAACATAAACTAATAATTATTTTTGACAAATAGGTTTAAACAAAATATGAAAGCCGTGATGGACGAGTGGTTGAGTGATCGGAATTTGAATAGAATATAATATTTATTTCAAGAGACCTGAGTTTTATTCCCAGGTAGTAGGCTCGTACTAATGTATTTTATTAAAACTAATGTACGATTTATATCTTCATCCAAATACTCATTGAAACTTGGCGCTCGCGTTTTCACAACTCGGATGGCATAGGTTACAAAGAAGGGTTTACTATCCCCTAAGACTATTCCACCCAGTATCCCATCGTAGATTTGACCTTATCGGCTCGATCTAAAATCGATTTTCGACCGTGAAACATAGATAAAGTAGCACAAGGCAATTTTCTACACTCTCTTTCTATAGCTCAGTAGCATCATCGTCAAACAGACAAGCAAAGAAGGCGGTAACTTATTTATGTAGGTATGTTCTCCACTTACCATTAACATTACCGAGTGTATTTATAGAGTAATGTGGTTCTTAATAATGATATAAAATAAGTACCAATGAGATTTTTTTTACACTTTCTTAAAATACATTAACGTATGTAGTTACGTGTCATTACAATATGTATGAAAAGGTCAGGGTAGATCTCTTTTATAAATATTCAGCACGCAGTGATTTCTCGACCTTTTTCTCACAGGGAGTAATATTGGTGCAAGGTTAATGGACTCGGATAGTTAATACAGTTTACGTGATAAATTCAGTTACTCGCAAATCAGTGAGATGTTAATTTACAAAAAAAAAGCCCTGCCAATTTGTGTCAATTTATGATAGAATTTATGGTAGTCACGATAGCCGAGTAGTAGGGTGATCAGAATTCGAATCATAAGACCCGAGGTCGATCCCTTGTGGAAGACTTATACCAAGCACCGGCTAGGGAAAAAAGTCTCAACTCCTGTCACCTTGTTCCAAAAATATCTATCTTCGTCGTAAGGAGGGTGGAAAGTACTCAACAGTCTAGACTTTTGTCTATCTTCACGCCATTACCAATACATAATAATTGGGAATGGCGTGAAGATATTTTTATATATATTTATATATATATATATATATATATATATATATATATATATATATATATATATATATATATATATATATATATATATATATATATATATATATATATATATATATATACATATATATATATACATATATATATATATATATATATATATATATATATATACATATATATATATATATATATATATATATATATATATATATATATATATATATATATATATATATATATATATATATATATATATATATATATATATATATATATACATATATATATATATATATATAAAAAGAAAGAATCTATGAATGTTAAAGCTATAATAGCCTCATTGTTTAGTAGTCAGTACTCATTGTTTAGTGTTGAAAGAAGTAAACTATCTGCACCTCTGATTATTATAACTTTAATGTAGACACTTGAATAATTTAGTTTGTATGCCATTTTTAGTGTAGGTAAATGCACAGGTTTTTGTGTTCAGGAATAGTAATCAATGGTGCTAATGATCGGTTCCAGTGTGGAATAAGCGGATTACAGCCGCGTAGTGCATAATCCGATATCGAGTTGTGAACCACTGATAAATAAACAACTAACTGTAATTGCTATTTATTTAATAGCTTTTGGCAAATTATAATTTTGAATAATAACTTTGACTTGCTTATTGCCATATTAAAATGGAATATTTCTTTTATATTTTTTATCGTAATTTTCTATATTGAGGTACCCGGAAGTCTTGACAATGTCGTACTTTTCAGACTCACATTATACCGAACCCATTTAGGGATAATGTGCAAGATAGTAACTTTCGCCGTCATAGTGTCCAAAGTAGTACAATTAATATATTTTCATAAATATTCATATAAACATATAACCATCCATAATTCGGGTAAATCCATTCACATCCATAGAGGAGAGTCGGTCGATTCTGCAACCCTTAACTTCGAAGGCAAGTTCACCAAAGACAGGAGCAAAGACCAACAAACAGGGCTATTGGACTGTCTGGCTTAAACTTTAATACCTAATTATTCGGTTTTATGTCAAAGTTCATTTTTTTTTGTTTAAATCACTTTCTATTAGGCCCCCTAGCCCCCAATTCAACATCTGATAAAATTCCAATAATATCGAGAAAATTACTTAAATTTTATAAACACATTGTTTCTGCGTTATGCATGTACGTTCACACACTAAATTCATTAACGTTTAGGGTCTGGTAAGGAGGATGGAGGATGCTTTATCTCACGAGGAGGGGCTGACTAGTGCGACCAGAGCAGGTGGGGTGGAGATTGTGTGCGCAAGCTGCGGCGACGTTGGAACACCATGGGATTCTATCCGGTGCGAGCCTAACAACACCTGTACCGCGTATTCGTGTATCGTATAGGATACAAGAAGTACACCCTTCTCCCTTCTCCTTCTATTAATCAAAAGTCCACTGAAAATAGACCTCTCAGAAAGATATAATAAAAACGATTCCCGAACCACCGGCGTCCTTCAACTTCCCGCTATGTTATGCAGGGCGTCACTCCATTTTGTGAGAGGTCGCCCAACACCGTGCTTGCTAGAACAAAGCTGCCCCTTAAGACCTTTTCTTCCTCAACAGTTGTCAATTCTACTAGCCATGTGGCCGGCCAATTGCTACTTCAGCGTGCACCATCTAACGTATATTTAATATGGATTTTGTAAGGCACTATAGCCGAGTGGTTGGGTGGTCGGAATTTCGAGTCAAGAGACCCGAGTTTGATCCCCATTTGGCAGGCTCGTATCAATGGGTTTTCAAAACTTATCTACGAATTACATCGTTAGCTTGGACATAAGGACGGCGACGGGCTTACCACCTGTCACGTTGTCCCGAAAATATCTTCGGTGGAAGGTGGGTCGATGGGACTTAATTGTCTAGACTAGACCTCTGTCTACTCCTGTAGTGGGAATTGCGTGAAGGTGGGTACAATTGAAATCGTTTGCTTATATCTCACAAAGACGGTGACATGAACACCTGTTGTCCCAAAAATGTCTTCGGTGAATATTGTTCACAATTATTTTAAAGGTTAAAGGTCTGCCTTTTGTCTACCCCACTATTGGGAATAGCATGAAGCATGGGAATAGCATTAACCCGTTTTATAAATAGCACTGAAATTCTTCAAACTTTCGTTATTCACTATTAATTAAGTAAAATAAATATGTCGAAACAATTAGACTAGCTACCGACTAGTTTCGATACTGTCGGAGGTCCTTCATCAGGGTGAGAGTTTGCGTCCGCGTCTTGTGGGTTTCATAAGAGGCGACTAGTGGAAAAGCCGTCAGTATGTCACGCCATTCCCAATACAGGGGTAGACAGACGTAACAACATAGATCGTACATAAGTTTTAAAAAACCCATTGGTACGAGCCTTCCACCTGGGGGTCGAACTCGGCACTCTCGACTTGCATTCCGACCACCCAACCACTGGGCTATCGTGACTTTTTAATACGTCATTGCTTACCGATATATCCAAGAAGAACAATCTCGAAAATTTTCAGACCAAAATTTATTCAGGCCAGTAACGTTGACCCTATCTATGTATGTATTTATTTATTATGTTGATAGGTAGTAAGCTAAGTAAAATAAATAAATTAAAATCGTCACGCAATTCCCAATACAGGGGTAGACAGAAGTCTAGTCTAGACGATAAAGTCCGTTTGACCCACTTTCCACAGTAGATATTTTCGGGACAACGTGACAGTTGGTGAGCCTGTCGCAGTCTTAATTCCCAAGCCAATGATATAATTCGTACATAAGTTATTCAAAACTCATTGATACGATCCTGCCACCTGGGGATCGAACTCGGCACTCTCGACTTGAATTCCGACCACCCAACCACTGGGCTATCGTGACTTTTCAATACGTCATTGCTTACCGATAGATCCAAGAAGAACAATCTCGAAAATTTTCAGACCAAAATTTCTGCAGGCCAGTAACGTTGACCCTATCTATGTATGTATTTATTTATTATTATGTTGATAGGTAGTAAGCTAAGTAAAATAAATAAATTAAAATCGTCACGCAATTCCCAATACAGGGGTAGACAGAAGTCTAGTCTAGACGATAAAGTCCGTTTGACCCACTTTCCACAGTAGATATTTTCGGGACAACGTGACAGTTGGTGAGCCTGTCGCAGTCTTAATTCCCAAGCCAATGATATAATTCGTACATAAGTTATTCAAAACTCATTGATACGATCCTGCCACCTGGGGATCGAACTCGGCACTCTCTACTCAATTCCGGCTATCGTGACTTTTCAGTATGTCACTGCTTACCGACAGATCCAAGAAGAACAATCTCGAAAATTTTCAGACCAAAATGCAACAGCGGGCCAGCGAAATTGACCCTGTCTATGTATGTATTTATTTATTATGTTGATAGGTTGTGATCTAAGTAAAAACAGAATGTCATGATTATAGCCAATTACAATTTGCTATTTTAACTGTCTTTTCTTTGCTCTGAACTTCATGAATCGATAGCGGAGTCATTACAAGCTGTGTGCAGCTATCGTGCAATAATAAATCACCTATATCTGGGAGTGAATATATCAGAATACGAACATGCTTTGGCCTTCCGCCAGCAACCTCGCTGAGCATCGTTTCATGACGACTCCCATCGTTTAGATATGGACGAAGAAATTTCTAAAAAAGATAAATACAATAGACAAATGTCTTCACACTATTCCGAATGCTGAGGTAGATAGAGATCCAGAGAGTTAAGTTCTTTCGAACCCACCTTCCATTGAAGACATCTTTTGGAACAACGAGACAGGTTGTGAGTGCCGCTGTCTTTATGTCAAGCAACGATATAAATCGTATACACGAGTAAGTTTTGAAAAAACTCATTGGTACGGACCTGCCACTTACAGGTCGAATTAGATTCAATTGATTCAAATTCCGATCACAGTCATTTGTCTACGGTGCTTTTAAAAAGAGGTAATAGTTATAAAAATTTCTAAGATGTTGAAGCGTTACTAAGAAAAAGAATGTTCCAACCCCTTTACTTCCTGTGAGAGTCGTAAGAAGCCTACAGTTGAATGTATGAAGTAATGCGATTACCAATCCACTTGCCACAGCATTTCTTTTGAAAGTTATGCACGGTTTGTCCCACCTTTGTATTTATTTTATCTAATCTAATGACGTCCGTGGATGAGTTGCGTACTCACCGTTTTTATGGTAAGCAGTCTGTTCTGAAATCCCGGGTTCGATTTCTGGATGGGTTAATGTAGACATAGCAAATTCTATATTATCCGGGTGTGGGTTTTTAGGCCACCTTCGTAGTTTCTGATTCCATAATACAAGTGCTTAAGCTGCTTACTTTGGGATCGGAACAATGCATGCGATGTTGTCATTATCTATGTTTTTCTCTATGTACGTATTTATAGTAATAATTAACAAAAACGTTATATTATGTACGATCTATCCACGAGTACATTTCGTCCGATTCAATACGGACACGACAAACGCAAGCAAATCGATTCCAAACAACTCTTTGACAACATTCCGCGCACGTAAGTCGCAAAGAGTAATATTTCAGCTTGTCATCACTTGTGGCTCCAGTCGGTTAATCCTGACACGCGTTTGTCATAAATAAACGTAGAAATATTGTCCCATGTCCCATCGAGTTATACACGATGTTTATTTGTCAATTGATGTTTCTCAGAAACGATCTAAATAGATATCAAAATATACATTCGTTTATCGTTACTAATTTTTAATCTATCACCTTTTCGTACTGAGGTTCCTCTAACGGAGAAGAAATAAAGGCCAAAACCAATAAGTATGGTTTAAAAACTGTATAGTGCGAAGTAGCACTACTACATAACAGCTTCCCAAATGAAATATTTAATGCAAAATCGTTTTTTAAGTCTTAACTCAGAAAGTACTGTCAAAATCGAAATAAAAATAAAAATATGTATCCCCTTCTTTTGGTATCTTTTTATAGGACAGTTTGGTACTGACTATCTGTAATGACAGTTATAACTGAATATAGTCTATCAAAATACATAAGCAATACGTACATGCGGCGCTCCTTTTTGAAGCTCAGTTCAGATTAAGATTTAATGAGTAATTGTTAGGTCACGGTAAATTTGCATTATTCCAAATATTTGCTTCATGGTTTTATTAGTTTTACCTTTTAAAATATCGACAAGACTAACATTTACCGATATAATAAGATTGCGTGTATTTTTAATCAAAAATTATTTAAATTTCAAAAGACTCAGTTTTCTGTCTTATGTCACTGCTCTACCGAAATGTAATTGAAGCATAGGTTCAGCTTGTCTTCTATAACTTCCCCGTTTGATATCAAGCACAGACATATAAATTCTGTGAAGTTCTTGTAAGTTTTCTTCACCTTCCGTCAACGTGCCCAAACTATCGAAGCACTTATTCATTTTAAAGTAGTGTTAAGATTTGTACAATTATATTTTATTTGAAATCGATTCATATTAAGTGGCAATTCTATTTCCTTTGAAACAGATTACGTTCTGAGAAGTTTCCGTGGTTAAACTGCGCAAAATTGGTAGTAGTGAAATCTTCCTTGGTTTTGAACTTGTAATGAACAAAGTTTTGAATTTCACCACATCGGTCCAGGATTTTAAGATCTCGTGAAACAATTTATCTCATATTTAAACTAAATTAATGAGCAAGACTAAGGTCGCAATATTTGTGAATATAAATGAAGCAGTATCTATGTAGCAGTATGTATGTTTCAAAGAAACCATTAATTTAGCAAAGAAATGAAAAACTATTTATTTTCAACAACAACTTAGGTGGCGCAACGATGAGTCTTTGAAAAACAAAACACTTGGCCGTAGAGGCGGTCAGTCCGTTGGGTCCTCGAGCGTTACGGTTTTTAAAGGAATTGTATCTGCGACTGGTCGTTACCGCTGGTGAAAAGAGGGCTAGTTCTTTTCTCGCTCAATTAAGTTAGTAAATAAAATAAAAATAAATATCTTCACGTAATTCCCAATACAGTCAGAGGTCTAGACTAGACAATGAAGTCCTTTCGACCCACCACCATATTTTCGGGACAACGTGACAGGTGGTGAACCCGTCGCCGTCCTTATTTCCAAGCTAACGATGTTATTCCTGACAACTGGGGATCGTACTCGGGTCTCTTGACGCGAAAAATCGACCACCGAACCACTCGGCTATCGTGACTTTTAAGTTAAGTTAATAAGTATAGTAAATATAAACTTTTTTCTCCTTAATAAAAGTTATAAGAATTAATGATCAAAATATTTCAGGCTTGTAAGTTGGTTGTAAGTGAAGTTGATTAACAGCTGCAATCAAAACTCTGGTATTGTAAGAGCACTTAAAAAGGTAGCGCTAGGCTTGTAACTTTGGTGGAGTACTCCTCATTAAAATTATATTGCATTTTAATTGTCAAGTTTCCTACTTAATAGTTTACGCTGAGGTTGACATTATCGCGATAATATCGCGAACATTGTTGCCTGCGAAACTTCTGCTCTTTTCAGCTTATACTAGTGGCGGATAAAGTTTTGTGAATTCTACCGTATAGAAATTAAGTTTTTATGGAGTTGTAAAATAAGTTTAGATTTTTAACTAGAACTAAATGTTTTTTTTTTATATTTTTAAGTGGAAATATATGTTCTTTGGTTGAACTATTTTGTGACCGATTTCAATACAAAGGAGACCCTCAATTCGGTTTTTTTTCTGCCCCATAAGCCTTCCACATTTAATTCGATTTCCAATTTTCTTTTTTGTTTGAATGGAAAACAAAACAGCTTGTAAGTAATTATGTAATAAGCACAGGAAGCACTAAAAAGAAGAGTACGTATGCGTTTTAAAGTACTGCAATAGAATGTCATAGTTAGTTTGTTATTAACTGTCAAATCTGTCGAAAGCAAATGACTCTCTAGACCTCTGCCTACCCCAGTGTTGGGAATGGCATGAAGAAATATTTTTAAAAGCATAGTTCGTGATTAAACTGGCGCTGTTTATTCTTCAAACCAAAATGAAACAGCAACAACATTGTTTTTTTTTTCTAGACAGAAATAGGTAATATCGTCGACTTGGACATAAAGACGGCGACAGGCTCACCTCCTGTCACGTTGTCCAAAAAAATTTATCCGATGGAAGGTGGGTCGAGAGGACTTAATTGTCAAGACCTCTTTTTACCCAAGTATTACGAATAGCGTCAAGATATATATTTTATATAGACCTAATTCACTTATTATTCCTATAAACATAAACAAGAAATATGGCAGCACAATTTTAGTCAAGTTGGTATGTAATCTGTTTAAATTTGTCACCTCATCCGAGAAACATCTGAAGCGACAAATCAATATGCGACGTTTAAATGATAAAATTTATATTTTATTATTACGACATAAAGTTGAGATTTCCATGCTATAGGTTTCGTCTCCCTCGTGCGAGCAGTGGCTCGAGAAAACTGTTAACGTAAATAACACTCGCAAACAATGCATCGGCGACCAAGATCGATCTTATAGGGGAATAAATTGGAACTTAATGCTATAAATTTAATAAAACATAAAATGTATATATCGCCAAGCCATTCTCAATACATAGACAGATATCTAGACAATTAAATCCTTTCGACCTACCTTCCACCGAAGAAATTTTTAGGACAACGTGACAGGTGGTGAGCCCGTCGTCGTCTTTATGTCCAAGCCAACTATATAAATCGTACATAAGTTTTTGAAAAAAAAAAACATTAGTACGACGTAGAAACCTATGTT
Organism: Sericinus montela; assembly: GCA_029286605.1. Lineage (NCBI taxonomy): Eukaryota > Metazoa > Arthropoda > Insecta > Lepidoptera > Papilionidae > Sericinus > Sericinus montela. Next base: position 789,695 of record JAGSMR010000130.1, read on the forward strand.
CAAGCCTACCACGTGAAGTTTGAAATGGGATCTCTTGACTCGAGTTCCGATCACTTAACCACTCAGCTATCGTGTCTAGTATATAATAAGTAATATCTATATATTTCACAAAGCTGTGATGCACAAAGTAGTACACATGGTGAACTTAATGCCTAACGGCATTCTCTAACAGTCAACCATTAGACAAAATAGAGATAAGATGTAGAAGCAGTGCAGTTTTTATCTTTAGGCGCTTAACATAACTTGGTATTCTGCAGCTTTAAAAACAATTAAATCTTTTTCGGAACATAATTCAAACAGATTATACATTGCTTCATTACTTAATATTAAAAATATATTCCGTAATACTTTGAAACGGTACGCAAATAAAAACAAATAAAACCCCGCGGAACCGACAGGTTCGGTTGACGTTTGATTTATCAATCGAGTTATTTATTGAACACCAGGCTTTTCATTTTAATGTAGAACGTCAAAAATAGGGGCTTGTAAAACTTTTGAATTCCAGTAGCACTACAAAAATTTTCTGTGCATTTTTAATTCATTACATTTATTATATACGAACCGATAGCCGCGTTGGTAGAGATCCCGCTTTTGGGTTACGGGTTCGAGTGTCCCTTGGGTGAAAACGTTAAGGTAAAACGTTATAAACGTTGTGTCAACATTTGATGTCAATCCATTGATTTTTATTAAAGTTTGTGGCTTTCGTATGGGACTACATTTTTATTATAATATTAAACATTGAATATTTCACCCTGCATCGTTCCTAATTCAAAAGAAACTACCCTAATCCCATAAAAGTCACAGACGTCACTTTATAAATTGAAATGAAATAAACATCAATTCACACTTAGGAAGTCAAGTAAACAAATCATTCAAAAATATATCAACAAAAGTTGAAAATGCAAAGGGAAATGTTTAGAAAATAGCCAGATAATATTTTGAAAGAGCGTATTTAGTTGAATAAGGCTGAGCGGGCTCAAGGAAAATCTATTTTCAAAACAGTCTCGTGAATTTTCTAAGTGTATCGTCTTTCATGAACTCTCCTTACTCTTGTCATTCAAGTGAAATGTTCGCAACTTGAATCAAGTTTGTACTCCTTTGCCTTTTAAATTTTTAATACCTTTAAATTTCTGTTGCTTGTTATTTTTAACCACTATCCTAATACTGGAATATATACAGATCTAAAAATTAAGTTCTTCAACCAACCTAAGCCTACTTGGGACATCGTCACAGCTACTGAGTCCATCGCCGTCTCAATGTTCAAGCCCACAGTAAAATACACGTAATATTTTAATTTATTACATTAATATTTTTACGTCCAAACATTTATATTTATTAAGTGTGGTTACGGTGTAAGAATATTGCCACTCCCTTTTTTCCCGGGGGTATCGTAAGAGGCGACTAAGGGAAAGAGTCTAGAATATGCTTATGGCAACCGAAGGATGGCGGGATAAACATCTCCAAAAATGTCAGACCAAAATAATCAGACCGAAGATGAGCAGCAGCGTCTGAGGTGCAAGTGTTCTGGTACAGCGATCGCCAATCCGTCTGCCAAGAGTGACGATTACACACGACACTCAGACCCGAGATAATGTAGAAATAGCTGTTTTCTGCAATGACCCGTCTGAGAATCGAACCCGATGAAGTCCATCTTTTGACACCATTAAAACCGGTGAGCGCAACTCGTCTACAGAAATGGTCATTTATTACATACTTCTCGAGTCGTGGATGTTTATATAACTATTTACATACATACACAACGGTCTACTAAAAGTTATTTCTGGACATAAGCCTGTCCCATAGTGAGGATTTTCCATAATCGCGACGCTTGGCAAGCGGATTGGCGATTACAGTAGCAGACCACTCGCACCTCAGAGGCTGCTGCCCATATTCGGTCTGATTATTTTAGTCTCATTTTTTATAGATGGTTATCCCGCCATCTATCGGTTGGCATGTTCAAGGCCCTTGAATTAATGAAGAAAAACTACAGGCAAGGTAGTAGAAATTGGTATTCTTTAACTATATCAGTTATAAGTATACATACATTAACGACCCCTGTGGCGGAGTGAACGTGTAGCGTGCACACAGGTTTTTAACATTATATTTTTGCTAGCACTAAGGTACCAGGTTCGATTCTCGGTGATTTATATTGACCCGAATGTAGAATGTTACTTTTTCTACATCGTCTCGGGTCTGGGTGTTTGAGTTCCTTTCGTTGTTTCCGATCTCATAACACAATTGCTATAGGTATGTACTTACTTTGGAATCAGAGCACATACATGATGCTGTGTGTGTATTTTATACAGATATACGCTAATTGTAACATTGTTTTATAATTGGAAAGGACTGATTGTTTTAATAATATGTAGTTTGCACATCCTATAAACTTTTAAAAAAAAGATTTTCAGTAGTAAAAATGGTGTCGAACGATTCATCCTAAATTCAACATCAAAAAGCGAGTAGATGCAGAAAAGTTTTCTTTGTTTGCCTACGGCTTATAAAAGATACCTTTAAAGTGCTCTAGAAATGAAAATGACAATACAACAAAGTTCGCCGCGCGGCGATATTTGTCTTGGCATTCGTCATGGCAATCTTTGCCGGACGCTGCATGAGGAAAGTTTCCCACGGCGTTGAAAGTAAAGTATACTTTATGCGCGATATGAAAGCTCGCGTTCATTATTCTTCAAAACAAGACAAATTTCGGCATAAACGTACAATGAATGAATGTATGTAATCCATATTGTATTCCAGAATGTATCTCTGGAATACACCGACCGCCTCCAGTTACTAGGAGTCGAAATCACGTCAAAGCTTAACTTTGGGCGGTTCATTGAGTCTAAGGCTAAAGCCGCTGCAAGGAGATTGGGAGTTCTTGCAAAAGTGCGGCGTTACTTTACTCCGGGACAGCTTCTGACCCTATATAAAGCTCAGGTCCGGTCGGCTGTAGAGTACTGCTGCCACATATGGGCTGGAGCTCCTAAATATCAACTGGCAGCCTTGGATTCTGTGGAGAGACGGGCCAAGCGGCTAATCGGTGATCCTGACTTGGTTACTACCAATTTGTCCAGTCTCGAACACAGACGTCGCGTGGCCAGTCTCTCGGTGTTCTACAGGTTACATTTTGGAGAGTGTGCGAAGGAATTACATGAGTTAATTCCCCCTTCCCCTTTCCATCATCGGACAACAAGACGCACGTCGGGTCTCCATCCTTTTGTTGTCGATATACCCTGCATTCGGACGAAGCGTTTTGCTTCGTCGTTCATAATGCGTACAGCAAAGGACTGGAATAATTTGCCTGCATCAGTCTTTCCGTCCGATTACAATGTGGGTGTCTTCAAGAGAAGAGTGAATAGGCTCTTTCTAAGCTAGTGTGCCTACCAACAAAAACTACATCGCCACTTACCATCAGGTGGGATTGTAGTTAAACGCTAGCTTATAATGTTAAAAAAAAAAAAAATGAAGAGAAATGTATATGTATAGCTTGTCAGCGCATAATACTGTTATTATTAAAACATAAAATAATAATTATTTTAGACAAATAGGGTTAATCAAAAGATGAAAGCCGTGATGGACGAGTGGTTGAGTGATCGGAATTTGAATAGAATAGAATATTTATTTCAAGAGACCTGAGTTCTATTCCCAGGAAGTAGGCTCGTACTAATGTATTTTATCAAAACTAATGTACGATTTATAGCTTCATCCAAATACTCATTGAAACTTGGCGCTCGCGTTTTCACAACTCGGATGGCATAGGTTACAAGGAATGGTTTACTATCCCCTAAGACTATTCCACCCAGTATCCCATCGTAGATTTTACCTTATCGGCTCGATCTAAAACCGATTTTTGACCGTGAAACATAGATAAAGTAGCACAAGGAAATTTTCTATACTTTCTTTCTATAGCTCAGTAGCATCAGCGTCAAACAGACAAGCAAAGAAGGCGGTAACTTATTTATGTAGGTATGTTCTCCACTTACCATTAACATTACCGAGTGTATTTATAGAGTAATGTGGTCCTTATTAATGATATAAAATATGTACCAATGAGATTTTTTTACACTTTCTTAAAATACATTAACGTATGTAGTTACGTGTCAGTACAATATGTATGAAACGGTCAGGTTGGATCTCTTTTATGAATATTCTGCACGCAGTGATTTCTCGACCTTTTTCTCACAGGGAGTAATGTTGGTGCAAGGTTAATGGACTCGGATAGTTAATACAGTTTACGTGATAAATTCAGTTACTCGCAAATCAGTAAGATGTTAATTTACAAAAAAAGCCCTGCTACTTTGTGTCAATTTATGATAGAATTTATGGTAGTCACGATAGCCGAGTAGTAGGGTGATCAGAATTCGAATCATAAGACCCGAGGTCGATCCCTTGTGGAAGACTTATACCAAGCACCGGCTAGGGAAAAAAGTCTCAACTCCTGTCACTTGTTCCAAAAATATCTATCTTCGTCTTAAGGAGGGTGGAAAGTACTCAACAGTCTAGACTTTTGTCTATCTTCACGCCATTACCAATACATAATAATTGGGAATGGCGTGAAGATATTTTTTATATATATTTATATATTAAAGAATCTATGAATGTTAAAGCTATAATAGCCGCATTGTTTAGTAGTCAGTACTCATTGTTTAGTGTTGAAAGAAGTAAACTATCTGCACCTCTGATTATAATAATTTAAATGTAGACAATAGAATAATTTAGTTTGTGTACCATTTTTAGTGTAGGTAAATGCACAGGTTTTTGTGTTCAGGAATAGTAATCAATGGTGCTAATGATCGGTTCCAGTGTGGAATAAGCGGATTACAGCCGCGTAGTGCACTTAATCCGATATCGAGTTGTGAACCACTGATAAATAAACAACTAACTGTAATTGCTATTTATTTAATAGCTTTTGGCAAATTATAATTTTGAATAATAACTTTGACTTGCTTATTGCCATATTAAAATGGAATATTTCTTTTATACTTTTTATCGTAATTTTCTATATTGAGGTATCCGGAAGTCTAGACAATGACGTACTTTTCAGACTCACATTATACCGAACCCATTTAGGGATAATGTGCAAGATAGTAACTTTCGCCGTCACTATGACGGCGAAAGTAGTACAATTAATATATTTTCATAAATATTCATATAAACATATAACCATCCATAATTCGGGTAAATCCATTCACATCCATAGAGGAGAGTCGGTCGATTCTGCAACCCTTAACTTCGAAGGCAAGTTCACCAAAGACAGGAGCAAAGACCAACAAACAGGGCTATTGGACTGTCTGGCTTAAACTTTAATACCTCATTATTCGGTTTTATGTCAAAGTTCATTTTTTTTTTGTTTAGTTCACTTTCTATTAGGCCCCCTAGCCCCCAATTCAACATCTGATAAAATTCCAATAATATCGAGAAAATTACTTAAATTTTATAAACACATTGTTTCTGCGTTATGCATGTACGTTCACACACTAAATTCATTAACGTTTAGGGTCTGGTAAGGAGGATGGAGGATGCTTTATCTGACGAGGAGGGGCTGACTAGTGCGACCAGAGCAGGTGGGGTGGAGATTGTGTGCGCAAGCTGCGGCGACGTTGGAACACCATGGGATTCTATCCGGTGCGAGCCTAACAACACCTGTACCGCGTATTCGTGTATCGTATAGGATACACGAAGTACACCCTTCTCCCTTCTCCTTCTATTAATCAAAAGTCCACTGAAAATAGACCTCTCAGAAAGATGTAATAAAAAATGATTCCCGAACCACCGGCGTCCTTCAACTTCCCGCTATGCTATGCAGGTCGTCATTCCATTTTTTGAGAGGTCGCCCAACACCGTGCTTGCTAGAACAAAGCTGCCCCTCAAGAACTTTTCTTCGTCAACAGTTGTCAATTCTGCGAGCCATGCCGCCGGCCAATTGCTACTTCAGCGTGCACCATCTAACGTATATTTAATATGGATTTTGTAAGGCACTATAGCCGAGTGGTTGGGTGGTCGGAATTTCGAGTCAAGAGACCCGAGTTTGATCCCCATTTGGCAGGCTCGTATCAATGGGATTTTCAAAAACTTATGTACGAATTATTACTTGCTGTTATATGTTATATATTATATTACTTGCTGTCATGTTGTGCCAAAATAGGCTCTAGTGAAATGCGGGTCGATAGGACTAAATTATCTAGACCTCTGGCAATCCTTGATTTGGGAAATGCGAGAAGATAAATATGTATATACTTAGCGTTATTATTAATAAATGTTCCGAGCAGAACTACATTTGTTCCACTGCGTTTAATGCGATGTTAATATATTCAAACTGTACGTCTGCTTATTATGCAAATCCTTGATATTGTTCCAGTAACACTCGCGCCATGCACGGAGCGTGGATTGAGGAGACACGGCAAACTGGAAGTGGCAGTTGGCTTAAGTTCCAGACGGCTTTAATCACGAGTGTTAAGTATCAATTTCATATTGTTTCTGTTGTCGTATAGACTCATATATACATAATGGTATGTTTAAGTCTTTCCCGTCTAAGAGATTGTGCAATAGCCAAAAACAAGATCTAAGTTTGATCCTCAGAATGTAGGCTCGTACCCATAAATTTTTCAATACTAATGTACAATTGAAATCGTTTGCTTATATCTCACAAAGACGACGACATGCACACCTGTTGTCCCAAAAATGTCTTCGGTAAATATTGTTCACAATTTTTTTAAAGGTCAAAAGGTCTGCCTTTCGTCTATCCCAGTTTTGGGAATAGTATGAAGCATGGGAATAGCATTATACCGTTTTATAAATAGCACTGAAATTCTTAAAACTTTCGTTATTCACTATTAATTAAGTAAATAAAAATGTCGAAGCAATTAGACTAGCTACCGACTAGTTTCGATACTGTCGGAGGTCCTTCATCAGGGTGAGAGTTTGCGTCCGCGTCTTGTGGGTTTCATAAGAGGCGACTAGTGGAAAAGCCGTCAGTATGTCACGCCATTCCCAATACAGGGGTAGACAGACGTAACAACATAGATCGTACATAAGTTTTAAAAACCCATTGGTACGAGCCTTTTATTTATTTATTTATTTACACTTTATTGCAAACCTCACAAAGAAAGTTATACAAAGGGCGGACTTAATGCCATTAGGCATTCTCTGCCAGTCAACCCGAGGCGTGGAGAAATATTGTTAAGGTGCTTTAAACTGGGTTACAGAAAAAGAAAATCAATATAGGACCTAACGAAAATAAAGATGCAATATAAAATACTAATACAAATAATAAATATAATATATATATATATACATATACATATATATATATATACACATACATATATATACACATATATACATACATACACACATACATATATATACATATACATACATACACACATATATACACAAATATACATATACATATACATACATACATATATAAAACTTAAAAAAAAAAAAACATTATTATGACTGTAATGACCAATCACTAATTCTAACTGACAGTTAAAAGGTGTTCACGTACAAGTCTTTTAAATATCGACTTATTGGTAACTTTTCTGATGTCTTCGGGCAAAGAGTTCCAGAGCAGTGTAGCCTGAATGGTAAAGGAGTGACCAACAAAATTGGTAAAGTGTTGCGGGATACTCATCTTGTAATTAGATGAAGACCGCAGGCACCGATCATGAATTGAGCATTGAAACTGAAATTTATCCTTAAGATACGAAGGGTAAGTAGTATCATTTATGATTGAGAAAAGAACAAGCAGAATTCTAGAGTTTCGCCTTTGTTGTATAGTAAGCCATTTAAGACGAGAACGGTATTGTGAAATATGGTCATACTTACGAAGGTTGAAAATATATCTTATACAATTATTAACAAGGCGCTCTAGCTTGTTTAGAAGATCTTTGTTCAAATCACAGTAGCACACATCTGCATAATCAATGATTGGTAAAATGAGCGTCTGGACAAGCATAAGCTTAGTTTCCATGGAAGAAGATTTTGAGGCGATAGAGCACTCGTAGCGTGGCCGTTACTTTACGGCTAACTTCAGTTATGTGTTTTCCCCAGTTCAAGGTGTTATCGATATGTAGCCCAAGATTTTTAACAGAACCCGAAAATGGAATCACTGCATCGTTATAACGTATAAAGGGTAGGTTTCAACATCGACTTTAGCTAGCATTTTAGTACTACCAACCAGCAAAGATTGGCATTTTGTTGCATTCACAGATACTCCAAAGCGTAAGGACCAGTCTGATACTGCTTTCAGACAGTCATTTAATTTATTAATTGCATCTTGGAGTTCTTCAATATCAGACTGTACATAAATCTGCAGGTCGTCTGCATATAGATGGTACGAACAATTAATATTAGAAGTGATAAAATTTATAAAAATTGAGAAGATAATGGGAGAAAGTATACCGCCTTGCAGAACGCCACAACCTAGTCCCGCCCATTGAGAGGTCTTTTGTCCCATATAGACCGATTGCTGACGTCCGCGAAGATAAGAAGATAACCACTCCAATACCGTGGAAGCGAATTTAAAGTTAGAAAAATTGCAAGAAGGATATCATGGTCGACTGTGTTAAAAGCATTCGAAAAGTCCACAAGCACCATAACTGTAACTTTCTTCTTCTCCATACCCTCACGAATATCATCAGTGATTTTAAGTAGTGCAGTTGTGGTGCTGTGGCCAGGACGAAACCCAGACTGAAAGTTACTCAGTAGGTTATGTTCATATACAAATTTGGAAATTTGCTTATGTACACAGGCTTCCAAAATTTTAGAGAGAAATGGCAATATTGAAATAGGACGGAAATGATGAGGAAGTGTAGGATTAGGTACTTTGGGAGAGGTCGCACGAAAGCCTTTCTCCAAAGAGAGGGATATTGTCCAGAGTCTAGGAGAAATTAATAATGTGAGTGATAGCAGGAAGTATAAATTCAAGGATGTTGGCTATCATAACCCTACTAACCTCATCGCATCCCACGGCCCTGGATTTAATTGCCAGTACTGCCTTACGTACCTCATCCTGATTCACGGGAGAGAAATTAAAGACAGGGATGTGTGGAGACTGCATTGAAGCAATGTATGCTATGGTTTGTGCCCGGATGGTAGGGTCCATTGCAGTAGTAGCAGTAAAGTATAGATTCAAATCATCGTGGGAAAGAGAAGGACCATACTCCATGATAGGTGATTTACCTACACCCATCGAATTGAGAAATTTCCACACATCAGCTGGTGAAGAGTTAGTTATATTGTTTAGGAAGTATCGGCGTTTAGCAGTTCGTACCATCTGGTTACACCTGTTCCTAGCCATTTTAAAAGACAACCAGTTTTCTTCAAAACGAGACCTCTTGAATCGCAAGAAAGTTCGGTTTCGCCTGTCCATTGCCCTCCGCACATCGTCAGTCATCCAGGAGCTGGCAAACGTTTAACTCTGACCTTATGGACTGGGGCATGGGCATCATACAGACTAATTATCGTGCTATTTAGGGCATGTACCTTTTCATCGACCGTAGAAGCAGCCGCCAGCGAGGCAAAATTAATTTGAGACGCATCACTGTGCAAATTATCCAAGTTTATCTTAGTAAAGTTACGGAAGTGTAAAATGAAGTACCACGTTTGGGGGTCTAAGCTTATACGAAGCATAAATAAGGTCATGTCAGGAGAATCCTGGGGCAGGAAGCTGACCATGTGCAACCACATGATCAGAAGAACTAGTAATAATGAGATCTAAAGAGAGTCTTCAGTGTCGAAATTATGATGGGTAGCCCTTAAAGGTAAAATTCCAAGATTGACGGACTCTAAGATCGAGTGAAGTTTTTGTGTACGAGAAGAATTATTCAGAATATCAGTGTTGAAATCCCCATGATTATGCAGTGTGTATACTTAGAACCTATGTTTTCGAGAGCCATTTCCAAATTGGCGAAGTAATCAGTAGAAGGAGGACAATACACTACTCCGAGAGCTATCCTTGTGCCCTTGACATCAAGTTCCACAAATAAGTGTTCATCGGAGGCAGAGTATGGAGATGGAGACGTTGATAATATTTTATATGGTAAAGAGCTATGAAGATAAATAGCAACTCCACCGCCACCTTTATTTGTACGATCATTTCTTATAAGTACGAAACCAGGTATTGGATACATGGTTGACTGTAAACACGGCTTCAACCAACTCTCAGAAATTAAAATAGCGTGTAAGTTTGTATAAGCAAATGAAGTTTCGAGTTCTGCATAATGACTTGGTATACTCTGTGCATTTATGTGACAAATATTCAACAGTTTACTGGCTGAAGGAACACATTATTTAAAAGACCATTTAAAGAAGAAACGTTGTCATTTAACTGGTCATCGCAAGAAACAAAAGACAAGTCTGAGTCATAGGAATAAAAGGAATCATCATCAGTCATAATGGAATAAGATATATATTAATGAAATTATGTAAAATAAAAATAAAATAATAATAAAAATAAAAATATGAATATTAATGTAAAATAAAAATACACATACTTTAAAAGAATATATGTAAAACTAAGAGTAAACTACAAACATGCAAAATGATATAGAAGGATAGCAAACAATCATAATACACCAACCCTTAAGTTGACTGTTTACATTAAAATAAACCAAACCTAAAAAAAAAATAAACACTACACAATTATGAACATGTAGAAAATAATAAAAATAAAGAAAACAAAAACGAAAACAATATCGAAACAGAACTACAAATATATGTCCAAAATATACAGGAAGCATCAATTAACTAAACATAATAACGAAACACTGTTGAAAAATATCCAAAATAATAGAAAGCGAATTTAATACGACGAGGTTAAGTACTACGCAGTGTATATAGTCGTTTCAATGAAGTAAAGAAAATCTGCCACTGTTATTATCTGTGACCATAGAGTAATATACGTATAACCTGGCATTGACATTGTGATTTTGACATTGTTACTGTCATTTACTTTAGTAAACTGACATTGATGTTATAATTAGATTTTGATAAATATTACAAATAAAAATACAGTAATGGCCTAAAACAAATCAATAAAGTTATAAGACCAAGTATTCAAAAGTGTGAAAGTCTACAACAAAACTGAATAAAAAATAAAGTGCATATGTTAAAACACAAAGAATGTCAATATTATGTTCTAATTACTTCACCTTGATTATTAAAGGAGTGAAGAGACTATCGCTTGGAAGCGAAACGCCTTGCTCTTTTGATGTCATCACTCTGCTTCTGATTTGTTCTAGCAGGATTATTATTTCGCGCTATTTCTTGCTGACAAGTAGAATTAGATGGGCTTTGCTGCGAATGAGAGACCTTCTTGCTCACTGAAACGCTGTCTACATGACGAGGACTATTGCCAGCCCTGTTAGACGACGGTGCAGAAGCAAACTTGACCTTCAGAGCTTCCAACTCATCTTCAGAGGAGATCTTCTTTCGACCTTCAGGAAGCTTAATATGAATAATCCCATCATGACTCCAAACATTTTAACCCCAAAATACTTACGGACATTTTTGTGAACTGCTTGTCGTGTTTTCGTCAAAATTCACAGATTGAGACAGTGGATCCTTTCAACTTGGATTTTGCCTTCCAAACCTCTGCTTTATTGTGATGGTCATGAAAATAGGCAAGAACAGGCCTAACTTTATCGCTCTGTCTCGCACCAAGTCTATGGCACTGTTTGAGAGAAGAGTCGGCGATATGTGGAAGACCCATCTTACCACGAATCAGTTGGAGTACCTCATTCTGTGTATTTAACTCTGGAGATTCAGGGATTCCATGAAAAAGGAGTGCTTTCCGTCGATGCCTCATGTTGATCTCATCAATATTTTTCGAACAGTCTAATATTTGCTGACGTAGAAGACTAAGCATTGAAGTTACCAGATCCTTGAAAACGCAGAACTCTTCACGTAACTGTACAAGTGTTGTGTTTGGTGGAGTGGATGCTGCATTCAAACGTCTTTCGAATTCCGCCATTTTTAGAAATAAACTTCCTTCCAGTTCTTTCTGTATATTTTCCACATCAGAAATATTTGCCATTTTTATGTTATATACAAAAATGTAGTGCTATGAAAGTTTATGGAGGAGGGTGTACTATGTAAGTGCTTATAACTTTCTTATATACATGTGATATTATAACAAAATATCCAGATACTATTACTTATTATAGCAAAAATAAATTATTTTGAAAAACTGTTAAGATTTATTTAAAACATTAATTAAATTACGAGAGCTCCAAAACAGCTGTTGTTGGTTTCGCACCTACCCTCGAAAAAAACCAGCCTTCCACCTGGGGGTCGAACTCGGCACTCTCGACTTGCATTCCGACCACCCAACCACTGGGCTATCGTGACTTTTTAATACGTCATTGCTTACCGATATATCCAAGAAGAACAATCTCGAAAATTTTCAGACCAAAATTTATTTAGGCCAGTAACGTTGATTTTTTACGTTTAGTAAATTGATTATGTATTTATTATTATGTTGATAGGTAGTAATCTAAGCAAAATAAATAAATTAATATCGTCATACAATTCCCAATACAGGGGTAGACAGACAATAAAGTCCCTTTGACCCACTTTCCAACGAAGATATTTTCGGGACAACGTGACAGTTGGTGAGCCAACTGAGGTTAAGGTATTATTCGTACATAAGTTTTGGTAAAACTCATTGGTACGAGCCTGCCACCTGAGGATCGAACTCGGCACTCTCTACTAGAATTCCGGCTATCGTAACTTTTCAGTATGTCACTGCTTACCGATAGATCCAAGAATTTCTCCAAGAAATCTGAAAATTTTCGAAATTGTTCTCGAAAATTTTCAGACCAAAATGCAACAGCGGGCCAGCGAAATTGACCCTGTCTATGTATGTATTTATTTATTATGTTGATAGGTTGTAAACTAAGTAAAAACAGAATGTCATGATTATAGCCAATTACAATTTGCTATTATAGATTTAACTGTCTTTAATTTGCTCTGAACTTCATGAATCGATAGCGGAGTCATTACACGCTATGTGCAGCTATCGTACAATAATAAATCACCTATATCTGGGGAGTAAATATATCAGAATACGAACATTCTTTGGCCTTCCGCCAGGAACCTCGCTGAGCATCGTTTCATGACGACTCCCATCGTTTAGATATGGACGAAGAAATTATCGTAGATTGTTTGCAATAAATTTCTAAAAAAAGATAAATACAATAGACAAATGTCTTCACACTATTCCGAATGCTGAGGTAGATAGAGGTCCAGACAGTTAAGTTCTTTCGAACCCACCTTCATTGAAGACATCTTTTTGGAACAACGAGACAGGTTGTGAGTCTGTCGCTGTCTTTATGTCCAAGCAACGATATAAATCGTATACACGAGTAAATTTTGAAAAAACTCATTGGTACGGACCTGCCACTTAGAGGTCGAATTAGATTCAATTGATTCGAATTCCGATCATAATCATTTCTCTGCGGTGCTTTTAAAAACAGGTATTAGTTATAAAAATTTCTATGACTTTACTTCCTGTGAGAGTCTTAAGAGGCCTACAGTTGAATGTATGAAGTAATGCGATTACCAATCCACTTGCGACAGCATTTCTTTCGAAAGTTATGCACGGTTTGTCCCACCTTTGTATTTATTTTATCTAATCTAATGACGTCCGTGGATGAGTTGCGTACTCACCGTTTTTCATGATGTCGTTTGTTCTGAAATCCCGGATTCGATTTCTGGATGGGTTAATGTAGACGTAACAAATTCTATATGATCCGGGTTTGGGTTTTAAGGCCACCTTCGTAGTTTCTGATTCCACAATACAAGTGCTTAAGCTGCTTACTTTGGGATCGGAACAATGCATGCGATGTTGTCATTATCTATGTTTTTCTCTATGTATGTATTTATAGTAATAATAAACAAAAACGTTATATTATGTACCATCTATCCACGAGTACATTTCATCCGATTCAATACGGACACAACAAACGCAAGCAAATCGATTCCAAACAACTCTTTGACAACATTCCGCGCACGTAAGTCGCAAAGAGTAATATTTCAGCTTGTCATCACTTGTGGCTCCAGTCGGTTTGTCCTGACACGCGTTTGTCATAAATAAACGTAGAAATATCGTCCCATGTCCCATCGAGTTTACATATCGAGTGTACGCGATGTTTATTTGACAATCGATGTTTCTCAGAAACGATCTAAATAAATATCAAATGAAATCAAATCATTTAATTATCGAAATAAGAATATACATTCGTTTATCGTTTGTCCTTGTTTTTACTCTACCACCTTCTCGTTTTAATTTAAGTTTAAGCTTGGAAAGTACTGTCAAATTTGTAATACATATAGATATTAAGTGTTACATTATATAGAGTCATTATATTTAAGTTTTCCTGTAGAAGTGACCTTTCTCCTTAATTGGCAATAAACTCTTTAAACCAAGATATACAAAAAAAAATAGGGTGTCCTTTTGGTCAATTTTTTTTATAGGACAGCTTGCTACTGACTAACTGTACTGACAGTTGTAACTGATAAATGTTATATTTTTACATCTTTATTATATTTTTATTTTTACATCTTAACAGTAAAAAGTAATCGTTCTATAGAATGATGCTATAGAATACTACATATATATTCTCTATCAGACATCGTCTTGTATACATCGTTCTATAGATACAGTCTATTTTGTCTGCCTCCACTCTCTCCGGAGACCTGTCCAGACCAGATTAAGCGGTAGATTTGTTTACCTAACATATATTATGTTAGGTAAACAAATCTACCGCTTAATCTACCGCTGCTATGTAAACAAATCTACCGCTTAATCTGACCAGCGATACAATTAGTACAATAATAATATGTACTTATTGTAGACTAAGCAAGGAAAAATACAAAAGATATATGTCGAATATTGGATGATAAAAGGTCACGTTGTTGCTACAGCAATTTCTTCCAAGAAACCTCAGGAATACACCAAAAATAAATATTATTAAATACATGTTAATGTCATAAACAGGTAAAGAATATACTAGTTATGTGTTATAAAGCTGCTTGCTTCCGTTTAAAACGGGAATGTCTTTAGAAGATAAGTGGAGCCATTCGTATGATCTGCATGTCCATATGATTCATAATAAAGTTAAGTTGAATTCAGCTTATGTTGTGTGAGTTTTGTCTCACTCAACGTTCATTTTTCAGCCAAAAAACATATTCATTATTACTTACGTAGCATAGCTGTTATGTGAAGCATGACATTATTCTCTGCTAATCTTAATAATGTAACTAATTTTAATATATAATACATTTTACTTATGTATGTAAATATGTATTTATGTAAATGTATCGTACCATTGTCTCGAGCACTAAGAAGGCTTGGCTCATTACTAGACACGTTGTCCCAATAGGCTTCGATAAAAAGCAATCCGAAAGGATTTAACAGCCTAGACCTCTGTCTTATCCGGTATTGGAAATGTGTCTGATGATAAAAATATATTTTTTTTAGTTTCAACAAATCACAATATAAACAGTTATTCCATTAACATACAATTAAGTTATAATTGTATAAACATCCTAAACGATTTCACGACCACACATGCACCTCTTCTTCTGACGACGAGGTAGAGTTTGTAGAACGCGCGAGAATTGCGCCGCCATTTTTGAATGCATTGCATTTGAAGTGTTTAACATTCGTTGACATTTTAAGTGTTTTCAAACTAAATAAAAAATAAATGTATACATAGATAGGGACAACATAACATACTTTTGTCTGATCCCAAAGTAAGCAGCTTAAGCACTTGTATTGTGGAATCAGAAACGACGAAAGTACCACAAACACCAATTACCGAGAATATGAAGATAAAGTATTTTCTACAATGACCCGAGCGGCAATCAAACCCGGAGCTCAGAGCAGGCGACATCATGAAACCAGTGAGTGTACCACTCGACCACTTAGGTCGTGAAGTAATGGAATAAAAAAGCTTGGCACCTTAACTACTGAACCAACGTCGAGCGACCGCTTTATAATCGACAATTAACAATGCGACTTGGATATGAGCCAGATCCTCTTGAATAGCGCATTTAAAATAAATTGAATCTTTCTTTCTTTTTACCTTCATTTTCTCAGACCTGGTGTAATCAAAGGTCTGGACAATTAAGACCTTTCCACACACCTTTTAATGGTTATTTGGGACAACGTGGCAGGTGGTGAGCCTATCGCCATCATAGTCTCAAAAGAATACAAACCAATGTATTTTCTTGAATAAATATAAGTCACGATAGCCGAGTTGTTGGGTACCCAAGCTCGAGCCCAAGGTGGCAGGCGCATACCAATGGGTTTTTCAACAACTTATGTTCGAATTATATCGTTAGCTTGGACATAAAGACGGCGACGGCCTCACCACCTGTCACGTTGTCCCGAAAATATCTTCGGTGGATGGTGGGTCAAAGGGACTTAATTGACTAGACTAGACCTCTGTCTACCCCTGTATTGGGAATTGCATGAAGGTATTTATTTATTTTATTTTATTTATATTTATATAAATATACAAGACTCGGGCACAATTACATTCAATACACAAATGTTTATCTCTATTGGAATTCGAAGCCGCAACACTCAGCCTCGTAGGTGTAGGTGTAGTAAGCTCCCCATTACCGTCATTGGAACTAATAATAAATGGATACCTTCACGCATAGTCCCTCACGGGAAAGCCAGAGTACGTCAGGTAAAAATGATTTCTTTGTCGATGCAGCATACACTTTTCTGGTCTGGGAGTTTGAATTATTGTTTCCGATTCCATAATACGAGTGCTATTGCACAAAGTAAGTTGCTATTGCAACTTACTTTGGAATCAGAACATATATGTGATGTTTATAAATGTACATATTTTAAAAATGTGAAACGCATTTAATACAAAAAAATGTAAAATATATTTTACGCATGATAAAAATTCCGTTTTAGATGTTACACATAATTACTTCATTTTTTATTATAAGACTTTTAACATTACTGTTAGTAGCTCAGTCTAAGCTTCATTTCAACACTTCTACATATTTTATAATAATAAATAATATAATAAATTTTTTTATTATTTATTATTACTCTTATAACTTCATTTCAACACTTCTACATATTTTAGCTTTATAAAATTGTAGACAATGTTCATTGACACAATGACTGAACGCGACAGTAGTTAATAAATATTTATACTTAACTATACTAAACTAAACTAAGCTAAATAAACGCTTAATAAATGACTGAAAACAACAAGACCTTCCCGCACGCAATAAAACTCGAAATAGTAATAGTAATGTATCAACATAAACAATAAATGTTCCCTTTTATAACATAAGTGTATATTCCATAAATGTGTCGTAAAATCTGT
This sequence comes from Sericinus montela, assembly GCA_029286605.1. Lineage (NCBI taxonomy): Eukaryota > Metazoa > Arthropoda > Insecta > Lepidoptera > Papilionidae > Sericinus > Sericinus montela. The sequence continues at coordinate 807,058 of JAGSMR010000130.1, forward strand.
TCATACGTATTAATTGGACACGAGTTTAGAGACTGACCATAAAATATTTATAGCCACGATTTCATTTCGAGAAAATGTCCGTATTAACAACTTGAACGTATAAATATTTTCCGCGTTCAATAAATGGCGGGGAAGCGGCAATAACAAAAAAAGTTATTGTTTGTGGCATCACTCGAGTGAAACGAAATATACTTTACGACCTCCATGGATGAGTGGCGTACATAGCGGTTTTTATGGTGTCGCCTGCTCTGCGGTCCCGAGTTCCTTTCTCGGTCTGATCAATATAGAAAACATTTTTTATACATATTCTCGGTTTGTGTGTTTGTGGAGCCTTCGTTGTTTCTGATTCCATAATACCACTTGTATTAGGCTGATTACTTTGGGATCAGAGAAATGTACGTTTTAAGAGTCAAAAGAGTGAGTTCGATCCCCAGGTGTCGGGCTCTTGCCTATGGATTTTTTCAAAAACTTATGTACGAGTTCTATATAAAATAAATACATAAATATCTTCACGCAATTCCCAATACAGGGGCAGGGCTTAATTTTTCTAATCTAGACAATTAAGTCCCTTCGACCCACCTTCCACCGAAGATATCATCGGGACAACGTGACAGGTAGTGAGCCCGTCGCCGTCTTTATGTCCAAGCCAACAACATAATTCGTACAAAAGTTTTTTGAAAAACCCATTGGTAGGAGCCTGCCACCTGGGGATCGAACTCGGGTCTTTTGACTCGAAATTCCGATCACCCTACCACTCGGCTATCGTGGCTACGATATTTTGAGTTTTTGTAAAAACCCACTGGTACCCTGGTGGCTCTACCACTGGGGGATGAAACTCGGGTCTCTTGACTCCTGTTCCGATCACCCAACCACTTGGATATCGTATCTTATTAAATTTTTTGATTAAATTAAAGGGAAAAAAGAAGAAAAACATTATTACATTGTTTCTAAAAGATGTCTTATGCTAACCAGAACTGGATCAGGGTGGAACTGTTCTACCAAAAAATCACGATCAAATACAGATTTGCAGTGAAAAAATTTAAGATGCCTTCTTTATATAATCTATAATCTTAAAGTTAAACACAACAGCTAATATGAGACCCCGTAGCCTCTTTGTAGTGACTCTATGTTCAAATCCAAGGATTGCGGATACGAATTCCGCTTGGGGAAAATATTTATGTGAAGAATATAAATGTGTGTACTCGAGTAAGGGGTGTTTATATGTATATATAAGAGTAATAATCTTTGTTATTAAGACGGCGATGAAATTCCCACGTTTTGCTAAAAATATGCTTCGGTGGAAATTGGGTCGAAAAGAATATTGGGAACTGCACAGAAACATAAAAAAGCTGATATAAACGAATTATTAACCCCACAGCAGTACAGCTAACTCTGTGTAATGAATGTAATTTTTCCGACGAAACAAGTGAGACAAAACGACCAGACAACAAATTATGACAGGCGGGGGAGATATGACGCCATTTTAACGAAAGCTGACATCTTTTTTTTTCGCGAAATAGACGTATTTATCCTGCGTATTCAAAGCGAGCGTATGTGCTTTGTTATAATAAAAATATTAATTTTTACGCGTCTCTGAAGCCTGTCCGTAGCCAGGGAAAACAAATCGCTAAGTGTCAAGATCCTTAGAAGGGAAGGAGGTGTGCTCTTTCGCTTCTTTAAAATAAATAAATAAATATCTTCACGCAATTCACAATACAGGGGTAGACAGAGGTCAAGTCTAGACAATTAAGTCCCTTTGACCCACCTTCCACCGAAGACATTTTCGGGACAACGTGACAGGTGGTGAGCCCGTCGCTGCCTTTATGTCCAAGCTAACGATGAAATTCGTGCATAAGTTTTTTTTGAAAAACTCATTGGTACTGCCACCTGGGGATCGAACTCGGGTCTCTCGACTCGAAATTCCGACCACCCAACAACTCGGCTATCGTGACTTCGCTTCTTTAAAATTCAGTATTTTCTTCATATTCACCTCTTTGAGCAACAACATCGAAGCACGCCCGTATACATTTTAGTAATAAGCTCATCTTTCAAACCTGCAGTATTGCGAATCTCTGCGTTTCGTTTTCGGTCTCACAGGGTACAAACATTAGGAGATTCAGGATTTTTTTAATTTCACACTAATTTAATGACATAAGTCCAGCATGACTTTCGTGTCATGTAAGTCAATAAATGTGTATCATAAAGGTATAGATGATGATAGTGTTATAAATATACACTCAACTCATGAATGTTGCGCTGTGAAATAAATTAATGTTTTAAATGTACATTTATTGAAAAAGATTCTAAGTTCAATATATCTTCACGCCGTTCCCATTATAGGGATAGACCACCGAAGACTTTTTTGGGACAACGTGACAGGTGGTGAGCCCGACGCCGGCTTTATGTCCAAGCCAACTGTATAAATAGTAAAAGGGTTTTTTTTAAATCTCAAAGTAACTCAAAGTACGTGCCTTGGGAATCGAACTCGGGTTACTTGAATCGAATTCCGATCACCCAACCACTTGGCTATCGTGACTTGTTAAATTTAGTTTAAACTCAATAAAAAAGCATATACATACATAGGGAAAACATCACAAACACTGCTTCAATCCCAAAGTAAGTAGCCTAAGCACTTGCGTTGTAGACAACGATGGTACATCAACCCAGAGCCGAGAAAATGTAAAAAAAATCTATGCTGGCCGGGAATTGGACCGGCACTTCCGAGCTGAAGCAATGTTGAAACCCATCAAATAAAAATAACGATATAAGCCAAGCCAACGATATAATTCATACATAAGTTATTGAAAAACCCATTGGTACGAGCCTGCCACCTGGGGATCGAACTCGGGTCTCTTGACTCGAAATTCCGACCTCCCAACCATTCGGCTTTCGTACCATCAAGATATTTGGATTTCATTTTTATTTATTTTTTGTTCTATCCATGATCAATCTTACAGAAAACTCAATAATGTCTCAAACATCCTGTGTATAAAACAAGTAGAATCCCTGATTCGTGGAATTGTCATCTGAAAGATATACGAGTATCAACAAAAAGTTCGTCTCACGAAAAATAAAGACTAACGAAGAGACTTTTTCGAAGACATAACCTTGATTAAACTAAGCAAAGCCTCTTTACTTGTTTGTATTGTACTTGTTTGTTTGTATTTATTTAAAAATAAGAAAAAAAAATATCTTCACGTCATTCCCAATACAGGGTCTAGACAATTAAGTCCTTTCTACCCAACTTCCACCGAAAACATTTGTAGGAGAACGTGGCAGGTGGTGAGCCCGTCGCCGTTTATGTCCAAGCCAGCGATATAATTCGTACATAAGTTTTTGAAAAAACTCGTTGATACGAGCCTTGGGGATCGAACTCGGGTCTCTTGACTTGAAATTCCGACGACCCAACCACTTGCCTATCGTGACTGTTGAAAAAATAAGAACGATTGGAATAACTAAATAATATTTAACGGGCCACTGCGTCACTGTGAGGATAATTCGCTAATTACAGCGAATCATCCCTACAAGCAATTACGCTAGGCTTTACAATTTGATTGGCGATCGTAGTACCAGATAACTCGTATCTAAAATGCTGCCCGTCGCCGATCTGCTTTCGAGGTTAACTCGCCATCGATATACAATGCGATTTACAAAATTTTTCTTCGACGCGTCTAAATACATTCATTCATATTAAGTTACGTCACGATAGCCAAGTAGTTGGGTTGTCGAATTTTCAAATCAAGACACCCGAGTTCGATCACCAGTTGACAGGCTTGTACCAATGGGTTTTCCAAAAACATATGTATGAATTATATCGTTGGCTTGGACATAAAGGTGGCGACGGACTAACCACCTGTCACGTTGTCCCGAATACATCTTCGGGGGAAGGTGGGTCAAAAGGACTTCATTGTCTATACTAGACCTCTATCTACCCTTGTATTGGGAACTGCGTGAATATATTTATTTTTATATTTACTTCATCATATTAATATTTACGACAAGAGGGCTTTGAAGCCATAACTTCGAAGCTCTTAGCTTCGAAGGCAGGGTCCAGCACTATCGGGTCGTAGTGAAAATATTTCGATCACGTATTTTTAGTTAAATTTAAATGAATGAACATTTAAGGTCATTGAGATTGGGGCTGATTGAGTGAATAAGATCACGTAGAGTAAATGTTATTAAACCGCGAGGCAGTTTGTCTGAGACTTTAGAAGCGGCGAACCAATTATTTGTGAACGCTTTTAGAGACACCATTAATTAATGTAACCGGAAGCAATTAGAGGGTGATGTGGCAACTGTTACTAATTATTGCTTTAAACGAGCTAATCTTTAAAAAAATAACTGCATGCCATTTCCAATGCCAGGGTAGACAGAGGTCTAGACAATTAAGTCTTTTCAACCCAACTTTCACTGAAGTCATTTTTGGGACAACTTGACAGGTGGCGAGCCCGTCACCGTCTCTATGTACATGACAACGATATAATTTGTAGTTAAGTTTTAAAATAATCCATACGAGCCTGCCACCTGGGAAATGAACTCGGGTCTGTTGACTCGACTGTTGACTCATTTGACGACCTCCGTGGACGAGTAGCGTTCACATCGGTTTTGTAAGTGTCGCCAGCTCTGAGGTCCCGGGTTAGATTTCCGGTCGGACCAATGTAAAAGACACCTTTCCAACGTTTTCTCAGATATAGGTGTTTGTTGTACCTTCGTTGATTCTAATTCCATATTCCAATTAACTTAACCTGCTTACTTTGGGATCAGAGCAGTGTGTGATGTTGTCCCTATCTGTATGTATTTATTTATATTTACATAGATACGATAAATATAAATATATTCATATTAATACCCATGACTAGTGTTCATACATTAATATTTATTTATTTATTATTTATTTATCTTCACGCACAATCCCTGACGGGGTAGCCAGAGAGAACAGATCGCCAAGTGTCACGATCCCTACATACTTCTTTCGCTTCTTTCAGATTCATCATCTTCTTCATACATGCACGTCTAGGTATCCGAGTACTCTTGACCCTACATTAATATTTATCACACAAATGCTTGCTGCTAGCCGGACTCGGACCCCTATCCTTAGCTTCCAACGCAGGGTTCGAACTAGGTCATGAGGTCCTCAATAAGTATATTAGTAGTAGTGTTTGTTACATTGACACTTGTACAATGAGACACTGCTGCCAGGCATTTCTCTTGTTAATTGTTCTGCTACCGCTGTATATAATAATAAATATCTTCACGCCGGTAGACAGAGCTCTAGACAATTAAATCCTTTCAATCCAACTTCCACCGAAAACATTTTCGGAACGTGACAATATAATTGGCAGTTAAGTTTTTGACGTTAACAATTTAATTGGAAAAAAGTTTGTTTGTTTGTCTTTATTTTTCGAAGACATACCCTTCATTTACCTATGCAAAGCCTCTTCACTTGTTTGTTTTTATTTATTCGAGGAATAAGAATAGTAATAGTAACTAAATAATATTTATTACTAATATGAGTTATAACTATAATATACTAATATGAGTATTCATTCAGAGTCATGATAGCCGAGTGGTTGGGTGATCGGAATTACAGGTCAAGTTGGGTTTTTCAAAAACTTATGAACGAATTATATCGTTGGCTTGCACATAAAAACGGCGACGGGCTCTCCACCTGTCACGTTGTCTCGATAATATCTCTGGTGGAAGGTGGGTCAAAAGGGACTTTATTGTCTAGACTAAACCTCTGTCTACCCCCGTATTGGGAATTGCGTGAAGATATTTTCTATTTTATTTTACTTATTATTCAGAATCATGATAACTGAGCGGTAGAGTGGTCAGAATTTCGAGTTGAGAGTTTCAAAAATTAATGTACGAATTATATCGTGGGCTTGGGCATGGAAACGGCGGCGGGTTCACCAAAAAATATCTCCTATGGAAGGTGGGTCGAAACGACTTAATTGTCTCGAACTCTGTCTACCCCTGTATTGGGAATGGCGTGAAGATATTTATTTGTTTATTATTATGAATAATATTTAACGGGCCACTGTGTCACTGTAAATTCGCTAATTATAGCGAATCATCCCCACCAACAATTACGCTGGGCTTGACAATTTGATTGGCGATCGTAGTACCGGATAACTCGTATCTCGTAGGTTAACTCACCATCGATTCCCAATGCGATTCACAAGATTTTTCTACGACTCATCTAAATACAATCATTTATCCATCTGTCTATTTCCACTGCTATTTACAAGTTTTTTTATATATATTACCACGCGCACTATATGACAAATAATTACCGACAGACGGCGCCACTATACCACAGCCGAGTAGCTGGGTGCTTGAGATTCTGACTAAACTCGAGTTCGATTTATATCGTCGGCTTAGACATAAAGACGGCCACTGGCTAATCACCCTTCACGTTATCACAAAAAATGTCTTCGGAGAAGGTTAGGTTGAAAGGACTTAATTGTCTAGACCTCTGCCTATTGTATTGAGAGTGACGTGAAGATAAAAAGAATTTTGTACCTTTATTTTTCCCTCCTTGTCCCCCATTCTGCGAACTTAAAATCCTCGTATATACATCCAAAAGAGAAATAGAAAAAAAATACATTTTAACGCTTACTAAAATATTCGCTGTGAAACGAAACAGTTGCAGCTGCGTTTATATAAGTTGTGAGTGAATAACGTTTTCCATTGCGAATGCATTAACAATTTAAATCTCCGTGTCTGACTTGACTTCTTTGCTTCTCGGCGAGTTTTAATAAATTCTGACTATGACTGTTACAAAATTGCTTCCAAAGTGTCTTTCACTTTATTATTTCTATGATATTCGAAACAGAGCGTAGAAGTCTTTTATTTATTTAACAATGAAGTCTAGCATTACTACAATACTTTAAATATATAAAAACATCGTGTTTCAGTGTTATTTTTCATTTTAAATCTCATATTTTGTGTAATTTTTATTTCCATGTTATTTTTGCACTTTTAATACATTTTCGCTCTCGTTTTAGTAATTTTATAAGCGTAAACTATAGACGCTTCTGTGTTCCCATTCATAAAAAAAAAAAAAAACGCAGAATCATAAAATGCTTCACACGGCGCCACTTAACCCCAAGCTGATATTTATTTTATTTATTTTTATTTATATATGCTTTATTTTACGCCACAAAGAAAACAAAGAAATGAAAGTTACAAAGAGAAGAAAGTCTTATGTGTGAATACAAAAGGCGATCTTATCGCTAAAGACCGATCGCTTCCAGACAATAGACAAATAGACATACATACTAATATCTAAAAAACTAAACCTATATATAATATTAATATAACAATAATACAGTAATATATAGTCATACAATAATACATTAATATAAAAAGTCACGATAGCCGAGTTGTTGGGTGGTCAGATTTCGAGTCGAGAGACTCGAGTTCGATTTATATCGTCGGCTTAGACATAAAGACGGCCACTGGCTAATCACCCTTCACGTTATCACAAAAAATATCTTCGGTGGAAGGTGGGTCAAAGGGACTTAATTATCTAGACTTGACCTCTGTCTACCCCTGTATTGGGAATGGCGTGAAGATATTTTATTTGTTTATTATTATGAATAATATTTAACGGGCCACTGTGTCACTGTAAATTCGCTAATTATAGCGAATCATCCCCACCAACAATTACGCTGGGCTTGACAATTTGATTGGCGATCGTAGTACCGGATAAACCCTGTATCTCGAAATTTACTCAACCACTTATTCCCTAAATGCGGATTCACAAGATTTTCTACGACTCATCTAAATACAATCATTTATCCATCTGTCTATTTCCACTGCTATTTACAAGTTTTTTTATATATATTACCACGCGCACTATATGACAAATAATTACCGACAGACGGCGCCACTATACCACAGCCGAGTAGCTGGGTGCTTGAGATTCTGACTAAACTCGAGTTCGATTTATATCGTCGGCTTAGACATAAAGACGGCCACTGGCTAATCACCCTTCACGTTATCACAAAAATGTCTCTGAGGAAGGGTTAGGCTGAAAGGACTTAACGTTCCGGACTCTGCCTATTGTATTGAGAGTGACGTGAAGATAAAAAGAATTTTGTACCTTTATTTTTCCCTCCTTGTCCCCCATTCTGCGAACTTAAAATCCTCGTATATACATCCAAAAGAGAAATAGAAAAAAAATACATTTTAACGCTTACTAAAATATTCGCTGTGAAACGAAACAGTTGCAGCTGCGTTTATATAAGTTGTGAGTGAATAACGTTTTCCATTGCGAATGCATTAACAATTTAAATCTCCGTGTCTGACTTGACTTCTTTGCTTCTCGGCGAGTTTTAATAAATTCTGACTATGACTGTTACAAAATTGCTTCCAAAGTGTCTTTCACTTTATTATTTCTATGATATTCGAAACAGAGCGTAGAAGTCTTTTATTTATTTAACAATGAAGTCTAGCATTACTACAATACTTTAAATATATAAAAACATCGTGTTTCAGTGTTATTTTTCATTTTAAATCTCATATTTTGTGTAATTTTTATTTCCATGTTATTTTTGCACTTTTAATACATTTTCGCTCTCGTTTTAGTAATTTTATAAGCGTAAACTATAGACGCTTCTGTGTTCCCATTCATAAAAAAAAAAACGCAGAATCATAAAATGCTTCACACGGCGCCACTTAACCCCAAGCTGATATTTATTTATTTTTATTTATATATGCTTTATTTTACGCCACAAAGAAAACAAAGAAATGAAAGTTACAAAAGAGAAGAAAGTCTTATGTGTGAATACAAAAAGGCGATCTTATCGCTAAAGACCGATCGCTTCCAGACAATAGACAAATAGACATACATACTAATATCTAAAAAAACTAAACCTATATATAATATTAATATAACAATAATACAGTAATATATAGTCATACAATAATACATTAATATAAAAGTCACGATAGCCGAGTTGTTGGGTGGTCGGAATTTCGAGTCGAGAGACTCGAGTTCGATCCCCAGGTGGCAGTACCAATGAGTTTTTCAAAATAAAAATTATGTACGAATTTCATCGTTGGCTTGGACATAAAGATGGCGACGGGCTCACCATCTGCCACGTAGTCCCGAAAATATCTTCGGTGGAAGGTGGGTCAAAGGGACTTAATTATCTAGACTTGACCTCTGTCTACCCCTGTATTGGGAATCGCGTGAAGATATTTTATTTTATTTTTACACTAATTTATACGAAATAACCATGTTACATAATAGACATACTTACAACTAGATAAAAAATATAGATACGTATAATACATATAAAATAAATAATAAATAACATAAAAGGGAAGGAAAAAAATAAAAAACAAATGTCATCAGAGAGTTAACATAGGGACAAATAGTGATTTTTAACCACAGTCTTAAATTTTTCTAATGCTCGATGGATATGCTGAGGAAGCACATTCGATAAACAAATGGCTTTCAATGTAAAGGAATGCTTAAAATAGCTGGTTCTGTAAACATGAGGAGTGAGAATAAATTCTCCTGCAGATCGTAAAACTCTATCTGGTCTGTCATGACCAAGAAACTTAAAGTTACTCTTTAAGTAACTTGTTGTCGTAGGATTGAACAATACACAGTACAGAAGAGATACAGTGTGCAGAATCCGGCGAAAGCGAATGGGTAACCACTTGAGCTTTGTACGAAAGTAGGAGACATAGTCATACTTGCGTATTATGTGAACTAGTTACAGTACATTACATAGTAAAACTAGTAGTTAAATAACTCGGTTGATATAAAAAAATACTATTATATGAATAGATTTCATCGATTTATATCAAGAATGATGAAATATAATAGCTTTCGTTATGACAGACAAGTAAAAGTGTCAGTAAACGGTTTTATGGCTGACAGTAAATGGTGGTAATTTGACGCAAAATCCGACCGCTGACATAGAGCCATAAATATCTTTATTTTTATTATTATTATATCTTTACGGATCATTTCCGATGGAGTCTTCTGAGAGAACAAATCACCGAGATTGTGCAATTTTATTGATTATAACAGCATATAAGAAATACTGAACTTTTTGTTATCAAATTTCAAAAGAAAATTTTAAAAATCAACTACCCTGCCCTTGTCAGATGATTTTAAATTTATTTTTGTTTGAATTACCGAGAGTGTATTCTTGCATACATACATATATAATACATTAATAAATAATTAACCAATTAAAATGTATGTACGAAAAAGAAAAATCATTAATCCTTAATGGATTACCAGTTTTACTGCACTGTTGATACTGCAGTATTCAAAGGTATAGAAGATTAGTCCTATTCATTTACTTTCGCCGAAGCTTATGTCTATAAATATATTTAGGTGTTTAATTATATTTATGCAAACATGTACACTGACTAGAATACAAACACATTCATCGCTAATTTTTTTTTCCTTTAGCGAAGTTCGTAAACGCTCCCCTTAACTTCGAAAGCTGGGTCATCTACAACTTAAGCAACTAGCCTGCCAATTTATATTTAAATAAAGATAACCCTTTTTAAACATTCGTAATAGTTACAGAATTATTTGCCCCTACTAAGATTCGAACAGACAACCCTTAGCTTTAAATAGGTAGCTTAGTTGGCAGGGTCACTACCTACTAAGCTACCTATTTAAATATAGAAGACCGTTTTTTTTTAATTAAATACATAAAATAAGTCACGATAGCCTAGTGGATGGGTGATCGAAATTTCGAGTCAAGAGACCTGAGTTCGATACCCAGGTGGCAGGTTCGTACCAATGAATTTTTCAAAAACTTAGATACGAATTATGTCGTTGGCTTGGATATAAAGATGGCGACGGGCTCACCACCTGTCACATTGTTTCGAAAATATCGTCGGTGGAAGGTGGGTCAAAGGGACTTAATTGGCTAGACTAGACCTCTGTCTACCCCTGTATTGAAATTGCGTGAATATATTTATTTTCATTTTTTAAATACTAAAATAACAAAAAAAAAATAATATAAAGAATCAAACACAAACATTGAATCAGGCTCAAATCCTCAACCGCAATGGTTTTGTTGGAAACCCCTTTTACGGTAGGCGCGTAGAGCATTCTAATTTTTCGAGCGATAAATCCGCCCGTCGTTATTCTGATCTCGTAAAGTTGCTATCCCGCGAGTTTATGTCTGAAGTAAAACCGGAGACATTAAGCACGGACGCGGCTATGGAGACAGCGTGCCAAGACACAGCGCATAAACGAGTCGTAACTATCAGATTGGAGGAGCTGTAAAAGGATAAATTTTTATCTTCACGCCAATCCCAATACAGGGGTAGACAGAGGTCTAGGTTAATTATTTGGGATAACGTGACAGGTGGTGAGCTCGTCGCCGTCTTCACGTCCATGGCAACCATATAAATTTTACATAAGTTTTCCAAAAAACCCATTGGTACGTGCCTACCTGGGGATCGGATTTGAATTTTCGTCACCCAACCTCTCGGGTATCGTGAATGTTTATTATTACAAGAGATGCGAAACTTTTATTATATGATTATTATTTGCTCCTGCAGTGGATATTTTACAGGAGGTTATGTATGTATGTATGTATGTATGTATGTATGTATGTATGTATGTATGTATGTATGTATGTATGTATGTATGTATGTATGTATGTATGTATGTATGTATGTATGTATGTATGTATGTATGTATGTATGTATGTATGTATGTATGTATGTATGTATGTATGTATGTATGTATGTATGTATGTATGTATGTATGTATGTATGTATGTATGTATGTATGTATGTATGTATGTATGTATGTATGTATGTATGTATGTATGTATGTATGTATGTATGTATGTATGTATGTATGTATGTATGTATGTATGTATGTATGTATGTATGTATGTATGTATGTATGTATGTATGTATGTATGTATGTATGTATGTATGTATGTATGTATGTATGTATGTATGTATGTATGTATGTATGTATGTATGTATGTATGTATGTATGTATGTATGTATGTATGTATGTATGTATGTATGTATGTATGTATGTATGTATGTATGTATGTATGTATGTATGTATGTATGTATGTATGTATGTATGTATGTATGTATGTATGTATGTATGTATGTATGTATGTATGTATGTATGTATGTATGTATGTATGTATGTATGTATGTATGTATGTATGTATGTATGTATGTATGTATGTATGTATGTATGTATGTATGTATGTATGTATGTATGTATGTATGTATGTATGTATGTATGTATGTATGTATGTATGTATGTATGTATGTATGTATGTATGTATGTATGTATGTATGTATGTATGTATGTATGTATGTATGTATGTATGTATGTATGTATGTATGTATGTATGTATGTATGTATGTATGTATGTATGTATGTATGTATGTATGTATGTATGTATGTATGTATGTATGTATGTATGTATGTATGTATGTATGTATGTATGTATGTATGTATGTATGTATGTATGTATGTATGTATGTATGTATGTATGTATGTATGTATGTATGTATGTATGTATGTATGTATGTATGTATGTATGTATGTATGTATGTATGTATGTATGTATGTATGTATGTATGTATGTATGTATGTATGTATGTATGTATGTATGTATGTATGTATGTATGTATGTATGTATGTATGTATGTATGTATGTATGTATGTATGTATGTATGTATGTATGTATGTATGTATGTATGTATGTATGTATGTATGTATGTATGTATGTATGTATGTATGTATGTATGTATGTATGTATGTATGTATGTATGTATGTATGTATGTATGTATGTATGTATGTATGTATGTATGTATGTATGTATGTATGTATGTATGTATGTATGTATGTATGTATGTATGTATGTATGTATGTATGTATGTATGTATGTATGTATGTATGTATGTATGTATGTATGTATGTATGTATGTATGTATGTATGTATGTATGTATGTATGTATGTATGTATGTATGTATGTATGTATGTATGTATGTATGTATGTATGTATGTATGTATGTATGTATGTATGTATGTATGTATGTATGTATGTATGTATGTATGTATGTATGTATGTATGTATGTATGTATGTATGTATGTATGTATGTATGTATGTATGTATGTATGTATGTATGTATGTATGTATGTATGTATGTATGTATGTATGTATGTATGTATGTATGTATGTATGTATGTATGTATGTATGTATGTATGTATGTATGTATGTATGTATGTATGTATGTATGTATGTATGTATGTATGTATGTATGTATGTATGTATGTATGTATGTATGTATGTATGTATGTATCCCCATAATATTATAGAAACTACAAGAATTTATATCTACGACAACATGCAAGGAAGTAATTTAAACTGAGATCGAGGTGAAATTTCATTAAAATCGAGTCAGGACTCGAGAAAAGCGGAACATAAGTCAGTGTGACAGCTTTATAATGTTTGAAGTTAGAATCGAAATAATTACGAAATGCGAAAAACAATATATGTTAATATTTAAAGGACAAGAAAGTTTTGAATTTCATTTAACTTAAGTTAGTGTTTTACACGTAGATTTTCTCCTAGTCCCAATCAAAGATGAAGTCTCTTTAGAGATGTTTAAAGATAGAGTCTGTTTAGAGACGTGAGCTGAAATAGCTTTTTACCTTCAGGTATTATATGAGACGACCCTCGTGATCGAGAGGCATCCTCGCCAATTTCAATCAGGTTTGATTCCTGGGCTGGTCAATTATTTTCTGCGTTGTTCCGGGTCTGAGTGCAGTGGTTTCTTCGTTGTTTCCGATTTCATAACACAACTGCTTTAGCTGCTTATTATTGGATCAGAGCAGTATATGTGATGTTGACCCAATCCATTTATTTATTTAAAAATAAAGTATTATGTCGTTGGCTTGGATATAAAGATGGCGACGGGCTCACCACCTGTCACATTGTTTCGAAAATATCGTCGGTGGAAGGTGGGTCAAAGGGACTTAATTGGCTAGACTAGACCTCTGTCTACCCCTGTATTGGAAATTGCGTGAATATATTTATTTTCATTTTTTAAATACTAAAATAACAAAAAAAAAATAATATAAAGAATCAAACACAAACATTGAATCACGCTCAAATCCTCAACCGCAATGGTTTTGTTGGAAACCCCTTTTACGGTAGGCGCGTAGAGCATTCTAATTTTTCGAGCGATAAATCCGCCCGTCGTTATTCTGATCTCGTAAAGTTGCTATCCCGCGAGTTTATGTCTGAAGTAAAACCGGAGACATTAAGCACGGACGCGGCTATGGAGACAGCGTGCCAAGACACAGCGCATAAACGAGTCGTAACTATCAGATTGGAGGAGCTGTAAAAGGATAAATTTTTATCTTCACGCCAATCCCAATACAGGGGTAGACAGAGGTCTAGGTTAATTATTTGGGATAACGTGACAGGTGGTGAGCTCGTCGCCGTCTTCACGTCCATGGCAACCATATAAATTTTACATAAGTTTTCCAAAAAACCCATTGGTACGTGCCTACCTGGGGATCGGATTTGAATTTTCGTCACCCAACCTCTCGGGTATCGTGAATGTTTATTATTACAAGAGATGCGAAACTTTTATTATATGATTATTATTTGCTCCTGCAGTGGATATTTTACAGGAGGTTATGTATGTATGTATGTATCCCCATAATATTATAGAAACTACAAGAATTTATATCTACGACAACAAGCAAAGGAAGTAATTTAAACTGAGATCGAGGTGAAATTTCATTAAAATCGAGTCGGGACTCGAGAAAAGCGGAACATAAGTCAGTGTGACAGCTTTATAATGTTTGAAGTTAGAATCGAAATAATTACGAGAAATGCGAAAAACAATATATGTTAATATTTAAAGGACAAGAAAGTTTTGAATTTCATTTAACTTAAGTTAGTGTTTTACACGTAGATTTTTCTCCTAGTCCCAATCAAAGATGAAGTCTCTTTAGAGATGTTTAAAGATAGAGTCTGTTTAGAGACGTGAGCTGAAATAGCTTTTTACCTTCAGGTATTATATGAGACGACCCTCGTGATCGAGAGGCATCCTCGCCAATTTCAATCAGGTTTGATTCCTGGGCTGGTCAATTATTTTCTGCGTTGTTCCGGGTCTGAGTGCAGTGGTTTCTTCGTTGTTTCCGATTTCATAACACAACTGCTTTAGCTGCTTATTATTGGATCAGAGCAGTATATGTGATGTTGACCCAATCCATTTATTTATTTAAAAATAAAGTATTATGTGATTGTTTATGCGACAGCAAGAGTGTTTGTGTTTGTATCTGAGTACTGCGAAAATTAGTGTAATTCGATTCCAAACATTAAATAAATTGGATACTATGTTTATTTAAGACACATTATCCTCTCACTTTACCGGAACTGGGGTAGATAGAGGTCTAGACAATTGAGTTTTTTTGACTCACCTTGCGCCGAAATTTATTTGGGCCTAAATAAACTAATAGCCTAAATATCCCAAATAAAGACCAAGTGGTGGTGAGCCCATCGCCGCCCTAGTTATCAATCGAACTATATAAATTTACATAAATAGATGTATATTTACGTGGATAAATATTTTTACGTCATATATATTAAGAAAAGAAAACTCGAGTACGTAAATTCATCACGCCAATGTTTGCACTTAGCGGGATTCGAACCCGCAACTCTTAGCTTTAAAGGATCTTGCCTTTACACTATCAACTGGGCTATAGTCGTCATTAAAGCGGAAACAGAATTAAATATATATAATGATGTAACCTATTTAAATTAACATCATATTCCCATAGATAAACGAAGAGCTTTCAAAGCTCGTTCTCTGATAACCGAGCCACTGTAATACCGGATGAGTGCCAGTTGCCATCGAAGGATATAGAGCTGGTTGTCTGTGAGATAAGTTCTATTCTGTATGCTCGTGATATACGGTCGCAGACGACGGTGAAATTAAAAATTAAAATTTAGCAACAATATTACGATACAGGTATAATTATTTTTTTATTGAAGTAACAACGATTAGAGATCTAAGTTCGATCCTCAGGTGGTAGGCGCGTCGAAATGTTTTTTTTTTTTAAATTACGTACGATTTATATCATGGGATTAGAAATAGACACGTCGACAGATTGTTACAGAAAATGTATTCGGTGGAAGGTATGTCGAAAGTACTTAATTGTCTAGACCTCTATCTACCCCTGTATTTGAAATGGCGTGATTGTATATTTTGCCGCGTGACATTAGCGTAAAAATATACCACCCTCTCTCTTGTCGTGTGAGACGACTAAGAAAAGCCTCCAAGATGTCACAGTCTACTGTCATACGGTGGTATGACAATATCAAAGAATACTACCAAAAATAAACAGACCGACAACGGACAGGAGCTTCTAAGATGCGATAAATCCGGTGCCGACGCGGTTATGGAAACTCCCCCTTATGGGAGAGGTCTTTACCTCTAAACCTAGACCTAGTCTAATCCATTCTTCTTATGGGAAAAGTCTATACCGCTCCTAACATAAAATTTTTACCATAGTGCTACAGTGAATTTAAAAAAATATCTTCACGCCATTTCCAATACAGGGGTAGACAGAGGTCTAGTCTAACCAATTGAGTCCCTTCGACCCACCTTCCACTTATTTTCGGGACAACGTGACAGGTGGTGAGCCCGTCGCCGTCTTTATGTCCAAGCCAACAATATGACTCGTACTTAGGTTTTTGAAAAAACCCATTGGTACTGCCACCTAGGGATCGAACTTGGGTCTCTCGACTCGAAATTCCGACCACCCTTCCACTCGGCTATCGTGACTTTTTTGAATATTTTCAAGCTGTAATTTAATTAAACTAGTTTTAATTGCAGTGTATCAAAGTACATCTTTTACGATTGTTCAGCATTACACAAGATCAAACATCGACTTTTTCTTCGTTATATAAAAAGTAGATTTTTTTTTCATCCAAGACTTTAAGATACGTGTCAGAAATTTTCTAAAACATACATGGTTAAAGATACATCTTTAAGTTAGTTATTCTCTAGTAATCTATGCATACATTTCAATAAAATTTAAGTGTCTGTTAGTAGCTCAAAATTAACAGCTATTCACTGAATACATATATAAAATAAACTTAATATTCACTGAATACATATAATAAAAACTGAATACATAAACTGAAAGTGTATAGGGAATAATATATGTATTCAGATATAAAAATTTTTCTCTGTCTTCTGTCTATTTGTTCCTGACAATTGACACAATTTGTTTAGATTACACTGGACTATTAGCGATTATCTCGGAGTAGTTGTAGTTAAAAAATGTTTGTAGGTGCATCGCCATTTATTTGTTTGTTTATATAAATAAATCTATATACATATAAATACATATTGATAAATTGTGCAATGCAACTTTTTTTTCATAAATTTTATTTATTTTTCCGTGATTTCTAAATTAAATCAGTTAGTTAATTCTATTTCTACGTATTCGTAGAGATATTTTTAATTTCACAGCATGACTGTGTGTATCAAGCTCTTAGGCCTTTCTTGAGAATAGGATGAAGGACAGGGATTGTTTAGGGGGTGTGTTTAGCCTGTCTATTCTGGCAGGCTAAATTCTGTTCCTTTACACTGAGTTCATATATCGGTCAGCGACGTTAAATTTTGTTTTTTGAGGACGGAGAGACCCTTATTTCATGCAAGTAATTTATATATAAATAATAAAATATATCTTCACGTGATTCCCAATACAAGGGTAGACAGAGGTCTGAACAATGAAGCCCTTTCGACCTCCCTTCCACCGCAGACATTTTTTTGGGACACAGTCACAGATTGTGAGCCTGTCGGTGTTTTTATGCTCAAGGCGATGATATAAATCACACATACGTTTTAAAAAAAAACATTCGTACCAGCCTACCTGTAGACCCTTGACGTCTCTCTTGACTCGAATTCCGGTCACCCAACAATTTACTTTTCATTAAAATACCTACAACTATATTTAAGTCTACAATATATCATGGCGATAATATAAATCGCATATAAGTTTTTGAAAAAACCCATTAGTACCAGCCTAAATGGGGATCGATATCGGGTCTCTCAACTCGAATTCCGACCACCCAACCACTCTGCTATCGTTACTTTTTATTAAAATACCTATAACTATATACTATATTTTTCAGTCTATAAACAATACTAATCTGCTGCAGTCGCAGTTTCGTCGACCTTTGAATATAAAATACGAAATTAATTTCGCATTCACTGAATACGAACTATATTTTTCCTACAAAATTGAAATAATTTTTCACTCACAAAACTGCCTTGCGATACGAC
The DNA here is from genome assembly GCA_029286605.1 of Sericinus montela. Taxonomy (NCBI): domain Eukaryota; kingdom Metazoa; phylum Arthropoda; class Insecta; order Lepidoptera; family Papilionidae; genus Sericinus; species Sericinus montela. The sequence goes on from JAGSMR010000130.1 coordinate 825,407, forward strand.
GCGGCCTGCATCCGCCATTTTAAAATTTGAATACGGAACACATACACCATTTTATTATTTACTTTTTTTGACAGTGTCCTTTGAACTTATAAGAAACGTAGTTGTTTACAATTAAAAAAAATATCTTCACGCAATTCCCAATACAGGGGTAGACAGAGGTCAAGTCTAGACAGTTAAGTCCCTTTGACCCACCTTCCACCGAAGATATTTTCGGGACAACGTGACAGGTGGTGAGCCCGTCGCCGCCTTTATGTCCAAGCCAACGATGAAATTTGTACATATTAAATTAAATAAAAAAATTGATAAAATTGTACATATACATAAGTTTTTGAAAAACTCATTGGTACAGCCACCTGGGGATCGAACTCGGGTCTCTCGACTCGAAATTCTGACCACCTAACAACAGGCTATCGTGACTTATCGTGATTAAAAAAATTAATACAAGAAATAAAAACATAATGATTTCTTATATCTACGCGAATATTACACATTTTAGATAAAAATATATTCGGATTTTATCGCGTTTTTAATTAGTACCCTCGTGACCACGGATGCTGTAAAGCATCCAAAACGTCAAGAAGTAAAAATAGTTTGTAGAAACTAATTAAAAACTCGATTAAATCCGAAAATCGTTTTATTGAAAATAAAAACATCTTCACACAATTCAGACAGTGGTCAGAGTCAAAGTAGGCAGTGGTCTAGTCTAGACAATTTAGTCCCTTTGACCCACCTTCCACCGAAGATATTTTCGGGACAAGTCTGTCGCCGTCTTTATGTCCAAGCCAACGATATTCATACATTAGTTTTAGAAAAACCTTTAGTACAAGCCTGCTACCTGGGGATCGAACTAGGGTCTCTTGACTCTAAACTTCGACCACCCAACCACTCGCCTATCGTGTCTCAAAATAAATATATTCAAACTTTTGAAATATTCCACTTAAGGAGGAAATCTCTGAACATCAAAGATTCTAATGTGAGTTAATAGACTCAGGTGTTTAGGGAAATTCATGATGTTGCTGAAATTAGTGATATTTTTGTATAATTAGTGATTACCGAAATTGTACCGTGTGATGACGGTGTAAGAATATTGCTACTCCTTTTCTTCCCGTGGTGTCGTAAGAGGCGACAAAGGGAAACAGCCCAGAATATCGTTATCGTTATGGCAACCGACAGATGGCGCGATAACTATCTCTATAAATATCAGACCAAAATAATTAAAATTAGATGGGCAGCTGCGTCTGGGGTGCTACTGCGATCGCCAATCCGCTTGCTAAGCGTGGTGATTATGGAAAATCCTCCCTATGGTAGAGGCCTTTGTCCTGCAGTGGACTTTAATAGGCCGTTAAGTATATATGTATGTAAGCTTAGTACAGTTTAGTTAGGTTAAATATTTATTAAGTACTGTCACATTCAGACGCTGTCGTTGTATGTCTGTATGTATTATAAAATTATCTTGCACTAGACCGCATGCAAAAATAATCATTATGGTATCTGGGCCAAAGAAAAATTTTCGTTTGAAGTCTGATGTTATTGAGACAGTATTCAGCTATAATTAAAGGAGATCTGTCCAGGAATTTGAAGATTGTGGGCTCTTTTCCGATTGCTTTGAAATTCGAACGGTATCCTCGGTAGTTTTAAATACCTGCCTATGTGCAAGTGTCTTCAGAATATTTGTTTCCAGTGTAAGTATTCTACGGGATATTCCACACCTCACCAATTTACAGCAATTATACATAGCATACATAGCAATTATACATAGCAATTATATATAGCAATATATACATAGCAATTATGCTTGGGGTCGTGAGACTGGTCTGAACGCGTAGGTGTAAGAAAACAGGCTAGACCGATTCGAAATTTAAGGTGCAATTTTATTGATTTTAATATCAGTCGTGCTGAACATTTTGTTAGTATAATAAAAAATCAGCTGACACGGACGAGATTCGTACCCAGGACGTCTACCGTGCACGGCACGAAACCATGTCGTAACGTTTTAATTAATTTAACAATTCCAAATTTGTTACATTCTGTTCCTTTCTGAAGTTTTTTTTTGAATGTAACAGTCACTGCAGAAAGTACAAAACACGTCGTAGCACACAAACTGCTTTGCTCCTTTAATTTTTACAGGCGCTTGAAGTTTCTGAGTCGCCAATTAATTATAAATTACTTACATTTAAACGATCATTCGAATACGTTAAACGCGGTTTTATTTGTAACAAACAAGATCTAATTCGAAACGTAACAAGCGTGAGCGAATGTAAATAAAATATTGAATTACGCAACGCAATCAGCCAAATGGGCGTCCTTTGAAATACGATTGGCGGGAAAACAAGGTAATTTAATATAGAATGCTGTTCATATTGACGTTTATTTTCTCAGGTTTTTATTTTTCTTATTTGCTTCGATAATTGTATACAGGTTGAGTGGACATAGTTAACTTTATGCTAAAAATCAATACTTTTTTGTAATATTTCAAACGCTTTAAAAGAAATTTTCACTATTACTTCAGCTCGCCACATTATATTTAAAAACGATTTATAAGGAGAGCTCCTCTTCGGTTTTATGCGCACTACAGTATCATATTTTCCCAATAGATCTAGGTCTAAATATGTCAATAGGTATCAAATAGGTATGATTTTTTAAACGACTGAAAACTAGGTAGGTTCTTAATTCCCGGTCGGGTCAATGTAGAAAAACCATTTTTTCTACATTTTCTCGGGTCTGGGCGTTTGTGGTGCCTTCGCTGTTTCCGATACCCATACTACAAGTGCTTTAACATCTTGCATTGGCATCAGCAATGTATGTGTATGGAGTCCCTATCTATCTATCTATATATGTATTTATTTATAAGACACGCGTGATGTTTTATAGAGTAGTCCGATTTAGATTTCTTATTTCTGTTGGATAGATTATACTTAGAAGGATTTGTTAGATAGTGTATAGTTGGTAAACTATGGGAATTTGATAAAATAGAGAATTATTGTTTATCTACCTATTGAAGTAAAAAAATTAATAAATTTGATGCGGCACGGCGCCATATGTTATATGTATAATATTGTATGTAATGTATTTTTTAACACGAGCTATTTGAAGCTTGTACGTTTAATTCCGCCTTCACATAAAGCTGTAGAAAATTTATTCTTGTTTACCGAAACTACAGTTTCCACGAAATTAAAATAATTTTTCACTTATACCACGGGCGGGCGGGGCCGGGCGGCGCGTTTCGCCTTGCACTTTCATTATGCATATTTGAATTCAACGTAGCATATTCCTTTTTAAAAAGCTACGTTTATTCATCTTTACAACTGGTAGGATTTTAAAATTATAAAAATACATTTCATTGTATTATTTTTTTTCACGTATTTACCAATTTGTGCATTGTATTAAAAATCTTTTATGACATTACGTAACTAATCCAAAAAAAGGAGACTCAGCTCGATCCCCGTGAGGAATGCTCATGGAAAGTTAAGGGACTTCATCGTCTAGATCTCTGTCTATCTAAGTTACATACCAAAACGTAATTCACCTGTCTCAAGATCAACTGATCCAAAGATTAGAACGTGATTATGAATTGAATGAATTATATCCGACACAATACAGTAATACAATACGAGTTATTCGAGAAGGACATGCGCAAATAAGATACCGTGATAGAACAGAGAGCTGTTTGAAAATGGAAATCTACTCGTAAAGTTGCGGTTAGCTTCGAAGCGATAATCGCTCGAATTCTCGAGCTCTTAATTTCAGATCGTATTTTACCTTTGATAATGGGGCATAAGGGCGAAACCGATCAGATATTTAATATATAAAAATAAAGTTGTTATTGAAAAAATTACTTCGCAACCCTCCGCATGCAAATATAAAAAGACATATGTTACCTGGTCCGAAGAGAAGAAGAGCACCACCCTCCCTCCCACAGATGCATGCACTAATTCCACTGTAAGCACCATCACCACCACTACACTCAAACTAGGTAACATATACCACCACCGAAAACGCGACACGTGTTTCGCCTCAAAACAAGGCATTCTCAAGCGAGTAGACTCTACGATAAGCGACCGCAGGGTGACAAATGAGTCACTCGAGCAGTCTTTTATAACCTAACGTTTTTTCAATAACAACTGTACAATGAATTTCCGCAAAGTAACGCCTGAGTCAATTAACTATATAAAAATAAACCTTTGAGATCTACACATCTGAGTTGTTTTGACCCACTTTTCACCAAAGAAAAAGCAGTTTTTGGGAAAACGTTGCAGTTTATGAGCCTGTCGCCATTTTTATATTCAAACCAACGATGTAAATCATACATAAGCTTTGATAAAACCCATAGGTACGAGCCTAGCACCTGTGGATCCAATTCGGGTCTCACAATTTGAATTCCATTCATTTAATCACTCGGCTATAGTGACTTTAAACTTAAAAGTAGTAGGCTGGTAAAATTATTTTACGTAGTAAAGTAAGAAAGACGTTAAAAAGAAAAAATAATAGAGGAGGAATGCCCAAAGTGAATTCTTTAAAAAAACCAACGTGGATTACCAAGTTTTCACTTAAGATGTTATTAAAAAAATAGAATTAATATGTATTTATTTAGGGCGAACATTAATCCACATTGCTCGAGAAAACAACATGCAAGAAACACACGAAAATAACATGAAAATATGCAAATACTTCGTTGTAAATCGGTCCCAACTCTATCCCATTAAAGCTAAGCATAAATGTAAAAAATCAGCGCCGAACATCCGTTACGTGGTGTCATTGAACAGATTTAAAACAAATTGACAGCTATAGTAAAGACATGGGTAAGAAGTACTTATTGGTACGAGGGCGACACTGATAGTTCTTACAACTATCAGTGTGCACTTGATACGGCTACTTTATCTTGATATAAAGTAGCCATATCAAGTGCACAAAATACTTAGGAAGCTTTGTGCCCGGTGGATACCTCATTATTTGACCGAGGTCAAAAACTGCGACGGGTTGATTGGCGCCGTGAAATGATACAAAATTTAACTCCATAGCTGTGTTCGAAATACTTACGGGGAAAACGAAACTGCACCGACGAAAACTGTATTTATTGCTATGAGCAGGAAACCAAAAGACAATCTGCTCAGTGGGTGTTTCCTTCCGAGGAGTTGTCAACTAAATTGAAGAGAGGTCGAGGTGTAGGAAAAAAGATGGCCTCATTCTTCGGAAGAAGCGGTCATCATGTGACAACTGTTTTAGAAGATCAAAAGTTAGTTACTAGAGATCTATTAGTATACCACACTAACAAATGTTTGCCACTTGTCTTGGAAAAAGTTAGAGAGAAACGATCTCGCAGTAGGATCCCCCTTCACAATGACAACGCCTCCTCGCACACCGCCGGGCGAAAGATCGATTATTTGGCGTAGTTAGACGTGGAATTGTTGGGTCACCCGTTATATAGCCCAGACCTCTCATTTTTATTATTCCCGAAAATAAAAGAAAAAAATCGAAGAAAACATTTTATAGACCCCAAGGAAGCAGTGGCTGTGTTTTTAAAGGTCATCGAAGAGACCCCTAAGGACGAGTGGGCAAAGTGCTTTTCTCGGTGGTTTTATCGAATGCTGCGATGTATTGATGTGAAAGGAAAGTATTTTGAAAAGATATATTAAAAATAATTACTTGCTAGTTTGCGCAGTTCTTGACTTTCTAAGAACTTTCAGTGTCACCCTTGTATTGTAAATGTATCATTTATTTTTTTGTTTATATTGTTGAGACTTAATTATATATAAAGAATTTTGGTACATGTGCCGTTTGGTATCGGCGTAAGATCTTTCACTTTTATTACCAATAATTGGGTAGACAGAGGTATAGAAAATATAGTCCTCTCAAACATCTACCACCGAAGAATAATTTTGGGATAACGTGACAAAAGGCAAGCCAAGCCAAGGCTTGTCGCCGCCCTAATGGCCGAAAAATAATATTTTCACGCAATAGGTCTAATGGAGGCAATTAAGTCCTTTCGACCCACCTTCCACCGAAGACATTCTTTTGCACAAATTGACCAGTGATAGTGTCGCCGACTTTATGTCCAAGGCAATGATTTAAATCGTACATAAGTATCCCCTCGAAACCCTCCCTAATGGGAGAGGCCTTTGTCCTAGACTTTGACAGGCCTTTATGTAATTTATAGCCGACCTCTGTGGACGTGTCACTGTTCACCGGTTTTCATGGTATCGTCAGCTCTGAGGCCCCGGGTTCGATTCCCGGTCGGGTCAATGTTTGTTTACCACAAAGACCTCATTCCATAAAACCTGATCCACCTTCAATGTTTCTGATTCCATAATACAAATGCTTAAGCTTAAGCTGTTTTTTTAAATGCTTATGCTGTTTACTTTGGGATCAGAAAAATGTATAAGATATTGTGACTATCCATGTATGTATCTATCAATTTAATTTATAGACACTAACTTTTGCACTAGGAGTTAATAGTTTGTAAGCAGTTTATGCTCTTCATTCTAAATAATAATGCACCAACAGTAAACTGACAGCATATTAATGAATACATCCATGCCGTTAAACAAAGGCTTTATCGAGCTCTCAAGAAAAGCGTGTTACATACAGACTGTATCAATATTACTATATTAATTATTTACCCTGTGGTAACGGTGTAAAAATATTAGCCACTCCCGTTCTTCCCGTGAGTGTCGTAAGAGGCGACTAAGGGAAACAGCCTTGAATATCGTTATGGCAACCAATAGATGGCGGGATAACCATCCTCATCCAACAACCAACCTTTAAAAATATCAGACCAAAATAATGAGACCGAAGATGAAGCAGCTGAGTCTGAGATGCGAGTCGTCTGCTACTGCCAATCCGCTAAACAAACGTAGCGATTATGGCAAATCCTCTATATGGGGGCCTATATCCTGCAGTGGACTTATATAGGCCGTTATGTACGTTTTGTATATTAATTAAGATTAAACTTTGAGATTTACAATAAGATGGCGACCGGCCCACCATTTGCGACTTTATCCCTAAAATAACCTGCTGAAATATGAATAAAATGCAATGGTTGTAAAATTATTTGGTTGTACGCCTCAAAACAATAGAATACAGACAAAAAACAAAACAACAAAGGTACAACTATAGAATTGTACTAAGAAACTAAGTAGACTGGACAATATGGCGACCTTATCACAATATTTATCTTTTCCAGGCAAAATATTTGTTAATAGCAATATTTTTGCTCAATATGGAAATTACTGAATGTAAAAGATTCATGTATACTACAGTAAAGTATATAGTACAATTATATACACATATTAAATAAAGTAGAAATTTAAAAAATCAACTGACACGGAGGTGATTCGAACCCGGGATATCCGACCGTTAATATGTTCCAGATAGGTATGTGGCCTATCTCAACCTATTTCATCTAATTTTGTATTAATATAAATTTAATACAAAATTAGTACAGTTCATTAAAAAATAAGTTCAGTAAAAACAGTTTCATTAAAAAATAACACATTTAATTGTAACAAAATTATCCAGTAATTATATTCGTGGGTCGTGTGTCTCGGGCTAATAGAATATAATTAATCTCTTAAATAAACAGCCTTGCATCCTGCTACTGCAACTGCCATTCAAGAGGGTTCAAAGCGGCTTAGCGATCAATATACTGCCTGCAAAATAACGAGCGTTTTAGTTATGCAAACTCTCGTACTTTCTTAACCTCTGTGAGGAGGTTAATCGTATCAAATGAAGTTTTGAAGAAACATTGTGACAATTTCTGTAGGAAGTCCTAGTAAATTAACTTTTATATTTATGTAGAATTGGTACTCGTGTATATGCTTGTAGTTGTAGCAACTTCAATAGCGCGATGCAATGTGAGATGTTTCGTTTTATGAGGAGATATATGAGTAAATGTCACGATTCTTTTTTAAGAATACTAGCAATGCGTAACATTACTTGTATTCCTGTCAACCACTTCAACTAAGTTACAATGCTTGTGTCTGGAATTGGTTCACAACATGGCGGGCCCGAACCTGCTATGTCAAATTTCGCAGTCCGCACACTAAATCATTCGGCTATTGACTCTTGTCGGTATGTTCGCACCTTAGACGCTTCAATATGTTATGTTTCTGGTTTGATTTTTGTTAAGTGTTTTTCGGCATCCATTCAGGCATCACCATTATCAAGGCGCCATTTTCCTCTTACGACACCTACGGGAAGAAAGACAAAAGAATATAGTTACCTTAATGTCCAAATGAGAATAGGTTATTTAATACGCTACGGCTTCGGTGCGAGAGTTACCACCAATACGCACCGTCCTTTCCTCTTCTCCTTTTTTTTATAGAAAAATGAGGCAAACGAGCAGGTGGCACACGTGATGGTAAGTGATTACCACCGCCCATGAACACGCGCAATACCAGAGGCATAGCAGATACGTTGCCGGCCTTAGAGTGCCCCCCCCCCCGAATTGGGGGAGGGAGGTGTGTGGGCCTTCGGTTAACTGCACTAATCAGAAGTTTGTTATACTTCTACTTCACGCCGGTATTCTGTGAGGTCGTAGTACTTCCCCGGTCGAGCCGGCCCATTCATGCAACAACAAAAGCTGATGCGTGGCTCTACCACCGTTTTTTTTTTAACATTATAAGCTAGCGTTTAACTACAATCCCACCTGATCGTAAGTGGCGATGTAGTTTTTTTTAGTAGGCACACTAGCTTAGAAAAAGCCTATTTACTCTTCTCTTGTACGTACTTCTCTTGTATAAGACACCCTTTACATTGTAATCAGACGGAAAGACTGATGCAGGCAAATTATTCCAGTCCTTTGCTGTACGCATTATGAACGACGAAGCAAAACGCTTCGTCCGAATGCAGGGTATATCGACAACAAAAGGATGGAAACCCGCCGTGCGTCTTGTTGTCCGATGATGGAAAGGGGAAGGGGGAATTAACTCATGTAATTCCTTCGCACACTCTCCAAAATGTAACCTGTAAAACACCGAAAGACTGGCCACCCGACGTCTGTGTTCGAGACTGGACAAATTGGTAGTAAAGTCAAGTCAGGATCACCGATTAGCCGCTTGGCCCGTCTCTCCACCGAGTCCAAGGCTGCCAGTTGATATTTAGGAGCACCAGCCCATATGTGGAAGCAGTATTCTACAGCCGACCGGTCCTGAGCTTTATATAAGCTCAGAAGCTGTCCCGGAGTAAAGTAACGCCGCACTTTTGCAAGAACTCCTAATCTCCTTGCAGCGGGTTTAGCCTTAGACTCAATGAACCGCCCAAAGTTAAGGTTTGACGTGATTTTGATTCCTAATAACTGGAGTCGGTCGGTGTATTCCAGAGATACATTCTGAAATTTAGGAGCAGAGGTGAACTGGCTCCTTTTGGCGGAGAACAGACACGCTTGCGTTTTGGTGGCATTGAATCTCACAAGATTGGTATTGCCCCAGTTGGAAACTGCCTGTAATGTAAGATTCATACGCTCTACCATGGCCCCCCGAGCAGACTGTACTTGATCCTGTCTGGCCCGAACACGCGCCAGATATCTATATTTCTCACATATTATATACATATTTAACAATATTTCTCCACGCCTCAGGTTGACTGGCAGAGAATGCCTAATGGCATTAAGTCCGCCCTTTGTATAACTTTCTTTGTGAGGTTTGCAATAAAGTGTAAATAAATAAATAAATAAATATCTCTCCACAACTGTGCTATCATCTGCATACCCAAAGAGACCGGGCTCGAGCAGGTCGTTTATGTGCAGCAGAAAGAGAGTTGCGGACAAAACAGACCCTTGAGGTACTCCGGCATTAATCGCCATAGCCTCCGACAAGTAGCCGTCAATAACGACTCGCAAAGACCGTTCCCGCAAAAAGTCTTCTATCCAAGCTTTCAGTTACCATGTGAAGGAAGCTTATTGATAGGGCTAGCATGCCAGACCCTGTCAAAAGCCTTCGAGATATCGAGCTAAACCGCGAGTGCTTCACCACTGTTCTCGAGGGCCTCATCCCATAGATGTGTGACATACACTAGAAGGTCGCCAGTCGACCGATTTCGGCGAAATCCCTACTGCCGATCGCTAAGGAGATCGTTATATTCTAGGTATGCCAAGAGGTGCGAGTTCAATATACGCTCCATAATCTTACAGAGGTAATCGAAATAGGTCGATAATTGACAGGATCAACACGGCTACCTTTTTTGGGCAAGGGCTGCACGTTAGCAAGCTTCCAGGATTTGGGCACTATTCCAGTCTTCAAGGAGAGGCGATACAAGCGTGTCAGAACAGGATAAAATATAACAGTGGTAGAGCCACTTTATATTTTATATATAAAGTGGCTGTATACTTTATATTTTAGATTCGTCGTTATGCTTAAACACATAACGACGAATGACGAATATTTATCAAGATGATTTATATGTCTCCGACAGAATACCAGCGCTATAGTTGTGACAACATCGCTGGAGCATTCGGTGGCCGTTTTGTTGCTGCAACACGATAATTAATTACGATAAGTTATATTTAAATCCTTTTTGTGTTTTACTTTTAATACTTTATATTACTTAATTATTATTTAATTTAATTTAATTTTGGTTGTAAAGATATACAGACATCTTTCTCTTTTTCTTTTTTCTTTCTTTCTGATGACCCACATTCACCATTACCTACACGGCTATACCGTGTAGGTAATGAATTTGGATGAGAGAAATGGTGTACTATTTTTAATATCTTCACGCTTTTTAACAAAACCGATACCTCTTTGGGACAACGTGTATATATACATCACTATTAAATGCTACCCAACTGATACCACATTAAAAAATAAATGTTTTTTTTTTTATTTTTATAATACAAATTTTTTCTAAGTATCTAATCGAATTATTTTCCTGAGCACCCAAAACAAACAAAACCAAACAAATTATGAATATTCGTTCACCGGAAAATATTTATCAAAATAAAAAGTAAATATTAAATCACCTTGTTTTCCCGCCAATTGTATTTCAAAGGACGCCCATTTGGCTGATTGCGCGACTTAATTCAATATTTTATTTACGTTCGTTTACGTTTTTCCTTTTTAACTTCCTTTTTTATGATTTCTTGTTTTTGCACTTACGACCTAATGGGTACGTACTTTTTTAAAAATAAAAAAACCTAATGGAACTGCCATTAGGTTTTTTTATTTTTAAAAAAGTAGTGCAAGATAAAGATTAACAATTAAAAAAAACAACCAGTCAATGTCGCATTACTATTCTACAATGCCTTGGGTCTGGTGTTTATGGTACCTTGGTTGTTTCTGATTCCATAACACCAGTCCTATAGATGCTTAATTTGGGATCAGACTGTTGCCCCTAACGATATTTTTATTATGACTGTACCTACATCCTCACTTTTTGTATTTTTTTTATTAGATACTATTCTTTACTTGCTATATTTGCAATTTTTTTCAATTCGCTGGTAGAAATAAATAAATTATTGTATTGGTCACGATAGCCAAATGGTTGGTTGAACGAAGTTCGAGTCAAGAAACCCGAGTTCGATATCCAGGTGGTAGGCTGGTACCAATCGATTTCTTAAAAAACTTATTATGTACGATTAATGTCGTTGTTTTGGACACAAAGAAGGCGACAAGCTGACCTCCTGTCACGTTGTCCAGAAAAAGTTCTCCGGTGGAACGTTGATCGACTTGGTTGTCTAGACCTCTATCTACCCCTGTATAGGAATGGCGTGAAGATATTTTTATATCTGTTTTATTGGTGGAAAAAGCTTTTCTTCCTAAATTCGTAGGTGAAGTCGGTCAAGTTTTGTCATAAATGACGATGAAGTAAGTGGTAGAGCGTTTGTGTTAGTCAAACTTTGTGATTTGTTGACACAGATATTGACAGATATGGAATTCCACCGAGCGATGAGATATGGTTAGTGTCAACTACTTGTTATCTATTTAATTAATGTATAATTAAATAGATTTATAATGTTACAAACGTATTTTTATTTCCGATTGTAACAATTGCTAACCGAATTTCCGTAATAATTTCATCAGATTTCTTTTATCATATTTCAAGGGGACTGAGGGTCGTTTACGTAATTCAATATTTTACGATCTCTTTGTTGTAAACAACGTGTTTCTTTGTTTCATTCTTTAGTTACGTAAATATTTCTTTGTCGGCTATTTCGGCTATTTTCGAAACGAACAAAACTATGTTTGCTTTAACAAAAGTTGTTACTCTAAAATTACAGATCTCTAAAATAACTTTAACAGTGGTAGAGCCACGCATCAGCTTTTGTTGTTGCATGAATGGGCCGGCTCGACCGGGGAAGTACCACGACCTCACAGAATACCGGCGTGAAGTAGAAATCTAACAACCTTCTGCGTTTCGTCTGGTAACCAGTACTGGACTGGACAGTTAGACTTTTCAACCCACTTTTCACCGTAGATTATTTTGGGGCAACTTGACAGATGATCAGAAAATTTATTGTATTGTTTCAATATTTAGTTAGTTAAATATGGGTGTCAGTGGATAGGAACGTAGCATAAGCCTACTTTTAACTTTTAAATACAAATAAATACGTGTATAAATAAGAACAACATCCATTGCTCTGATCCCAAAAGAAGCTCAAGCACTCGTGTTATGGGTTCAGAAACAACGATGGTACCAAAAACACCCAGACCGGGAACAGAATCCGGGACCTTAGATCTGACACCATGTAAACCGGTGTGTACGCATTTGTCCACGGAGGTCTTTAAAACCTACGAAACTAAAATTTTCATTTGATTTTAAGAACGACAGCAACTGGTTGGATGATCGGAATTTGAGTCAAGAGAGCCGAGTTCGATCCCCAGGTGGTATGCTTGTATCAATGGGTTTTTAAAACTTATGTGCGAATTATATTTATGGCTAGGGCATTAAAACGGCTATGAGCTCTACATATATATATATATATATATATATATATATATATATATATATATATATATATATATATATATATATATATATATATATATATATATATATATATATATATATATATATATATATATATATATATATATATATATATATATATATATATATATATATATATATATATATATATATATATATATATATATATATATATATATATATATATATATATATATATATATATATATATATATATATATATATATATATATATATATATATACATATATATATATATATATATATATATATATATATATATATATATATATATATATATATATATATATATATATATATATATATATATATATATACATATATATATATATATATATATATATATATATACATATATATATATATATATATATATATATATATATATACATATATATATATATACATATATATATATATATATATACATATATATATATATACATATATATATATACATATATATATATATATACATATATATATATACATATATATATATACATATATATATATATACATATATATATATACATATATATATATATATATACATATATATATATACATATATATATATATATACATATATATATATATATATACATATATATATATATATACATATATATATATACATATATATATATATATACATATATATATATATATATACATATATATATATATATATACATATATATATATATACATATATATATATACATATATATATATATATACATATATATATATACATATATATATATACATATATATATATATATATATATATATACATATATATATATATATATATATATATATATATATATATATATATATATATATATATATATATATATATATATATATATATAGGAGAAAAGCCTTGAAAATCAATGTCTACAGATAAACCTATAGACTAGAAAGTAGGGAGATAAGTATTTTGAAAAAATATCAGAATAAAATAAGCAGACCGGTGATGTTTAGTACTGCGATTGCCAATCCGCTTGACGAGCATGATGAGAGTCAAAAGACCCAAGTTTGATCCCCAAGGCTCGCATCAATAGCTTTTTTCCAAAACCTACATACTATTTATATCGTTGGCTCACCTGTCACGTTGTCCCAAAAATCGTCTTCGGTGGATCGAAACAAGTTACTTGTCTAGACCTCCGTCTACCCCTGTGTTGGGAATGGCGTGAAGATATTTATTACTTATTTATTATTTATTACTACAATTTATTACCAATCAATCAACTCAGTGAAAATTAATATCGGAAGCTTAAACTTTTCCCGATACGACATTGTTCGGTGATTAATGTTAGACAAAAGTTTTCAGTTTATCCAATAGTTTCGGGCCACAACAGATTAACAAAAACCCGATTGAAACTTTTCTCATTTCGTAACAGCGAAGTAGAATCATAGAATTCAATAAAACCGTGTTTTAACAAATTTACCTTGTATATTAGTTCGATAAAAAGGTGTCCTAAAAGAGATAATAATCTTATTATATAAAAAGTGTCTCGCGACAGACAAACGCCGAACCATTTTGCCCATACTAAGGTGGGTAGAAGTCCTGATAATGAAGTCCTTTCGACCTACTTTTCGCCGTAGCTTCTTTGGGACAACGAAACAGGAGGCGAGCCCATAGCCGTTTTAATGCCCTAGCCATCAATATAATTCGCACATAAGTTTTAAAAACCTATTGATACAAGCATACCACCTGGGGATCGAACTCGGCTCTCTTGACTCAAATTCCGATCATCCAACCAGTTGCTGTCGTTCTTAAAATCAAATGATAATTTTAGTTTCGTAGGTTTTAAAGACCTCCGTGGACAAATGCGTACACACCGGTTTACATGGTGTCAGATCTAAGGTCCCGGATTCGATTCCCGGTCTGGATGTTTTTGGTACCATCGTTGTTTCTGAACCCATAACACGAGTGCTTGAGCTTCTTTTGGGATCAGAGCAATGGACGTTGTTCTTATTTATACACGTATATATTTGTATTTAAAAGGTTAAAAGTAGGCTTATGCGACGTTCCTATCCACTGACACCCATATTTAACTAACTAAATATTGAAACAATACAATAAATTTTGGTACCATCGTTGTTTCTGAACCCATAACACGAGTGCTTGAGCTTCTTTTGGGATCAGAGCAATGGATGTTGTTCTTATTTATACACGTATATATTTGTATTTAAAAGGTTAAAAGTAGGCTTATGCGACGTTCCTATCCACTGACACCCATATTTAACTAACTAAATATTGAAACAATACAATAAATTTTGGTACCATCGTTGTTTCTGAACCCATAACACGAGTGCTTGAGCTTCTTTTGGGATCAGAGCAATGGATGTTGTTCTTATTTATACACGTATATATTTGTATTTAAAAGGTTAAAAGTAGGCTTATGCGACGTTCCTATCCACTGACACCCATATTTAACTAACTAAATATTGAAACAATACAATAAATTTTGGTACCATCGTTGTTTCTGAACCCATAACACGAGTGCTTGAGCTTCTTTTGGGATCAGAGCAATGGATGTTGTTCTTATTTATACACGTATATATTTGTATTTAAAAGGTTAAAAGTAGGCTTATGCGACGTTCCTATCCACTGACACCCATATTTAACTAACTAAATATTGAAACAATACAATAAATTTTGGTACCATCGTTGTTTCTGAACCCATAACACGAGTGCTTGAGCTTCTTTTGGGATCAGAGCAATGGATGTTGTTCTTATTTATACACGTATATATTTGTATTTAAAAGGTTAAAAGTAGGCTTATGCGACGTTCCTATCCACTGACACCCATATTTAACTAACTAAATATTGAAACAATACAATAAATTTTGGTACCATCGTTGTTTCTGAACCCATAACACGAGTGCTTGAGCTTCTTTTGGGATCAGAGCAATGGATGTTGTTCTTATTTATACACGTATATATTTGTATTTAAAAGGTTAAAAGTAGGCTTATGCGACGTTCCTATCCACTGACACCCATATTTAACTAACTAAATATTGAAACAATACAATAAATTTTGGTACCATCGTTGTTTCTGAACCCATAACACGAGTGCTTGAGCTTCTTTTGGGATCAGAGCAATGGATGTTGTTCTTATTTATACACGTATATATTTGTATTTAAAAGGTTAAAAGTAGGCTTATGCGACGTTCCTATCCACTGACACCCATATTTAACTAACTAAATATTGAAACAATACAATAAATTTTGCAGACCGGTGATGTTTAGTACTGCGATTGCCAATCCGCTTGACGAGCATGATGAGAGTCAAAAGACCCAAGTTTGATCCCCAAGGCTCGCATCAATAGCTTTTTTCCAAAACCTACATACTATTTACATCGTTGGCTCACCTGTCACGTTGTCCCAAAAATCGTCTTCGGTGGATCGAAACAAGTTACTTGTCTAGACCTCGGTCTACCCTTGTGTTGGGAATGGCGTGAAGATATTTATTACTTATTTATTATTTATTACTACAATTTATTACCAATCAATCAACTCAGTGGAAATTAATATCGGAAGCTTAAACTTTTCCCGATACGACATTGTTCGGTGATTAATGTTAGACAAAAGTTTTCAGTTTATCCAATAGTTTCGGGCCACAACAGATTAACAAAAACCCGATTGAAACTTTTCTCATTTCGTAACAGCGAAGTAGAATCATAGAATTCAATAAAACCGTGTTTTAACAAATTTACCTTGTATATTAGTTCGATAAAAAGGTGTCCTAAAAGAGATAATAATCTTATTATATAAAAAGTGTCTCGCGACAGACAAACGCCGAACCATTTTGCCCATACTAAGGTGGGTAGAAGTCCTGATAATGAAGTCCTTTCGACCTACTTTTCGCCGTAGCTTCTTTGGGACAACGAAACAGGAGGCGAGCCCATAGCCGTTTTAATGCCCTAGCCATCAATATAATTCGCACATAAGTTTTAAAAACCCATTGATACAAGCATACCACCTGGGGATCGAACTCGGCTCTCTTGACTCAAATTCCGATCATCCAACCAGTTGCTGTCGTTCTTAAAATCAAATGATAATTTTAGTTTCGTAGGTTTTAAAGACCTCCGTGGACAAATGCGTACACACCGGTTTACATGGTGTCAGATCTAAGGTCCCGGATTCGATTCCCGGTCTGGATGTTTTTGGTACCATCGTTGTTTCTGAACCCATAACACGAGTGCTTGAGCTTCTTTTGGGATCAGAGCAATGGACGTTGTTCTTATTTATACACGTATTTATTTGTATTTAAAGGTTAAAAGTAGGCTTATGCTACGTTCCTATCCACTGACACCCATATTTAACTAACTAAATATTGAAACAATACAATAAATTTTCGGTTCGGAAGGCGGATCTAAACGGAAATTGAGTGTTTTCATACAAAGGAATAATCAAACTTGTGATAGTTTGCGGTTTGGTTTAATCAGTTGTTTTGTTTGTTTGGGTATAAGGGTCCTAGTCTCATATTTCTTATTGAATATTATAATGTTAAACAACGCATAATCTGTGTCCAAATATCCGTTTTCTGAGGAAGTCTGTTTTAGATTTTCTAGGTCAAGTCTAGTACCAATAAGTTTCAGATAGTTATGTACGACATTTTTGTGAGCCTAAGCACTAAGTCAAATGTTAAACGGATGAGAAGCGTATGTGAGAAAATTAAAAAAAATACCAATGTGTTGACGAACAAGGAAGCTTGGATATATTGCAGTTAAGGTTCATCTCTCATCTCTTTTAAATCAACTTATTTTTATATTTCTTATACTCAACGACCGGTAAACTCCTACTGTTCCCCTCTACTCTATTTACGTCAGGAGGAGTTGCGAGGATATTTGCAGCGAGGATATTTGTATACGATGGTTGCAGGAAAAGCTACCCGCCAGGTCGGGTGATCCTGACCTGGGGAGGACGTCTCCTCCTCCATGTACGCTATCGGTAAAATTATATATTCATGCAATCGTAAGAACTTCGAGAGCGATGTAGGACGTCAATGTGTTTCCTGTATCCGCCACTAACGAGCTTCTTACATGGAGACATAGATGTCGCCACAGATTTATTGCTTATGTTTACGAAAAACACTGACTTGGGGAGACTGCTTCAGTCTAACGACCTCCGTGCACGAGTGGCGTAGATATTGGTTTTAATGTGACCACCACTGTGGTCCCGGATTCGATTCCCGGTCGGGTCAATGTAGAAAATACTTTTTCTATATTTTCTCGGGTGTACAATTCTATAAATCGAGTGCTTTAACTACTTACTTTGGTTTAGAGCAATTTATGTGATGTTGTCTCTATCTATGTATGTACTTATTTTATATTTGTAATGATTTTTATAAGCCAGTAGCAGTTAGCTATTGTGACTTAATGTCTTTTTTTTCAGTGTGGTAATGGCGTAAGAATATATAATCCGCATAGGTGTCCAGGGTATCGTAAGAGGTGACAATGTTTAAAACCCTTGAAATATCATTGCCTACCAAAAGATGGCGATGGAAAGATGGCGATGGAAATATGGCGATGGAAATATGGCGATGGAAAGATGGCGATGGTAAGATGGCAATGAAAAGATGGCGTAAAACCACTGAAAAATACCAAATCAATTTAGAAGACTGATGAAGAAATATAATGATTTAGAAGACCCGTGACTGGCAGCAGTCCAACAGACCATTCGCCACTTCCATAAGGGAGGGTTTGCCAAACCCGCCCTTATAGAAGAGGCCTAAATCGTACAATTGACTTTTGTTTTTATTTATTTTATTATTTATCCAGAATTAGAATCCAGTGTTTGTATTTTCTTTTCTATGCTATTAAGGATAGCTATCCTTTATATCCTGTAGTGACATGACTTTGATTGCTTCTACTCTCGCAGATCAGCAATCCCTAGCATCCTAATATCGGAGATATTATATTTACCTTACCCACATTTACTCTGCATTACACGCTGATAAGAAATATGTATGGAAATTATCGGCGTGCGATGAACTCAAGACGACGTATTAACGTTTATGTACAGTGTTTTGGGGCGATCAGATATTTTTAATCGACTTTAAAACAGGAGGAGGTTACCAATTAGGGTGTTTGTTTATGTTTTTAAACATATAACATTGTCATATATAAACCGACTTTAATGTTTTGTTTGTTTGGAAGTTTATTCTTCCAAGTTGGACGTCATCGTCACCGAGTCTGGACCTGATGATAGAGTCCCTTCAATAACAAGTCATTAAAGTCAAGTCATCAAATTGCATATAAATAGCATATTATAGCTCTTTTCTGATGTAATTCAGATACCTGCCTCTAGGAATCATCATCTAAGATAATAATGGAAAGAAAATTGCATATTTGACAAGCGGATTTGCGATTACAGTACCAGACACCTGACACTTTTTGCAATGTTTATACGAAAAGTATGGAAGTATTTTTAAATGTAGAACATGATTACTTCTTAGACATTTCTTCTGTATTTCTTTGAAAGTCCACTGCAAGAAAACCGTATTTTTTATTTTTATTTATTTTTATTTATCTTCACGCACAATCCCTGACGGGGTAGCCAGAGAGAACAGATCGCCAAGTGTCACGATCCCCACATACTTCTTTCGCTTCTTTCAGATTCATCATTTCTTTTCATACATGCACGTCTAGGTATCCGAGTACTCTTGACCCTCCTCTCTTCGAGCAATTTGCTCACATCGTCTTCGAAAGTTAATCTCGGTCTACCTCGACACCTTTTAATATTAACTTTCACGCTATATATTTTCTTCACCATTCGGTCTTCACTCATTCGCTCAACGTGCCCAAACCATCGAAGCACGCCCTTATCCATTTTTGAGACAAGGTCATCTTTCAAACCTGCCATATTGCGAATCTCTTCGTTTCGCTTTCGGTCGGCCATGGTAAGGCCGCACATTTTACGAAGAGATCGCATCTCCACTGCATTCAACCTGCTTTTATGCTTCTTCTGGCATACCCAGGTTTCGCTGCCATATAACAAGTCGGTACCAACACTGCGTTATGTATTTGCAAGGCGTGCACTTTTCACAACGCCTTGGCTTTTGATTAACGCAGTCAGGGCACCATTGACTTTGTTCCCGGCAGCGACACGCCTGTCCACATCTAAATCACATCTTCCATCCCGGCTAAACGCACTCCCCAAGTATACAATTTCATTCACCTGTTCTAGACATTCCTGATTTACCCAAATTTCGCACTTCGTTCTTTCTTCGTCCCTTTCAAATACAGAACCTTAGTTTTATTAGCATTCAAACGGAGACCATTAATTTCACATTCTTCTTTCATACACGTGACTAATGCCTGCAGTTCTACCTCTGATGGTGTAATAAGCACTGCATCATCAGCATAAAACAGACAATTTACTTTTATGTCACCAATTCACACCCAAACAGCTATCTTTCAGCTTCTGTAAACAGCTGTCGAGATACAGTATGAATAGCCAGGAAGTCATGACACAACCCTGTTTTACGCCCGTTTGGACGCTAAACATGGGTGACAGGTCATGCCCTACCCGCACACAGGCTTTACAGTCACAGTAAAGTGACTGCACAGCCCTTAGCAATCGACCATCCACACTATACCCCGGCAACAGTTCCCACATTTTCTTCCTTACAACCTTATCAAATGCTTTCTCAAGATCCACAAAAGCACAGAAAATCTTCTGGTTAGCAGATGAAAGCTGTCCCAGACGCGTGACCCACCATACTTGACCATTTCAGCAGTAACTCTGTCTAGTCCCGCAGCCTTACCACATTTCAAACTTCTAATCGCACATTCAATTTCTTTCATACTGATGACCTCAGTGTCATCGAGGTCCAAGTCTGGCGTACCAATCACGGCGTCACCCCCGGATCCCTCACTAAGATCATCACACGCATACATCTCTCTATAAAATTCGCTCCATCGCTGCATGACGTCCGATTTTTCTGAGAGGACGCCATTGGTGCCCGAAAGCACTTTATTCATTCTTAAGGCTGTCGCACCACTCCGGGTCCTTCCAACCTCTTTCCAGAAGAGTTTGGAGTTCTCCTTGAAGTTGTGCGACAACCTTTCGTCCGCTTCCATTCTACTCCTTTCACGCACTTCCTCAATCAATGCTTTCGTGTGAACTTTCTGGAGCTTGTATCTTTCTTTCCTCTTCTCTCTCATATCCTTGTCATTACTAGAGGCCAAGTAGTCTAACCATGCTTTCTTCTTCTTATTTACAGCTTCTTTCACTTCGTCATTCCACCATGCATCACACTTTTTACTACTACCTCTTTTCACAGTTCCACACACGTCTTCCGCTGCACTAACCATTCCATCTCTAAGGCTCTGCCATATTTCTTCCACACATTCTAACACCAATGCTGTCCAGCTTTTCGGCTACCCTTGCTTGATATTTATTCCTAGTGTCCGCTTCCTGAAGCTTCCAGCTTCGGATGCTACCGACCGACTGTGGTTCTGGTATCGCTGTCCGGTAGCGCCAACCCGCGAACAGACCCCTAAATCTAGTAATCACTAGGTAGTGATCCGTTCCCAGGTCAGCACCTCGGAACACTCGCGTATCCATCACCTGTTTTCGCAGTCGGTCATCCACCAGGAATAAATCGATCATACTTCTCTCATTCTCTCTTGTTCTAGTATACATGTGGATTTTCTTGTGACTAAACATAGTGTTTGTCACAAGAAGACCCTTCCTTGCATACAGCCAGTATGAGCTTGCCAGCATCGTTAACCCTTTTATCGCCAAACATTCCGAAAGCACAAACTCGTACCCTGTGAGCGGTACCAACCATCCATTCAAATCACCACATTACTTCTCCACAACAATTCTTTCGTTTCCTCTAACCAAGTCTAGAACTTCTCTTACATTCTCCCAAAACTCCTCCAGCTCAGCTCTGGACGGCGAAACCACCGGCGCATAAACAGCCAAAGGAATAACTTCGTCAGTCCCAATTTAAAGCAGACAGAGAAGTCTCGAGTTCACAACCTTATATTCAGTCATAACATACCAATGTGTTGACGAACAAGGAAGCTTGGATATATTGCAGTTAAGGTTCATCTCTCATCTCTTTTAAATCAACTTATTTTTATATTTCTTATACTCAACGACCGGTAAACTCCTACTGTTCCCCTCTACTCTATTTACGTCAGGAGGAGTTGCGAGGATATTTGCAGCGAGGATATTTGTATACGATGGTTGCAGGAAAAGCTACCCGCCAGGTCGGGTGATCCTGACCTGGGGAGGACGTCTCCTCCTTCATGTACGCTATCGGTAAAATTATATATTCATGCAATCGTAAGAACTTCGAGAGCGATGTAGGACGTCAATGTGTTTCCTGTATCCGCCACTAACGAGCTTCTTACATGGAGACATAGATGTCGCCACAGATTTATTGCTTATGTTTACGAAAAACACTCACTTGGGGAGACTGCTTCAGTCTAACGACCTCCGTGCACGAGTGGCGTAGATATTGGTTTTAATGTGACCACCACTGTGGTCCCGGATTCGATTCCCGGTCGGGTCAATGTAGAAAATACTTTTTCTATATTTTCTCGGGTGTACAATTCTATAAATCGAGTGCTTTAACTACTTACTTTGGTTTAGAGCAATTTATGTGATGTTGTCTCTATCTATGTATGTACTTATTTTATATTTGGAATGATTTTTATAAGCCAGTAGCAGTTAGCTATTGTGACTTAATGTCTTTTTTTTCAGTGTGGTAATGGCGTAAGAATATATAATCCGCATGGGTGTCCAGGGTATCGTAAGAGGTGACAATGTTTAAAACCCTTGAAATATCATTGCCTACCAAAAGATGGCGATGGAAATATGGCGATGGAAATATGGCGATGGAAATATGGCGATGGAAATATGGCGATGGAAATATGGCGATGGAAATATGGCGATGGAAATATGGCGATGGAAATATGGCGATGGAAATATGGCGATGGAAATATGGCGATGGAAATATGGCGATGGAAATATGGCGATGGAAATATGGCGATGGAAATATGGCGATGGAAATATGGCGATGGAAATATGGCGATGGAAATATGGCGATGGAAATATGGCGATGGAAATATGGCGATGGAAATATGGCGATGGAAATATGGCGATGGAAATATGGCGATGGAAATATGGCGATGGAAATATGGCGATGGAAATATGGCGATGGAAATATGGCGATGGAAATATGGCGATGGAAATATGGCGATGGAAATATGGCGATGGAAATATGGCGATGGAAATATGGCGATGGAAATATGGCGATGGAAATATGGCGATGGAAATATGGCGATGGAAATATGGCGATGGAAATATGGCGATGGAAATATGGCGATGGAAATATGGCGATGGAAATATGGCGATGGAAATATGGCGATGGAAATATGGCGATGGAAATATGGCGATGGAAATATGGCGATGGAAATATGGCGATGGAAATATGGCGATGGAAATATGGCGATGGAAATATGGCGATGGAAATATGGCGATGGAAATATGGCGATGGAAATATGGCGATGGAAATATGGCGATGGAAATATGGCGATGGAAATATGGCGATGGAAATATGGCGATGGAAATATGGCGATGGAAATATGGCGATGGAAATATGGCGATGGAAATATGGCGATGGAAATATGGCGATGGAAATATGGCGATGGAAATATGGCGATGGAAATATGGCGATGGAAATATGGCGATGGAAATATGGCGATGGAAATATGGCGATGGAAATATGGCGATGGAAATATGGCGATGGAAATATGGCGATGGAAATATGGCGATGGAAATATGGCGATGGAAATATGGCGATGGAAATATGGCGATGGAAATATGGCGATGGAAATATGGCGATGGAAATATGGCGATGGAAATATGGCGATGGAAATATGGCGATGGAAATATGGCGATGGAAATATGGCGATGGAAATATGGCGATGGAAATATGGCGATGGAAATATGGCGATGGAAATATGGCGATGGAAATATGGCGATGGAAATATGGCGATGGAAATATGGCGATGGAAATATGGCGATGGAAATATGGCGATGGAAATATGGCGATGGAAATATGGCGATGGAAATATGGCGATGGAAATATGGCGATGGAAATATGGCGATGGAAATATGGCGATGGAAATATGGCGATGGAAATATGGCGATGGAAATATGGCGATGGAAATATGGCGATGGAAATATGGCGATGGAAATATGGCGATGGAAATATGGCGATGGAAATATGGCGATGGAAATATGGCGATGGAAATATGGCGATGGAAATATGGCGATGGAAATATGGCGATGGAAATATGGCGATGGAAATATGGCGATGGAAATATGGCGATGGAAATATGGCGATGGAAATATGGCGATGGAAATATGGCGATGGAAATATGGCGATGGAAATATGGCGATGGAAATATGGCGATGGAAATATGGCGATGGAAATATGGCGATGGAAATATGGCGATGGAAATATGGCGATGGAAATATGGCGATGGAAATATGGCGATGGAAATATGGCGATGGAAATATGGCGATGGAAATATGGCGATGGAAATATGGCGATGGAAATATGGCGATGGAAATATGGCGATGGAAATATGGCGATGGAAATATGGCGATGGAAATATGGCGATGGAAATATGGCGATGGAAATATGGCGATGGAAATATGGCGATGGAAATATGGCGATGGAAATATGGCGATGGAAATATGGCGATGGAAATATGGCGATGGAAATATGGCGATGGAAATATGGCGATGGAAATATGGCGATGGAAATATGGCGATGGAAATATGGCGATGGAAATATGGCGATGGAAATATGGCGATGGAAATATGGCGATGGAAATATGGCGATGGAAATATGGCGATGGAAATATGGCGATGGAAATATGGCGATGGAAATATGGCGATGGAAATATGGCGATGGAAATATGGCGATGGAAATATGGCGATGGAAATATGGCGATGGAAATATGGCGATGGAAATATGGCGATGGAAATATGGCGATGGAAATATGGCGATGGAAATATGGCGATGGAAATATGGCGATGGAAATATGGCGATGGAAATATGGCGATGGAAATATGGCGATGGAAATATGGCGATGGAAATATGGCGATGGAAATATGGCGATGGAAATATGGCGATGGAAATATGGCGATGGAAATATGGCGATGGAAATATGGCGATGGAAATATGGCGATGGAAATATGGCGATGGAAATATGGCGATGGAAATATGGCGATGGAAATATGGCGATGGAAATATGGCGATGGAAATATGGCGATGGAAATATGGCGATGGAAATATGGCGATGGAAATATGGCGATGGAAATATGGCGATGGAAATATGGCGATGGAAATATGGCGATGGAAATATGGCGATGGAAATATGGCGATGGAAATATGGCGATGGAAATATGGCGATGGAAATATAGCTCTTTTCTGATGTAATTCAGATACCTGCCTCTAGGAATCATCATCTAAGATAATAATGGAAAGAAAATTGCATATTTGACAAGCGGATTTGCGATTACAGTACCAGACACCTGACACTTTTTGCAATGTTTATACGAAAAGTATGGAAGTATTTTTAAATGTAGAACATAATTACTTCTTAGACATTTCTTCTGTATTTCTTTGAAAGTCCACTGCAAGAAAACCGTGATTTTTCTATTGTCATGGGTGATGAATGGATCCTTATACTCTGCAGTAGAATTTTACAGGTCGTTAAGTAAAATTGAGTTTTCTTCAAAACAATGACTAGATTTACGACATCGTCTTTACTAAAGAGTCAAAGAGCTCTCATTACGTCTCTTATCACTTAATTAAAGCCATCTTAGGCCTTTATCACTTATCTTCCCTAGGAAATAAGACTTAATCGCGATTGGTTATCTCATGAATTATGATTGTATGAAGCTATAGTCATATTTTACTAACATATATTTATTTATTTATCTTCACGCACAGTCCCTGACGAAGCAGCCAGAGAGAACAGTTCACCAAGTGTCACGATCCTTACATACTTTTGACCCTCCCCTCTTCGGGAAGTATATATTATGTATATACTAACATCTATTATGACCATATTTTTCTAAGTCTCGTAATGGCATTACTAAACATACTATACAAATTTTAAACTATTGTTTTTCTATTGTCACTCCATTGTGATAGCATAGTGGTCAGTAGGGTTGTTTTAGACTAAAGTCACCTAAGTTCGAACCCTGAGCCATCAATACTAAAATTGTTAAAAATAATTTCAATTGCTGAATTCACCGGAATCTCGACAGTGAAGGTAAATTTCGTGATGGGATCAGCTCACAGTCTGCTGACACGCACATGAGCAGCGTGGCGGCGTTCAAAGAAACACAGGTTGCTACTTTATCATAACTTCCTCGTAGGCTTGCCAAGCATGTTAAAAATATAAAAATATGCTCACGCAATTCCCAATGCAGGGGTAGACAGAGGTCTAGTATAAACAATTAAGTCCGTTCGACCCTCATTCCACCGAAGATATTTTTGGGACAACGTGACTGGTGGTGAGCCCGTTGCAGTCTTTATTTCCAAACCAACGACACAATTCGTACATAAGTATTTAGGAAACCCATTAGTACGAGCCTGCCACCTGAGGATCGAACTCGGGTCTCTTGACTCGAAATTCCGACCAAGCATGGTGATAACCGTAAACCGTATTTTTGTATCGGAAAGTAGTGTTGCACACTTATAAATATTTCCTTACTTAGTAACTTATAAACAGTTACTTAGTAACGGCGTAGCTTGGGAGAATGGATCGCCAAGTGACATAATTCGCTCAACATGCCCATATCATTGAAGGTTATATTTTATACTATAATTTTTATTGTCACGTTTCTTAGAAACCCAAACCTAGATTGAAAGAGTGGGAGATTTATAGTCAAAGAGTTCTCGATACAATACCAAATAGTTATAAGAGAGCAACTCTGTCTTCCGATATAACCTTCGTACATTCGTTTACCGGTGCTATACTTTACGCCCTAAATCGCCATGTTTGGCAAGCCCGAGCCCATATTGGAAGGTTAAAATTTTTGTGTTCAACCAAACAAACGTGAGCCACCTGATCGTTTTCCCGCTATTCGATAAAAAAAATAACAATAAGTTTACTTATAACGAATTATATTTCACGACCTCCGTGGACGAGTGGCGTACACCGCTTTTCATGGTGTCGCCAGCTCTGAGTTCCCGGGTTTGATTCACGGTCGGGTCAATGGAGAAAATATTTTTCAACACTTTCTCGGGTCTGTGTGTTTGTGGATCTTCAGTTGTTTTTGATTCCATAATACGAGTGCTTAAGCTGCTTACTTTGGGATCAGAGCAATGATTGTGATATTGTCTCTATGTATGCAAGTATGTTTTTTTTATTTTAAAACGAATTCCACAACTTCTATAATACTGTGATTTTCATATATATCTCGTTTTATTGTCAAATGGAAATAAAATTTTTTACAGCACTATGGAGTTACAGCTTCAGTGTACTTGAGTTGCTCGTAAAAGCCTTTGTTGATTAATCTTATCCCGTTGTTTTACAACCTTTTTCTTATGGCGGAGTGTCAGGAGACTGTGTGTAATTTAATTGTTTTGCTGAGAAATCTATAATATATTACGCGTGCTAAGGTTTGTAACGCTATTTCCTATATAAGGGTAGACAGAGGTCTAGACAATGAAGAACTTTCAACCATTTAATCGAAGTTTATTTAAGGCAGAGTGACAGCCGTGATAAGTCCATATTAGTGTCCAAGGTGAGTCTTTCGCCGTCCAAGCTAACGCTAAAATATAATTGCATACATATAAATTTACATAGATAAATATTCTATCGATTATCTACATATAAACATATATGACGTAAGTACAACAAACATATTCATCACAAAAATTTTTGCCGATTTTAGACATATCGGGAAGTAGAGCTTTTTTTAACATTTCATTTAAATTAATAAGTAAAAAGTTCTGCTAATATAGTTACTCTTTGCTTTTTTGTATACTTTTTATAGGCGGTTAAGTTTAAAAAAATATTTTTTCAAGGTTTGTTGTTGTTTACCTCACCAAGATTTAATCTATTTTTCCATAGTTGTAATTCCATAGTAGTCTATTTTTTTCCTTTATAACTGTAACAGGGATTTCATTATACACTTAAGATTTTTCTGCTTAATATAGAAGTGGTTGATTTAAGTTTGAAATTTTAGTTATTTTTTTATAGAAAAGGGAGGCAAACGAGCAAGTGGCACAATTTTGAAATAAGGAAATTCAAATTTTGAAACAGAAGTTCTGCAGCCGATTGGTGATACCAATAATTAATTCAAATAAATTAGCGACTCGTTCGGTGACATCAACTGACTGACAATTTGATTACAACACTTGTAAATTATTCACCGACAGTCTCTGCCCCTGTTCGACAGTTTGACAACAAGCGTTTATGTACTTTTTGGTTGAATATTAAAACATAGTTTTAATACTCTTTGACAACTAACTATTTCTACAGACTGAGTCTCACACTATGCATTTCTCGCTGTATTTGTATGTTTTGTAATGTTTTATTTTGTTTAGTTCTAATCCATTCAAAGTTTAATTATTAAAATTTGACGGCTCTTGCTTTTATCATATAAAACTTTTGTTATACCATGTTATACGAACAGTCACTCAACACAACAGGAAATTTATTGAAAAAGGGCAACCAACTATTCTTTTCCACGATTTAATCGTAATACAGATGAAATTATTTAAGCTTTCGTGGGGCATTATAAATAAATAGTTAAAAACTGCTAATCTCACGTTAATAATCGCCTTGTTCTTCGTCACCGCCGGCACAGCACGCGCTCCCTACCCTGTAGAGACGCGCGTTGCGCGCTCAGGCTTACAGAGCGAGGCGGGACGCGTGCGCGAACTCATTCCACTCAAAAAAAAATATCTTCACGCAATTCCCAATACAGGGGTAGACAGAGGTCGAGACTAGACAATTAAGTCCCTTCGACCCACCTTTCACCGAAGATATTTTCGGGACAACGTGACAGGTGGTGAGCCCGTCGCCGCCTTTTTATGTCCAAGCCAACGATATTCGTACATAAGTTTTTGAAAAACTCATTGGTATGAGCCTACCAACTGGGGATCGAACTCGGGTCTATTGACTCGAAATTCCTACCACCCAACCACTCGGCTATCGTGACTCATTCCACTCACCCTGAGGAAAGACCTCCGATTGGTCCGAAACTAGTCGTCACCTACACCGAATACTATAACGTGAGTTTAGCCGTATTTAACTATTTGACGTAATACAGATTATAATAAATAGTCGTGTTGAAATATAAATTCCATTGAAGATTAGACTGCCGTGCGACCGCAGAAATTCATAACCATCACGAGGCGTAAGATGGCTGCAAAAAGTTTTGCAACTTATCTCGCGTTGAAAAAGCACCGAGATCTATGATTTATTACCAGCGCTTAGTAATGTAGAAATTTCTCAGTTCTGAAATGTATTTCTGCATTTTCCTTATGTATTATGTATTTAGATACGTTTAATGGTTCTGGTGAAAATCATGAAGTTTTGTGAACATAAAGTTTTAGTATCTAAAATAATATCCGCAAGACATGTATTAATAAAGAACAATAATTAAAGAAATAAATAATTAAATAACAATTATTAAAGAAAAAGCGTGTGTGTGTGTGTGTGTGTGTGTGTGTGTGTGTGTGTGTGTGTGTGTGTGTGTGCGTGCGTGCGTGCGTGCGTGCGTGCGTGCGTGCGTGCGTGCGTGCGTGCGTGCGTGCGTGCGTGCGTGCGTGTGTGTGTGTGTGTGTGTGTGTGTGAGTTTAAAGCTTTAACAGTAAAATAAATAAATAAATTGTACATAAATTTTGAAAAACTCCATTGGTATGTGCCTGTGGAGTTCGAAATAGGGTCTCTTGACTCAAATTCTGTTCACCCAACCACTTGGTCAGCCTGATTTATAAAAACAAATCACATACGTCAATCGTTGAGGAAGTGTTAACAGAATGGTGACAGCATATAATTGTCATAGATAAATGTCTATACAAGATATGACATGGGTACAAATACATACATTCCTTCATTTCATTTATAAATGTTTCCTCCAAGCCGGGTTCCAAAGTAAAATTCTTAGCTTTAAATGGCACTACCAATTTCTCTATACGGTAGTAAAAATTATAGCTTACTTCCTTCAGAGAGACATATTCCCTGCCGTTAGCAATTCCAAGGCCGTTTAAAATAATGTTCTAAATTCAAATATTATATAGATGCGTATCACTTCACTATCCTCTTAACCGCAATCAGTTCATTCCAGTACATCAATGTGAATCAGAGTACATCCAGTGTATAAAAGCATTGGAATTATAATTAAAATAAAGCCTATTCAAGTGCCGACTGGAAAACTTAAATAGGTTCTTAAAAGAGAGCCCGGCAAGCGAGTGCAATTAAAATTAACGCGGCTCGCAGGGGAGCTGCCGGCCGTGTAAGGAAAGCTATTGTTATAAGCGCTCCGTAATAACCTGATATTTATTTTATTTTTATTAAACAACATTAAAAACTTTTTACTGCACGCCTTATAACACGAAAACGTTTGAAGGAGTGTGCATTATTTTGTTTTTTTTAAGGCAGCACGGATCGCATATAAATCTTTAATTGCATACTGTAAATATCTACTGCTATGCAAAGGAGTGTTTCTCTTTATTTTTTATAAATAAATAAATGCATACACACATAGATAGGGACAAAATCACACACGTTGCTCTATATATCCTTACGCCATTCACCATACTGGTGTATAAAAAGGTGTAGATAATTTATTCCTTTCAATCCACCTTTGATAGAACTTGATAGAAGAGACTTAATTGTCTAGACACTACGCATTTCTCTGATCTCAAAATAAGAAGCTAAAACACTTGTGTCATGGAGTCTGAGAAACGAGGAATGTAAGGATCGTGAGACTTGGCGATCGGTTTTATTTTCTGAACCGTGCGAGGAGATAAAAAAATAAATAATAAATCTAACGGGAAGAATAGTATAGAAGAACATACTTTAAATGCAGAAACGTAAAATATGTGCATAATATAAATCATTGGAAGACTCCGCGCTAAGGTGCATAAGTCCGGTGGAAAGCTGAGAGGTGTAACACATTTTCGTAGATTCATTTGCAAACTCTTAGCTGGAGTCGTTACTTCTCATTTCGATAATTAACCACACGACGAAACTCTTAGCAATTTACGGAATGGATATATATTTTGGTTTCCACAGGAATCTATTGACTGTACATACTATGTGTATACTATGAGATATTTATTATTTCATCATAGAGAATAGATCGCAGTGTCACTACCATTACTTACCTTCTTTCTAATTCATCATCTTCTTCATACACGCACGTGTATTGTATTTGACTACTTTGAACCCACCCAACTTCGAGCACTTTTCTTACATGGTCTTCGAAAGTTAGTCGCGATCGTTTATACATGCATATACATACTCAGTGCCGTTTGGTATCGGAAAAAAATAATGTATGATTTCGACTCAATAGACTTGAGTTGGATCAATAAGAGGAAGGCTAGCGCCTATGAGTTTTTTCAAAATTGTTTATTTGTCACGTATTATTTACACAGTTTACTTAACTATCTACCATGTTATCTGAAAAAAGCTCCGGTGAAATAACTATATAACAATCTAGACCTCTGACTACCTCTGTATGGGAAAATAAAAAAGGTTCACATAGCTAATTACCTATAAAAAAAGGTTCAGATAGCTAATTACCTATGTGAACCTTTTTTAATTTCCTATACAGAGGTAGTCAGAGGTTTAGGTTATTTAGTTATTTTACCCGGAGCTTATTTCCAGATAACATGTCAGGTGGAGTTTAAGTCTTTCTATATGACAGGAATATTACTGTAGACGATGTCTACACCGCAGTTACAACAATTTCTATGACGACATCCGTGGACGGGTGTCGCCACGTCTGAGGTTCTGGGTTAAATTCCTGGACGGTTCAATAAAGAAAAACACACTTTACTACATTTTCTCCAGTCTGGGTGTTTGAGGTGCATTCGTTGTTTCCGATTCCATAATACAAGTGCTTTAGGTACTCAAAGAAAGTAACGATAGCCGAGTGGTTGAGTAGTCGGAACTTCGAGTCGAGAGACCCGAGTTCGATCCCCAGTTGGCAGGCTCGTACCAATGGGTTTTTCAAAAACTTACGTACGAATTAAATCGTTGGCGTTAAAAAGACGGCGACGGGCTCACCACCTGTTACGTTGTCCCGAAAAAATCTTCGGTGGAAGGTGGGTCAAAGGGACTTAATTGTCTAGACTAGACCTCTGTCTACCCCTGTATTGGGAATTGCGTGAAGATGTATATTTATTTATTTATATTTATTTATTTATTCATTTAGGTACTTACTTTAGGATCAGAGAAATGTATCTCATGTTGTCTCTGTCTATTTAAGTGTTTATTTATTTTATTTTTTATGTCTAAAATATTTAGAATTTCTCTCTTGACACCAAGGCTACGAGACTGTATCTATAAATAGGAAAATGGAACAATTTGGAAAATATCCAAACTTTTCCATTGCTGTAACCTCTGATTTTTGTTCATTGTGCCTTCAATTAAAATCAACAAAAATACGTGTTGTTTTAGTAGTTAAAGTAATTGAATAAATTGATAATAATAATATGTTTCCTTACTGGCAGCCGAGTGGTTACTTAACTTACTTAACCGCATGTAAAATTGTTATTGAAA
Source organism: Sericinus montela (assembly GCA_029286605.1). Taxonomy (NCBI): domain Eukaryota; kingdom Metazoa; phylum Arthropoda; class Insecta; order Lepidoptera; family Papilionidae; genus Sericinus; species Sericinus montela. Next base: position 858,158 of record JAGSMR010000130.1, read on the forward strand.
AAATTACTTCGCAACATTCCGCATGCAAATGTATATGTTACTTGGTCCGAAGGGAAAAAGAGCACCACCTTCCCTCCCACAGATGCGTGCATTAATAGCACTGTATGCACCACCACTACCAATACACTCAAACCAGGTAACGCGACACGTGTGTGGTACAAAACGCGACACGTGTTTCGCCTCAAAACAAGGCATTATCGAGCAAGTAGATTCTACGATGAGCGACCGCAGAGGTCTTTGACTCTGCGGTTGCTCATCGTAGAGTCGATCTCATCGGTTAAGTTGTTTCTTGTGACACCTACGAGAAGAATTGGATAGTATTACACGTAACCACACTGCAAGGCCTTTAAATAGTTATAATAAGTCTTAAGACCCAACTCATTCAAATAGTAACGTACAAAACAATCACTTCATAAGCACTTAAAAAATCACGGTAGCCGAGTTCGATCCTCAGATGGTAGGCACGTGCCAGTAAGTTTTTTCAAAACAATCCTATGATTTATTTGAGGATTTGAACGGTTTTAAAGACGGCGACAGGCTCACCTCATGTCTCATTGTCCCAAAAAATGTAAAAAGTGAGTCGGTATGATTAAATTATCTAGAATTCTGTCTACACCAATATTGGGAATGGAGTGAAGATATTATTTTTGTTTAGAGTTTTGTAAAAACATATCCCGAAAGTGTCTTCGGTGGAAAGTGCCTCGAAAGCGCTAAATTGTCTAAGTCTCTTTTTACCCCCGTATTGGGAAATGCGTGAAGGTTAAATGACACACCAATTACAAGCTTTCCATACACGCAGAAAATATTTAGTTTTACCAAAGGACTCCAATTGGAAATAAATAACTATAAAGTAAAATAACAGTAGGATAATCTCGATAGCCGAGTGGTTGGGAATTTCGAATCAACAGAACCGAGTTCGATCACCAGGTGGCAGGGTCGTACCAATGCGTTTTTCAAAAAACTTTGTTCGAATTATATCGTCGACTTGGACATAAAGGCGGCCATCGGCTGACCACCTGTCACGTTGTTCCAAAAATATCTTCGGTAAAAGGTGGGTCGAAGGTCTTAACTAGGTCTTAATTGTCTAGACTAGACCCCTGCATTGGGAATTGCGTAAAGATATTTATTTCTTTATTTTAAAATAACAGCCTGTAAATAAAAGGCCCACAGCCTGCAGCTGTGCAAAGTTCTTATCTCAAATATTCATTGAGAGAGATTAGAGCGGCAGTACTACCCAAACCCTTAGGTACGAAACTGCCACCTAGGGTCTCTTTTCTCGAAATTCCGACCGCCCAATCACTCGTCTATCGTGACTCAATAATCATTATTATGTTTAAAAATAAACGTGAATATCGGTTTAATAGTTTCGGAGCTAATTTTACTAGCAAAATTGCAGTAAATTGACGCATAGTCAATTGACTGCAGTTTTTAAGCGCAATGCAAGTGTGTTTCACTCATAAAAATTTCGAGTATCCCTTCAGTGTACTCTCGCTATCATTTATAGCTAACAATGTTTGCGGGGCGCTCGATCAATCCTTTTTAATTGGCTCCAGTTGACTTTGGCAAATTGTTTTTCTTTTTTTAATTAGTTATTTAATTAAATTTTCCCTTTGAAAAGTCACGATAGCCGAGTTGTTGGGTGGTCGGAATTTCGAGTCGAGAGACCCGCGTTCGATCCCCAGGTGGCAGTACCAATGAGTTTTTCAAAAACGTATGTACGAATTTCATCGTTGGCTTGGACGAAAATATCTTCGGTGGAAGGTGGGTCAGAGGGACTTAATTGTCTAGACTTGACCTCTGTCTTCCCCTGTATTGGGAATTGCGTGAAGTTATTATATATTTATATTATTATATTATTATTCCCTTTGACGCATCTAAAGCTTGTTTTATTTATATTCTCATTATTTATTTAAATATTGGCATGTTGACTTTAATTCTGTGAGGACAATAAAATAGGTAACAATGTTAAAAGCTTTAAAATGCCAATTATATGAGCACTATGATTTTATTTGTAACAGAAACGAAAATATCTTACAATTCTTTGCCATCCTGTGATAGCTGTCAATATATGCTTCAGCCTTGCAGGCAAGCCTTGCGGAATATAAAAGGCTTTCAAGAATACTGTAGACAGCTCAAGACTGGCTTCTAGCCAAAGAATATTTACATATGAATTCCCTATATTGTACATGTTTTGAGTTTTTATTAAGTTGCAAAGAATACTATCAAATGCAGCGGAGCAACTTAAAGGAATTTCTATTACTTATATACTGATATTACTTATATTGCAATTTCGAAAGGATAACGAACTGAAGGAATTAAATTATTAAAATTTTCGTCAGATATAAACACTTAATTAAACAAAAATACTGACTAGTTTTACACCGCATACTCATCCCACACCCCCGGATAAAGGATCACCGACAGGTTATTCAGTTCATACATACATACATATAGGCCAATTAAAGTCCACTGCATGACATAGGACTCTCCCACAGGGAGGGTTTGCCATAATCGCCACACTTCGCAAGCGGATTGGCGATTGCATTACCAGACCAATCGCTCCTCAGACGCTGCTGCCTACCTTCGGTCTCATTATTTTGATCTGATATTATAGATAAGACACGATAGCCGAGTGGTTGGGTGGTCGAAATTTCGAGTCAATAGACACGAGTTCGATCCCCAGTTGGTAGGTTCATACCAATGGGTTTTTCAAAAACTTATGTACGAATATCGTTGGCTTGGACATAAAGACGGCGACGGGCTCACCACCTGTCACGTTGTCCCGAAAATATCTTCGGTGGAAGGTGGGTCGAAGGGACTTAATTGTCTAATGGCGTGAAGATATTTTTTTTTATATTTATGGAGATGGTTATCCCGCCATCTTTCGGATATTATAACGATGTTCAAGGCAGTTACCCTTAGTCGCCTCTTACGACATCCTCGGGAAGAAAGGGAGTGTAAATATATATACGCCGTTACCACACAGTATAAACTATTCATTACTTAAACCCATTGCTTGGGACTTACACCACGGTCTGTAAAAGTCCATGCAGTTTATAGGCCTCCCTTAACGAAGAAATGTCGTAATTGCTACGCTTGGTAAGCGGCTTGACAATCGCAGTACGAGACACCACGCATCTAAGATGCTGATATTTGTTCTCGGCATGTTTAATTCTCCGACCTTTGTGGATGAGTGGCATACACACCGTCGACATCTCTGAGCCCGAGGGTCCTGGGTTCGATTCCCAGTCGGGCCAATATAAAAAGCACATTTTCAACATTTTCTCGGGTCTCGGTATTTGTGGTACCTTCATCATTTCAGATTCCATAATAAAAGAGCTTTAGCTGCTTACTTTGGGATCAGAGCAATGTATGTGATATCGCCCCTTTCTATGTATGTATTTATAAAGAAATGACATGTATGTTATAAAAGTTTCTGACTCCAATAACTGACATTCGAAGGTTCACTGAACAGACAATACATTTTGTTTAAATAATTTCAGTGCATTTAAGTTGGCTTTTCCTTCCTACTGTTCGGCTGCTTTCCGAGGCAGTTTTATATACAATGCGACGAAATGCTGGAACAACCTACCGCCCCCGTTGAGAAATCTTGATACGGTAACTTTATTTAAGAAAAAATATAAATTGTGGCTTTTAGAGTTACAAAAACGATATTAAGTTTATTGATGAGTTTTTTTTTTAGTACAGTACAATGTTTATTAGTTTCGTATATTTGTTCTGATTGTTCCAGTAACTCGTTTTAGCAATAAAAACATATGTGTAAATTTTATATGTAGGTATGTGCTGTTTATATCCGTAGGTGGTGTATATACCATTAAATGTTACTATGATACTTTATCAATTTCTTGCAATCAGTTTTCTTTTGTTTTTTTTTATTATTATTGTTATTTTCATTTTGTATGCGTTATTATTTAGAAATTTGAATGTGTCAAATTGTGTGTGTGTGTATTTGGACATAAAGATGGCCCATCAGGGCCGTTTATGGCCCATCAGGCAGGCCGAAAGGACTTTATTGTCTAAACCTGTGTCTACCCCAGTGAAGGGGAAGGGAATTTTTTTATCAAATATCTGATCGTCAAATGTTGACAAGCGTGTAGAAATTCGGTAATTTTATTAAACTTTACAGTAAGTTCTTTCAGTTTTTGATTTCTACATTAAATTCCTTTTAAAAAGTTATTCCCTTTTTTTCCTTTTCATTATTCGGACCACATTTAGCTCCATTAAACTGTCAAACAGTGGCAACTTTATTCAAGATGCTTCCGACAGACTAAAATGCTGCTGTAATTGCATTTACCGTCATATAAAATTTTATGGAAAAGACATTTTCTTTAGTATAATAGTCCTTTTTTATGTCCAATCTTGGGTCGGTCAGAGATACCTATAACCGTTTCAAACCACGAAAGGTTTTTTATGACGTGAAAGATTTTGCCGTCTGCTGTCATTCTTAATTGATCATGATAATTAATCAAAGTACATAATAAAGGTCAAATTTACTAAATTATTCTAAAAAAAATGGTTTAATAGTAGATGCAGAATTTTTTTTTCAAGTTGTATTATGTAGTATTATTCTACCAAACTAATACTTTTGTTAGCCGCATTAAGCTTTAAAGTGAGAGTCAAAATACTTATATCTTTAAAGCGTCAATAGCATATTGGGTGCGGATTGTAAAACTTTAATTCGCAAGTTCGCCTTACCTTTCGATTAATTTCGTAAAACACTCCAGATTGAAGCATTGCAGCTTAGTTGAAGTAGTTAACAGGAACACTGGTAATGTTATTTGGCATTTTTAGTATTCTTTCACAAAACCTAACTGTGGTTACAAACAAAACAAAACCAACACCACTACGGTGATGACAATAAATATTGCTACCAGTGGTGTACGCACCAATGTCGCCAGCTCTGAGTTCTCGGGTTAGATTTCTCAATGGGCTAATAATATATGCCATGATGGGCTAGTAATAAAACTACTTTTGTAGATTGTCTCGGGTATGGTTATTTGTTTGGTGTCTTCTTCATTTCCGATTCCAAAGCACAAGTGCTTAGGCTATTTTGAAATCAGAGTAATGTGTACGATGTTGCTCCTACCTGTCTTTATTTATCACTATATTTTAAAAGTCACGATAGCCGAGTGGTTGGGTGATCTGAATTCGAGTCGACAGACCCAAGTTTAATCCTCAGGTTTGGTTTTTTAAAAATATTATGTACAGTTCTTGAGACAACGTCACGGGCTCATCACCTATTAGAAAAAAAGAAGAAAGAAAGAAAGTTTATTCATTGCCAAAATTGTATACATATAAACAATTAATAAGAACTATTTAAATAAATTGTTAGATAGTAGCAACGAAAAGGTAACCGACTCAGCAATATGCTGCAGCATTGCTACTGCAGCGCTGATATTCTGTCGTTGCCGCTTAAATAATCCATGCGCGGTCTCCGACATAATACTTATTAACTAGTACAAAAGAAATTTAAAAAGATATATATGTAGGTAAACAAATGGTAGTTGAGTTTTACTTACAATATAATTTTATAAGTAATATATATAATAATAATATAATAGTAATAAGTAGTATATAATTATATAAGTAAGTAAGTAAGTTTAACAACAGAGAAATGACTTAATTAAAAAGAAAATAAACATGAATAAAATTAACATACAACGAACATGAAAAACTGATGTTGTATAGGTAATGAGGGATAATTAATACCAGTACAAATGGAACCACCTATCACTGAATGAAGGAAGACAGAATTTATAAATATTATTATTTATTGTTCTAATATCAAGTATTGGAGGCGCAAACATTCGTGTAAAGTAAAAATAACATTTATTAATTAAAAGTGTTTTATTTTGTGTTCTAGATTGCGTTGTGAAAATAATACTATTAATATAAATTGTTTATGTTGGTGTAATATAAATTGTTTGTTTCTATATATAGTAATATCGAGTTTGAAGTCTCATATAGTGTAACCATTTTTTATAATAATATATAACACAATGTAACAAAGTATATATGAAGTAATATGTGTGTAAGAATAGTTTACAGTAAAAACTACTACTGTTACTTCTAATATTTTGTTTAATATTTAGTATATTAAACAGGTTTCACATATAATATAAATATTGCACAAGGTAAAAATAGTAAAGCACCAAAACAAAGGAAACTCACTAAAACATAAAATAACATAAAAAAAGTTCATGATAATAAAAAAAAATCAGTTACAGTTTAATAAGGTATACATACTTTCGACCGTTGTAATAGTACAGTTTTAACGACATTCTTAGCAATTGATTTACAGTAAAAAATAACTTGTAAATTGTCCGCAATGGTCAAAAAATGACAGATCCAAAAACGCGGACAAAGTCCGATTCCTTCTTAATGCGTTCAATATTATCATTCTTATCTTTACGTACAAATATTTTGCCAGCTTTTTTCCATACGAATATCGATTTCGGGCGGCGGCATATATCCCTTGACTTTGCGAAGAGTTGCCGATTTAGTCGAGTTAGGCGCTCGTTTATATAAAAACGGCCTGACTGACCCGGTAAGCCAAAGCCTTCAGTAGTAGCACGCCGGTGTACTCGTGCCGCGCGCAGCAGCTCATAACGCACAGAGCGGCGCGCGAACCGGACGACGATACACCTCGGGGGTATGCCCTCATCATTCAATCGATCTCTTCGAACCGCTCCAACTCTTTCCGCAGACATTATGTCCCGCTCGTCCAAGGAGACTGACAGTTTCTTTGCGGCAACTGTAACGAGGTCAATAACGTTTTCGCCCTTGACCTCGGGAACGCCCGATATCTCGAAATCATTAAATAGTAATTCCTGGTCTCGCTCATTAATTTGGGATTCGCTGATGATAGCCTCACAGCAATGGCTTGGGGTTACCTCATCAAATTTTTTCTCTAAAGACGTGACACACTCGTCGATGGTATAATCACGTGAAGTGAGGTTCTCCATAGAAGTACGGAAACTGGCGATCTCCGCTCTGCACTCCCCAAGCTCGAACCTTAATGCCGTCATTTCACTTCATAGACAAAGCATCTCTATTAAGAGCTGGCTCAGGTACGACTTATTAGTGGGCGTAACATTTATGTCTTCTGCTTCAGCGGATGTGGTGGTACCGGCATAGGACCTTGGTTTTACAGTTGTTGCAAGTAAACACTGAGTATGATTTGAGCGTGACACTTTAATCTTACATGGGCTGCATACTCAGTTAATCGGTGCATCATTCCCCTCAGGAATTGCAACACAGCTACGATGATAATTGACTTTGCAATTACTACACGCTGCGGTGTTTGCTGAGCTGAAGAAGCGGCCAAAGGTCGCGCACTTTGCCTTGTTTATATAAATTGAAAATACTGAATCTTAGTCTTTATTATAAAATAAGATTTTTTTTTAATTTATTATTTGTAGGGTAGATGGAGTAATGTTTGTTAACAGATTGCTACAACTTTGTAAAACTTAGAAGCAAAACATACTAATATCAAAAAAAGTGGACAAAATAAATAAAGTTTTTATCTGTCACACTTTATTCACTATTTTTGTGAAGGAGTAGATGTTATGCCTTAGACCGCGAGCGGAATATGGAATAATATCACGTTATTCTAAAAAATGTATTCCGTGAAAGGCGGGTTGATAGGACTCAATTGCCTCGGAATAGCGTGAAGATATTTTTTTTATTATTTATTTGTTAACATTTTAAAAACTACGACGTTTAAAAGCTTGTCAACACTTTAAAAACCACGTCGTCTATAAATCCTATCAAACGAAAATAGAGTACGCGGAATCCTAAAAACGAATGACGCGTCACGTTAACTGCGTAGCGAAACTGTGCACACGTGTCCCTAAGTCTCGGTAACACGCTCACGTTTTATAGTGATTCGTTGTTTTAAAAAAAATGCCGTATTTTTTCGGTACATTTTCGTGATTTTTGCCGATATTTTTAACTGTCAATACACTGAATTTTTTATTGATCTTATGCGTTGCTAGATACTGTGGTGAAGACATCAGACAGAGGAGTATTTTCAACAGTGGTAGAGCATCGCATCAGCTTTTGTTGTTGCATGAATGGGCCGGCTCGACCGGGGAAGTACCACGACCTCACAGAATACCGGCGTAAAGTAGTAGTCTAACAAACTTCTGCGTTTCGTCTGGTGAGTGCAGGTAACCGGAGGCCAACAAACCCCCCTCCCCCAATTCTGGGGGAGGGGCACTCTAAGAGAGGCAACGAATCTGCTATGCCTCTGGTATTGCGAATGTTTATGGGCGGCGGTAATCACTTACCATCACGTGTGCCACCTGCTCGTTCGTTCTATAAAAAAAGAGGAAGTAATAACGTGTGATGTCTTTGCGCTTATCACTAATCGAATTCAAGCATATGCCAGAATTATTTCGTGTTTGAGCATATATTTGTAATTGGAAAAAATTTGGAGGAAATTTTTAGACAAGTCCATTTTTATTACTAATACCGTTTGTATTATTTTTTTGTTGGTTTTAAAAAAGTTTATTTTAGTTTTCTTCTAAAGTAGTTAGTTGTATTATTTCTTTATTTTTTAATTACTTCAGAAAGAGTGCTTTGGTTTTGTTGTGATGTAATGTGAATTTAATTATTATTTTAATTGTTTTCTTATTATCAATAACTATTGTGTTGCTGTTTGTCGAAAATGAATTATTTTCTTCCTTTCATAATGCATTGGCGTAAATGGTTCATATCTGTAGTTACAAATAAAAGTCAGTTTTTCACATGTTTACAGTTTTAGCACTGTCATCAATAGAACTCCGCTTTATTTAACAGGAAAGGAACAGAACAGTTTGGCTAACTGCCGAACTTTTTCCATTCCGGGTATATTTGATCGTTATTTAAATTGCGTACGAATAGATTCATTTATATAAAAAATATCTTCACGGCTTTATAAATACTGCAGTAAACACAGATAGATCTAAAAATGAAGTCCCTTCACCCCCCTTTTACCGAAGACATATCTTCACGCAATTCCCAATACAGGGGTAGACAGAGGTCTAGTCTAGACAAAATAAGTCCCTACGTCCCACTTTCCACCGAAGATATTTTCGGGACAACGTGACAGGTGGTGTGCTCGTCGCCGCCTTTATGTTCAAGCCAACGATAAAATTCGTACATAATTTTTTTATTTTACATTTTTTTTTTGTAAAACCCATTGGTACGAGCCTGCCACCTGGGGATCGAACTCAGGTCTCTTGACTCTAAATCCCAACCACCCAACCACTCGGCTATCCATTCATAAAAATGTATAAAAATGCATAAAAATGACTCGAAATCCCAACCACCGAACCACTCGGCTATCCATTCATAAAAATGTATAAAAATGCATAAAAATGACTCGAAATCCCAACCACCGAACCACTCGGCTATCCATTCATAAAAATGTATCGTCAGATTCATTTGTAACGTTATTCAAATTGACAGTTAGGTGAATTAACATCGATTTCATTTCCAACGGCGACAAGCATCATCGTATGTTGTCCTAAATAATATTCGGTGAAATAATAATTGAAAGAACTAAATTGCCTGGATCCTCTACCGTCCCCAGCATTGGAAAATCGTCATCATTATAACGGCATCGTTAAGAGTCCACTTGAGGACATAGGCCTTTCCCATAACAGTGGTAGAGCCACGCATCAGCTTTTGTTTAACAGTGGTAGAGCCACGCATCAGCTTTTGTTGTTGCGTGAATGGGCCGGCACGACCGGGGAAGTACCACGACCTCACAGAATACCGGCGTGAAGTAGAAGTCTAACAAACTTCTGTTTTTCGTCTGGTGAGTGCAGGTAACCGGAGGCCAACAAACCCCCTCCCCAATTCTGGGGAGGGCACCTAAGAGAGGCAACGAATCTGCTATGCCTCTGGTATTGCGAATGTTTATGGGCGGCGGTAATCACTTACCATCACGTGTGCCACCTGCTCGTTTGCTTCCTTTCCATAAAAAAGTGGTTTGCTATAGTCGCCACGCTTCGTAAGAGGATTGGCTATCGCAGCACCTTGCACCTTAGATATTGCTACCCATCGCGAATATGCTAAATTGTGTTATAGTATTTTCGAGATGGTTTTCCCGCTATGTGTAGGCAGCAAGTATCCCTAGTAGAGGCCAACCACCTGAAGAGAGGTGATAGCATTATTCTTAGACTCATACCTTCAGATAACATAACCATAGGCTTCACCTACGACAAGGTATAGGCCTTATGTCCTCAAAGTATTACCATATTATCTACGTATTAGTACTTATGTACATATTTATTGTTACATAAGTACTAATACGTACATAATATGATAATACTTTGAGGACATAGGCCTTTCCCATAACAGTGGTAGAGCCACGCATCAGCTTTTGTTTAACAGTGGTAGAGCCACGCATCAGCTTTTGTTGTTGCGTGAATGGGCCGGCTCGACCGGGGAAGTACCACGACCTCACAGAATACCGGCGTGAAGTAGAAGTCTAACAAACTTCTGTTTTTCTTCTGGTGAGTGCAGGTAACCGTAGGCGCACCCCCCCTCCAGCTATACCAGGGGGACTCCAAGGCCGGCAACGCATCTGCAATGGCTCTGGTATTGCGGGTGTTCATGGGCGGCGGTAATCACTTACCATCACGTGAGCCGCCTGCACGTTTGCCACTCTTTTCCAAAAAAAAAAAAACTAGTAGTTACATACAGCCACCTGCTCGTTTGCTTCCCTTTTCCATAAAAAAAAGAAGTGGTTTGCTATAGTCGCCACGCTTCGTAAGAGGATTGGCTATCGCAGCACCTTGCACCTTAGATATTGCTACCCATCGCGAATATGCTAAATTGTGTTATAGTATTTTCGAGATGGTTTTCCCGCTATGTGTAGGCAGCAAGTATCCCTAGTAGAGGCCAACCACCTGAAGAGAGGTGGTAGCATTATTCTTAGACTCATACCATCAGATAACATAACCATAGGCTTCACCTACGACAAGGTATAGGCCTTATGTCCTCAAATTATTACCATATTATCTACGTATTAGTACTTATGTACATATTTATTGTTACATAAGTACTAATACGTACATAATATGATAATACTTTGAGGACATAAGGCCTATACGAAATTTACGGATGTAGTCGAAATTTCGTGTCAATTACTTACCGGGTTAGTCATTTTTACCTAAAGGAGAAGTTATAAATAATGAGTTTGCTCCGCTTATCGTGAAATTCATTAAAAGTCCTCTATCTACCACCATCTAAGGCTTTTTGGGCCATGATGATACAGCATGACCTTAACAATCTCGAAGAAAAACTTTTAACGGCTTTTTTGACGCCTCTTGCAGATATTAGATAGAATATAATTCTGAGTTAGCTTAACGAACTCTTTATTTGCAGGTATCTAAATTTAAATTTCTACATTACTACATTTTCACGCATTTTTCCCAATATTGGGATAAAAAGAGATCTCTCCAGTAAAATCCTTTACCTTTCTTCGAAGCTTAACTGGGTGATGATCTTATCGCCATCTTAGTGTTGAAGCTAACGGTACAATATACTTACATAGATATATTTTCATAGATAAATACATAAGCAATTATTTGCCCCTAGTGAGTTTCGAACCCCAGCGAGCTACTATGGTGGAGACTGTTTCGCTAACACACAACAACTCATTTATTTCTCCTGAAATGGCAGACAGAGGTCTAGACAATTAAGTCCTTTCGACGTAACTTTCGCCAAAGATTTTTTTTGGGATAACGTGGCAACGTGATGAGCCTGCCTTTGTCTCTATGTGCAAGCTAACGCATTTTAATCATACAAAAGTTTTGAAAAAAAAAAACTATTGGTGCGAGCTTACCATCTGATTATCGATTTCGGGTCTCTTGACTCGAATTCCGATCACCCAATCACACGGTTATCATGACTATATTTTGTTGTATTATCAATTTACTTGATCCCTGATCTCATTCAATTTTCTTTCCATAGACGTCGGTGTTTATCATCGGAATGATGTAAAATATTACATAGATTATCTGTGTACAATTGGGAATTTCATTTTCACGTTTGCCGACATTTATATATCGTTCGCGGGCCGAAATTCTTTTCGGCGTTAAATTTCACGATCTTATTATTGAAAAAAGAAAAAGAAAATAAGACTAACTTTCCTATCGCATTAAACATGTGCAAGATGGATGTTAAAATTACGAGATTTTGCAAAGAGTGAGTTAGTGAAAATAAGAAAATGGTAATTGTTTTCACGCATTTACCAACACTAGGGTAGACAGAGGTATAACAATAAAGTCTTTTGACATGGTGAGAGATGGTAAGCTTACCAGCCCCTAAGTGTCCAAATCGAAACGATTTAATTGTTTAGACCTCTGTGTACCCCAGTATTTAGATTGGCGTGAAGATATTTTTTACAGAAATAAGGTCACAAGTATCTCAATATTGAATTATATATAAATTTTTACATTAGTATCTTTGCATTGCGATAGAGCTTATTTTGCAAGATAATAAAAAATAGAAGAGCGGCTCGAATTGTCGACGACCATACTCTATCCGATCGGCTAGATCCACTGGCTTTGCGAAGAAATGTTGCATCTCTTTGCATTTTCTACAAGATCTACTACGGGGAGTGCTCCGAGGAATTGTTCGGATTAATTCGTTACGGCATAATCAAACATTTCATCAAAACAACCTAGATGCTTGGCATTCCACCACAGTGCGTTATTCGCGGAATTTTCTGCCACGCACTTGCTCTTTGTGGAATGAGCTGCCGTCAGCGGTTTTTCCGGACCGATACGACTTAAGGACTTTCAAGAAAAGCCTATACCTTTCTCAAAGGCCGGCAACGCATCCGCTATTCCTCCGGTATCGCAGATGTTCATGGGCGGCGGTAATCATTTACCATCACTTCTGGCACTTTTCTATTGAAAAAAATCTGGTTACGTATTTTCTCTTAGAAAAGTTACAAAAAAATAAAATAAAATATCTTCACGCAATTCCCAATACAGGGGTATACAGAGATCTAGTCTAGACATTTAAGTCTCTTCGACCCACCTTCCACCGAAGATATTTTCGGGAGAAAGTGACAGGTGGTGAGCCCGTCGCCGTCTTTATGTCCAAGCCAACGATGTACACCGGCCACGTGAGGATCGAACTCGGGTCTCTTGACTCGAAATTACGACCACCCAACCACTCGGCTATCGTGACTTTTCTTAGAAAAGTCATATTTAAAAATTAAAAACCTTTTATTTTAATTAAACCGTCGTCAAATAGAACATAAACGCAATGAATAACTGTCCAGCTAAACATGTTTATTGACAATTTAAATGGAATGTTCTAATACGTAATATTTTTTAATTTGCTTAATTTCTGAGGATTCTGTTTTTTTTTATTTGGGAAAGATTGGCAGTGTCAATGGAACTAGAGTGGAAATATATTCTCACAATAAAACAAAAGAATTGTCGAACCCGGTTAACATATGACGAAGTTATTTCGTAATCAACATTTTGAAATAAACATACAACAGAACCTGTCCCTTTCTTAATGTTGGTTTAAAAAATTAAACCCATATGAATTTTATTCTTTTGTATATTTAAGAGTAATACAGATGTATCTACTGCGAATGAAATAAAATAACCCTCTAAGAAACGTCTATTATTTAGTAGAAAGTGAGCAACAATTTTGCTGTATACTGATGCGTCAGGATGGCCGAGCGGTCTAAGGCGCTGCGTTCAGGTCGCAGTCCACTTCTGTGGGCGTGGGTTCGAATCCCACTTCTGACAGATTTTTACTTTTGTAATAAAATTTTAACGTAATTTACTAGTTTAAATTATTATATCTTTTGTGATCATTCAAATAGTTAAAAACGCCTAAACTCACGTTATAATAATCGGTGTAGGTACCGACTGGTTTCGGGCCTATCGGAGGTCCTACGTCAGGGTGAGTGGAATCAGTTGAGTGGAATCTTGGACATAAAGATGACGACGTGTTCACCGTCTGTTATGTTGTTCCAAAAAATTTTAAAGTGGAATGTAGGTCGAAATGTTTCAATCATCCAGAACTCTATCATACGGGGGGTATAGGGAATAGCGAGAAGATATTTTTTTAATAGTTTGTATCCAAAGAAGTTCATATATACTATACAATAGTTTCTACCCATTTTCTTTTGTCTTAAAGTAATACAGATGTATCTACTGCGAATGAAATAAAATAACCCTCTAAGAAACGTCTATTATTTAGTAGAAAGTGAGCAACAATTTTGCTGTATACTGATGCGTCAGGATGGCCGAGCGGTCTAAGGCGCTGCGTTCAGGTCGCAGTCCACTTCTGTGGGCGTGGGTTCGAATCCCACTTCTGACAGATTTTTACTTTTGTAATAAAATTTTAACGTAATTTACTAGTTTAAATTATTATATCTTTTGTGACATATTATCATTCAAATAGTTAAAAACGCCTAAACTCACGTTATAATAATCGGTGTAGGTACCGACTGGTTTCGGGCCTATCGGAGGTCCTACGTCAGGGTGAGTGGAATCAGTTGAGTGGAATCTTGGACATAAAGATGACGACGTGTTCACCGTCTGTTATGTTGTTCCAAAAATTTTAAAGTGGAATCTTGGACATAAAGATGACGACGTGTTCACCGTCTGTTATGTTGTTCCAAAAATTTTAAAGTGGAATCTTGGACATAAAGATGACGACGTGTTCACCGTCTGTTATGTTGTTCCAAAAATTTTAAAGTGGAATCTTGGACATAAAGATGACGACGTGTTCACCGTCTGTTATGTTGTTCCAAAAATTTTAAAGTGGAATCTTGGACATAAAGATGACGACGTGTTCACCGTCTGTTATGTTGTTCCAAAAATTTTAAAGTGGAATCTTGGACATAAAGATGACGACGTGTTCACCGTCTGTTATGTTGTTCCAAAAATTTTAAAGTGGAATCTTGGACATAAAGATGACGACGTGTTCACCGTCTGTTATGTTGTTCCAAAAATTTTAAAGTGGAATCTTGGACATAAAGATGACGACGTGTTCACCGTCTGTTATGTTGTTCCAAAAATTTTAAAGTGGAATCTTGGACATAAAGATGACGACGTGTTCACCGTCTGTTATGTTGTTCCAAAAATTTTAAAGTGGAATCTTGGACATAAAGATGACGACGTGTTCACCGTCTGTTATGTTGTTCCAAAAATTTTAAAGTGGAATCTTGGACATAAAGATGACGACGTGTTCACCGTCTGTTATGTTGTTCCAAAAATTTTAAAGTGGAATCTTGGACATAAAGATGACGACGTGTTCACCGTCTGTTATGTTGTTCCAAAAATTTTAAAGTGGAATCTTGGACATAAAGATGACGACGTGTTCACCGTCTGTTATGTTGTTCCAAAAATTTTAAAGTGGAATCTTGGACATAAAGATGACGACGTGTTCACCGTCTGTTATGTTGTTCCAAAAATTTTAAAGTGGAATCTTGGACATAAAGATGACGACGTGTTCACCGTCTGTTATGTTGTTCCAAAAATTTTAAAGTGGAATCTTGGACATAAAGATGACGACGTGTTCACCGTCTGTTATGTTGTTCCAAAAATTTTAAAGTGGAATCTTGGACATAAAGATGACGACGTGTTCACCGTCTGTTATGTTGTTCCAAAAATTTTAAAGTGGAATCTTGGACATAAAGATGACGACGTGTTCACCGTCTGTTATGTTGTTCCAAAAATTTTAAAGTGGAATCTTGGACATAAAGATGACGACGTGTTCACCGTCTGTTATGTTGTTCCAAAAATTTTAAATTGTAGCGGTTACGTGAAACATGCAATTAGCTCACGGATCTCTAATTTCAGCTATTCACAGTCACTTCATCAGTGTTAAAATCAAAATGAATCAGTCAAATTCTTTTTGATTTAAATTTTTCATTATTTTAACTATAATAACTGTAGAAAAGTGAAGGTATTATATAAATATTTTATTTCATAAAGATACTGTAAGAAGAAACCGGTAGGCGATATCTTCATGATATTAAGTAAATAAATTATTATTTATTATTTATCTTCACGCACAATCCCTGACGGGGTAGCCAGAGAGAACAGATCGCCAAGTGTCACGATCCTTACATAATTCTTTCGCTTCTTTCAGATTCATCATCTTCTTCATACATGCACGTCTAGGTATCCGAGTACTCTTGACCCTCCTCTCATCGAGCAATTTGCTCACATGGTCTTCGTAAGTTAGACTCGGTCTACCTCGACACCTTTAATATTAACTTTCGCGCTTTATATTTTCTTCACCTTTCGGTCTTCACTCATTCGCTCAACGTGCCCAAACCATCGAAGCACGCCCTTATCCATTTTTGAGACAAGGTCATCTTTCAAACCTGCCATATTGCGAATCTCTTCGTTTCGCTTTCGGTCGGCCATGGTAAGGCCGCACATTTTACGAAGAGATCGCATCTCCACTGCATTCAACCTGCTTTTATGCTTCTTCTGGTATACCCAGGTTTCGCTGCCATATAACAAAGTCGGTACCAACACTGCGTTATGTATTGCAAGGCATGCACTTTTCACAACGCCTTGCCTTTTGATTAACGCAGTCAGGGCACCATTGACTTTGTTCCCGGCAGCGACACGCCTGTCCACATCTAAATCACATCTTCCATCCCGGCTAAACGCACTCCCCAAGTATACAATTACATTCACCTGTTCTAGACATTCCTGATTTACCCAAATTTCGCACTTCGTTCTTTCTTCGTCCCTTTCAAATACCAGAACCTTAGTTTTATTAGCATTCAAACGGAGACCATTAATTTCACATTCTTCTTCATACATGCACGTCTAGGCATCCGAGTACTCTTGACCCTCCTCTCATCGAGCAATTTGCTCACATGGTCTTCGTAAGTTAGACTCGGTCTACCTCGACACCTTTAATATTAACTTTCGCGCTTTATATTTTCTTCACCTTTCGGTCTTCACTCATTCGCTCAACGTGCCCAAACCATCGAAGCACGCCCTTATCCATTTTTGAGACAAGGTCATCTTTCAAACCTGCCATATTGCGAATCTCTTCGTTTCGCTTTCGGTCGGCCATGGTAAGGCCGCACATTTTACGAAGAGATCGCATCTCCACTGCATTCAACCTGCTTTTATGCTTCTTCTGGTATACCCAGGTTTCGATTCCCAGTCGGGTCAATAAAGAAAACACTTTTTTTACATTTTCTCGAGTTTAGGTGTTTGCGGCGCCTTCGTTGTTTCTGATTTCATAATAGAAGTGCCTAAGCTGCTTACTTTGGGATCAGAGATTTGTATCGGTATATATGTATGTATAAAAAGTAATTTATTTTGATCTGTGTTTTTATTTATCACAATTGGAATCGGCTGCCGCTTTGTGCAAACATATGTGTGATGAATATAAATATTTTTTCCGAGTTGAGCATATATACATATAATATGGAACAAATTATTGATGGATTTGATCTAGATATCAGGCTACTCATATATTTAGTAATGCATGAAGAAAAACAGACATCACTATTTTAATGTCTACCTGCTAACTAAAGTCTGCATCATTTGAATAAGCTGATCTAATTAAGATCGGTTAATGTTTCAATTAGGTAACAACAAGCCCTAAATTGTAAATTGTAGCGGTTACGTGAAACATGCAATTAGCTCACGGATCTCTAATTTCAGCTATTCACAGTCACTTCATCAGTGTTAAAATCAAAATGAATCAGTCAAATTCTTTTTGATTTAAATTTTTCATTATTTTAACTATAATAACTGTAGAAAAGTGAAGGTATTATATAAATATTTTATTTCATAAAGATACTGTAAGAAGAAACCGGTAGGCGATATCTTCATGATATTAAGTAAATAAATTATTATTTATTATTTATCTTCACGCACAATCCCTGACGGGGTAGCCAGAGAGAACAGATCGCCAAGTGTCACGATCCTTACATAATTCTTTCGCTTCTTTCAGATTCATCATCTTCTTCATACATGCACGTCTAGGTATCCGAGTACTCTTGACCCTCCTCTCTTCGAGCAATTTGCTCACATGGTCTTCGTAAGTTAGTCTCGGTCTACCTCGACACCTTTTAATATTAACTTTCGCGCTTTATATTTTCTTCACCTTTCGGTCTTCACTCATTCGCTCAACGTGCCCAAACCATCGAAGCACGCCCTTATCCATTTTTGAGACAAGGTCATCTTTCAAACCTGCCATATTGCGAATCTCTTCGTTTCGTTTTCGGTCGGCCATGGTAAGGCCGCACATTTTACGAAGAGATCGCATCTCCACTGCATTCAACCTGCTTTTATGCTTCTTCTGGTATACCCAGGTTTCGCTGCCATATAACAAAGTCGGTACCAACACTGCGTTATGTATTGCAAGGCATGCACTTTTCACAACGCCTTGCCTTTTGATCTGTGTTTTTATTTATCACAATTGGAATCGGCTGCCGCTTTGTGCAAACATATGTGTGATGAATATAAATATTTTTTCCGAGTCGAGCATATATACATATAATATGGAACAAATTATTGATGGATTTGATCTAGATATCAGGCTACTCATATATTTAGTAATGCATGAAGAAAAACAGACATCACTATTTTAATGTCTACCTGCTAACTAAAGTCTGCATCATTTGAATAAGCTGATCTAATTAAGATCGGTTAATGTTTCAATTAGGTAAGAACAAGCCCTAAATTGTAAATTGTAGCGGTTACGTGAAACATGCAATTAGCTCACGGATCTCTAATTTCAGCTATTCACAGTCACTTCATCAGTGTTAAAATCAAAATGAATCAGTCAAATTCTTTTTGATTTAAATTTTTCATTATTTTAACTATAATAACTGTAGAAAAGTGAAGGTATTATATAAATATTTTATTTCATAAAGATACTGTAAGAAGAAACCGGTAGGCGATATCTTCATGATATTAAGTAAATAAATTATTATTTATTATTTATCTTCACGCACAATCCCTGACGGGGTAGCCAGAGAGAACAGATCGCCAAGTGTCACGATCCTTACATAATTCTTTCGCTTCTTTCAGATTCATCATCTTCTTCATACATGCACGTAGTATCCGAGTACTGTTGACCCTCCTCTCTTCGAGCAATTTGCTCACATGGTCTTCGTAAGTTAGTCTCGGTCTACCTCGACACCTTTTAATATTAACTTTCGCGCTTTATATTTTCTTCACCTTTCGGTCTTCACTCATTCGCTCAACGTGCCCAAACCATCGAAGCACGCCCTTATCCATTTTTGAGACAAGGTCATCTTTCAAACCTGCCATATTGCGAATCTCTTCGTTTCGCTTTCGGTCGGCCATGGTAAGGCCGCACATTTTACGAAGAGATCGCATCTCCACTGCATTCAACCTGCTTTTATGCTTCTTCTGGTATACCCAGGTTTCGCTGCCATATAACAAAGTTGGTACCAACACTGCGTTATGTATTGCAAGGCATGCACTTTTCACAACACCTTGCCTTTTGATTAACGCAGTCAGGGCACCATTGACTTTGTTCCCGGCAGCGACACGCCTGTCCACATCTAAATCACATCTTCCATCCCGGCTAAACGCACTCCCCAAGTATACAATTACATTCACCTGTTCTAGACATTCCTGATTTACCCAAATTTCGCACTTCGTTCTTTCTTCGTCCCTTTCAAATACCAGAACCTTAGTTTTATTAGCATTCAAACGGAGACCATTAATTTCACATTCTTCTTTCGTACACGTGACTATTGCCTGCAGTTCTGCCTCTGATGGTGCTATAAGCACTGCATCATCAGCATAAAGCAGACAATTTACTTTTATGTCACCCAATTTCACACCCAAACAGCAATCTTTCAGCTTCTGTAAACAGCTGTCGAGATACAGTATGAACAGCCAGGAAGACATGACACAACCCTGTTTTACGCCCGTTTGGACGCTAAACATGGGTGACAGGTCATGCCCTACCCGCACACAGGCTTTACAGTCACAGTAAAGTGACTGCACAGCCCTTAGCAATCGACCATCCACACCATACCCCGGCAACAGTTCCCACATTTTCTTCCTTACAACCTTATCAAATGCTTTCTCAAGATCCACAAAAGCACAGAAAATCTTCTGGTTAGCAGCCAGAAGCTTCTCCGTGATTATGCGGAGAGAAAACATTTGATCCGTGCATCCTCTTCCAGGTCTAAATCCGCATTGTGCCTCCCATAGAAATCTTTCCGATTTATCTTGCATCCTACGTGTCAAAACCTTCGAGTAAACTTTACTTGCTAAACAGGTCAAGCTGATCGCCCGATAGCACCCGCAGTCATAATGTGAACCTTTACCTTTATATAAAGGCACAATGACCGCGGATCGCCTATCATCCGGAACAGCCCCCGTTCGCCAGCACAAATTGCACAGCAGATGAAAGCTGTCCCTGACGCGTGACCCACCATACTTGACCATTTCAGCAGTAACTCTGTCTAGTCCCGCAGCCTTACCACATTTCAAACTTCTAATCGCACATTCAATTTCTTTCATACTGATGACCTCAGTGTCATCGAGGTCCAAGTCTGGCGTACCAATCACGGCGTCACCCCCGGATCCCTCACTAAGATCATCACACGCATATATCTCTCTATAAAATTCGCTCCATCGCTGCAAGACGTCCGATTTTTCTGAGAGGACGCCATTGGTTCCCGAAAGCACTTTATTCATTCTTAAGGCTGTCGCACCACTCCGGGTCCTTCCAATCTCTTTCCAGAAGAGTTTGGAGTTCTCCTTGAAGTTGTGCGACAACCTTTCATCCGCTTCTATTCTACTCCTTTCACGCACTTCCTCAATCAATGCTTTCGTGTGAACTTTCTGGAGCTTATATCTTTCTTTCCTCTTCTTTTTCATGTTCTTATCATTACTAGAGGCCAAGTAGTCTAACCATGCTTTCTTCTTCTTATTTACAGCTTCTTTCACTTCGTCATTCCACCATGCATCACCCTTTTTACTACTACCTCTTTTCACAGTTACATACACGTCTTCCGCTGCACTAACCATTCCATCTCTAAGGCTCTGCCATATTTCTTCCACACATTCTTTCCTGACATCAATGCTGTCCAGCTTTTCGGCTACCCTTGATATTTATCCCTAGTGTCCGCTTCCTGAAGCTTCCAGCTTCGGATGCTACCGACCGACTGTGGTTCTGGTATCGCCGTCCGGTGGCGCCAACCCACGAACAGACCCCTAAATCTAGTAATCACTAGGTAGTGATCCGTTCCCAGGTCAGCACCTCGGAACACTCGCGTATCCATCACCTGTTTTCACAGTCGGTCATCCACCAGGAATAAATCGATCATACTTCTCTCATTCTCTCTTGTTCTAGTATACATATGGATTTTCTTGTGACTAAACATAGTGTTTGTCACAAGAAGACCCTTTTCCTTGCATACAGCCAGTATAAGCTTTCCAGCATCGTTAACCCTTTTATCGTCAAACATTCCAAGCACCGACTCGTACCCTGGCCGAGCGGTACCAACCCATCCATTCAAATCACCACATACAACAATTCTTTCGTTTCCTCTAACCAAGTCTAGAACTTCTCTTACGTTCTCCCAAAACTCCTCCAGCTCAGCTCTGGACGACGAAGCCACCGGCGCATAAACAGCCAAAAGGAATAACTTTGTCAGTCCCAATTTAAAGCGAACCCAGAGAAGTCTCGAGTTAACAACCTTATATTCAGTCATAACATCGACCAACCGAGACGACAGCAGCACCCCCACTCCCTGGCAGGCGCTCTCGCTCTCCGGGACTCCGGACCATAGAGCTAACGCCCCGCCAGGGAGCTCTTCAGTACCGCTGCCCTTCCGCTTGGTCTCCGACAAACACACGACACCTAATTCACTTTCTTTCATTATTTCAATCAACTCATTCGTCTTATCTCTCATGCCTCCTCTAACATTCCACGTGCCAACTCTGCACTCCGTCCTCCACCTTACGCCGTGTCGAGCTGTGCGTGACGGGCGGCGGTTCCCATCGCCGCTTTGCGCGCTGCATTTCACACCAACGGGGACGAACTGGTGTGCGTCGCCTTGGGGGGACGCCCTAACCCTCGTTGGCATGGGTGCGCAGCTGTGTAGAATTGCAGCCCTGAAAAGGGCTGGCAGGGGTCGCGACGAGCACGCTTCTACAATGACCCCCAGTAAATAAAGAATTTAAAAAAACAACTACTATGCAACTATAAATTAAAACTATGTAAAAGGAAATAAAATCGAAGAGTTCGTCTGGGTTCCCGAAAACTCTTGAACACCCCGTTCATGAGTTTTAAGATACCTAGACGAGCATGCATGAAGAAAATGATAAATTTGAAAAAATCGAAAGAGACACATAAGGATAGTGACGTTTGACTTTCTATTCTTTGTGAGTCCGTTAAGGACTGTGCGTGAATATAAATAAGTAAATAAATAAAATATTCTCTCGTTTCATTTATTATCCCACGTAGTACTTACTTGCCTTGAATCCTTTGTAAAAAAAAATGACAAGATTCTACACAAATCACAATTAGAATAGAGTTATTCTACCACTTTTAGGAGTTAGGAGTCCTTTTTTAGCTAACGTCTTCTACTCATGACCGTCAACTTAATAATTAAAAAATAATTCATAAATCCCGACAGTCAAGTCCTCTCGACCCACCTTTCACCGAAGACACTTTTAGGAAAACTTGTCAGGTGGTGAGTCGTTGGCGTCCTTATAACCAAGCCGACGACATTAATCGTACATACGTTTTTAAAAACCCATTAGTACAAGCCTACTATATGAACATCGAATTCGGGTCTGTTTACTCGAATTCCGATCACCCAACCACTCGGCTATCGTGACGTTTTTTTATCTCCCAGTCATCAGGCCCATTAGCTTAAACTGGCACTACGCCAGAAAATGCTGCGTTCCACACAGCTAAATGCTTGTAACATTTAGCTGTTTAATTAAAAACTCTAAAATAGAAATTCTAGTAGTCGGCTCTATGGACTAGTTGGTGGCGACCTGGCTTTCGTAGCTATTTCGTAGCTACGTAGTTATGTTCGAATTCCGCCAGAAGAAAACATTTTTGTGATGAATACCAATTAAAAAATAACCTTGCCATGACGTTATTTCAAAATAATCACATGTGGGTCAAATGAAAAAATAAATCTAGATTCGGGGTACCCAGAATCTAGATTTTTTTTTTATTGGGAAAAGCATGAAGTATTTATCTACGCTAAGATAATTGGACTCTTCGGCCAACACCTCAATGTGCATTTATTGTGGTGCTTTGAATAAACGACGTTATTTTTAAAAGTATAAATATCTTCACGCAATTCCCAATACACACACCACCAGAGTAGACAGAGGTCTATTCTAGACAAATGAGTCCCTTTGACCCAACTTCCATCAAAGATATTTTCGAGCCAACGTGACAGGTGGTAAGTCCGTCGCCGTCTTTATGTCCAATCCAAAGATGTAATTCGTACATAAGTTTTTGAAAAACCCATTGGTACGAGCCTGCTACCTGGGGATCGAACTCGGGTCTCTTGACTCGAAATTCCGACTATCCAACCTCTCGGCTATCGTGACTTTTACTATTTTTTAAAAAGTATATATATGATTTTCGCGACCAGCGTGTCATGTGGTCGTGCTGCGTACATACCGGTTTCAAGTTATCACAAGCTATAGTAGGAAGAAATCAACCTGTTCATGTA
Source organism: Sericinus montela (assembly GCA_029286605.1). Taxonomy (NCBI): domain Eukaryota; kingdom Metazoa; phylum Arthropoda; class Insecta; order Lepidoptera; family Papilionidae; genus Sericinus; species Sericinus montela. The sequence continues at coordinate 881,883 of JAGSMR010000130.1, forward strand.
ACCGATTCCGAATATCATTTCACATAGTTTTTTTTAATAGTGCTTGCTCTTTGATTAATGAAAGGATTTGTCATATGGTGGTTACCATGGCAATAAATATATAACAAATTACAAATCTCTAGTGATGTAGGTTTAAAAAATGTTATCCCGTTCCCGTGGAAACCTGGAGCACATACCTTTAGTAAGAATGTCAGTCAACCTTCGACTGGTTTTTGAGTTTTGCGGATACACTGATCATCATACACGGATGCAGTATTTTTTGGTAAAGGTAAAGATGAAATGTGTAATTAAAGATGTTTTGTGTATGTGCAACACTTACTAATTTAAAGAAAAAAATAAAAAATATATATCTTCACGCCATTTCTAATAAGGGGGTTGAAGGTCCCAAGTTCGTGTCCCAATCTGGTCAATCTATAAAACACTTTTTCTACTTACTTTCAGATCAAAGCAGTGTATATAATGTCGAATAGCTATATCTTTTTATATCTACGAAATAATTTAGACATTTATGAAAGGCCATACGTTGACCAAATGCACTATTGGGGAAAACATGATAGGTGTTGAGCCTGTCGCCATCTTTGTGTGCAAGACAATGATGTAAATCGTATATAAGTCGAACCTTGCTCTTAGAACTCGAATTCCATTTACCCAACCACATCACAATACAATTGTGACGATAATTTCTAACAAAAAAAATGGCTGGCACCTCTAAAAATATCTGCACCATTTATTTTGCCAATCGCCGTGAGTTAGCTTTCTGTGTTTGCTACCTATCTTGAAAGAAAGCAAATATAGAGAGCTTGCGCTATCAGGATTGTTTACCCAGCCGGCTAAGCCGAGATTGGCTCGCAGCCAGTGAGCGTTTCCATTCTCAGTCGTATCTATCGTTCATCCTTTATATATATTACATAACAACCGATACCGATACCAACATGGACACCGGATAGCCTAGTAGTAAAAACCTAGTAAGCCAAGGGCCGTGGGACCGAATCCCGCTAGGGGCTAAAATTAGTGTGATAAATATGAATGCTTATTGTATATGGACAGCCATGTCACTGTCAGAAATAAGGTCAACGGTGCCCAGACTGCGTTAGTCCAAAGGCAAGGCGTAGTGAAAATTGCACACCTTGCAATACATAACGCTGTACTGGTAACGACTTTGTTATATGGCAGCGAAACTTGGGTTTACCAGAAGAAACATAAAAGCAAGTTGAATGCAGTGGAGAAGAGATCTCTTCTTAAAGCCTTTAGCGTTACCTTGACCGACAGAAAACGAAACGAAGAGATTCGTAATATGGTAGGTTTGAAACATGACCTTATCACTAAAATTGATAAAGAGTGCTTAGATGGTTTGGGCACGTTAAGCGAATAAGCGGAGATAAAATGAAGATAATAAATAGCGCGAATGTTAACATTAAAAGGTGTCTAGGTAGGCCGAGACTACCTTTTCAAGACCATGTGAGCAAATTGCTCGAAGGAGGGTCAAAAGTAGTCGGATCTAGACGTGCATGTATGAGAAAAATGATGAATCTGAAAGAAGCGAAAGAGGTTTGTAAGGATCGTGACACTTGGCGATCTTTTCTCTCTAGCTACCCTGTCAAGGACAGCCCCTGCGTGAAGATATAAAAAATATGTTATATATGTAAGTATATTGTATATGTTATATATGTGTTATATATGTATAAAAATATGTTATATATGTAAGTATATTGTATATAGTGTAAGTAATATTGTACCGTTTATTTAACACTAGGACGAAAATAGGCTCACCGCCTGTTACGTGCCCCCAATAGTCGTCGGTGAAATGTGGGTCGAAAAGACTTAATTATATAAACCTCTAACCTAGTATTGGGAATGCAGGTGAAGATATATTTTATCAGTCTTTGGGTGAACGGAATCGGAAGATTCTACTACGATCTCGGGGAGGAAGCTTTCGGCCAATGATTGCGTATGTTGCAGTCATTGCCCTCTTTAACCATATCAAACGATAGGCGACAACCCGACAAACAACGCTACTAGTCCACCACAAAAGTGTAAAATATGCAAAACTTTGAAGTATGTAAATATTGTTAAACTATGCTGAACATACTTGTAATATCTATTTGACGACATCCGTGGACGAGTGGCGAACACAACGATTTTATGGTGTTGCCAATACCAAGGTCCTGGTTAATGTGCAAAACATTTTTTTTCTACACTTGCTGTAGCTACTTACTTTAAGATCAAAGCAGTGTATGTGATGTTGACCCTATCTTGTTATGTCTACGGAATCATTTACAGTATCTTTACGATTATAATACAATCAGTAACAATAACTTAAAATAATAAATTAAAGCTTGGACTCAATTATAAAGCTACAAAGCTACAAAATTATTAAAAATATCTAGGGAACAATGAACTTTTAAGAATGGAAGAGCCACGCATCAGCTTTTGTTGTCAGGGGCAATGGGCCGGCTCGACCGGGGCAGTATCATCTATGCATCTAAGCATCTGCTATGCCTCTGGTATTGCGGATGTTCATGGGCGGCGGTAATCATTTACCATCACGTTAGCCAAGTGCTCGTCTGCCTCCCTTTTTTATAAAAAAAAAAACTCCTTCCAGCGATTATTTTTAACAATCTTTGATATATTCAGTGGATGGAATTGGAAAAATGCGAGCTACATTGGTCTAGACAATTAAGTCATTTGACCCACTTCTCATTGAAGCTTATATGTAACAACGTGATAGGCTCATCCTAACTTACCTGTCCGGTAGTTGTGGTATGGTATACGGGTATGCGACCCCGGCTTCCCTAGCTATTACTGTCTTATCCCTTGCCTTCCTGGGCGGTAATATCCTACCTATTCTAATTCCCACCCTAACTTACCAATCTTCCTTTTCTCACAACCTATCCTTCCCTTTCTTTACTCCTATTCTCTCTGCCAATCCAACGTCTGCCGCGCGGATGGATGCATGGCTAGGGGCAAGCCTAGTCGTTAGCGAGTAACACTGCCGTGGGACCGGGCGACCCAGAATTAGGCTAGGCTTACCCTGGCATGCCCCTGCTGGGGTGGACAAAACTTTCCCTTGCTACGCGTGGGAACGCAATGGTGAATTTTACTTACCAAAATTGAGGCGATGTGGTTCGCCACCCATCACGTCTCGTTTCTCGCGGGAGCGAAAAGCGGCCCATGGAGAGCCGCTTCGCTACGTTGAATTTAAGAGGAGGAATGGATGGTAAGGTAGACGGAGTATGTCAGATGATGGATGAACGATGTATAGATATCCTGTGCGTGAACGAAACCAAGACGAAAGGATGTCACACCACGATTCATGGTCCCTACACGGCATACTCGGTCGGTCGGGAGTCCCCCAAACCAGCCGAGGCTGTCAGGGAGTTGGTGTGAATCTTTCCCCTCGAATAGTTGAATGTGTGATAGAGCATGAATGTGTAAGCCCAAGACTCCTCGGTCTTGGGTTAGGTTAAAAGTTGAACTCACCCGCTTGTTTATCCTTGGGTCTATGCACCGACGGATCTGCGCGGAAGTGGGTCATTAAAAGCCCAACAAGAGAGAGAGAGGAATTTTGGGATAGCATTAGAGAGGTCTTGAATCAATGCGGAGAAAATGAACGGATCGTGATGTTAGGGAACTTTAATGGGTGGGTTGGAGTAAGGCGTGATGTGTAAGAAGGAGTACTGGGTACTTTTGGGGACGAGAGAGTGAACGAAAATGGGAGAAGCTTACTTGAAGTATGCTTGGAATGGAGTCTGTGGGTTTTTGTGATCAATGTTTGATCACAAAAAGATCCATTTGTATACAAGAATTGAGGGTGAGTCTAGAAGTATGATTGATTTTGTTATTGTTGATGAAAGATTGAAAGGAAGAAAGAAGTATAATGTGTGGATGGATAAAGATGTACAAAAGGCTGTGTAAGTGAAGAAAAAAGCGTGGCTGGATTGGTTAGCAACAAAAGCTAACCAAAGGAAATAAAGGAAGCGAGAAAGAAGTATAAAAGATTCAAATCAGCTGCGAAAGATGTTGTGACTAGAAAGAAAGAAGAACAAAAGGATGATTTTGATAGGAGGCTCACTGAAGATTTCCAGTCAAACATCAAGTTTTTCTGGAAATCCATCAATACAGCCAGAGGAAAAACTTCTACCTCGGAGCTGAATACAATCAAGAGTCAAGATGGGTGCATCATAAAAGGAGAAGAATATGTGTTAAAGAGATGGAAAGAGTATTTTGAATGTTTATTTGAAAGAGAGGAAGTGCAGGTACAACTCCTGACACCTTCTATGGTTAATATAAATGTTGATGGAAGTGAGATAAGCGTGGATGAAATAGTAAAAGCGTTGAAAAGTCTGAGATTAGGTAAGGCTGCCGGATATGATAGGGTTACCATCGGGATGCTGAGAACTGGCTTAGTGACTAGTCGGCTGTACCGCCTTTTCAATTTGTGCTGGCGAAATGGCATGTACCGGGAGACTGGTGCAAAGCTGTAATCGTGCCATTATATAAAGGAAAAGTGTGACTACAGGACTGCGTAAATTACCCTGACTGCGGTATAAGCCTTCACAGCGTCGTCGGTAAATTGTATGCGAAAGTGTTGATTGAAAGGGCTGTGAATGAAACAGACGAAAAATGTTTGGGATGCACAAGCGGGATTTAGAAAGGGAATGGGGTTTTCGGATCAGGTTTTTGCCTTGCGGTGCATAGCCGAAAAGTGTCTGGCTAAAAACCAGAAGGTCTATTGCACGTTCGTGGATCTAGAAAAGGCCTATGATAGAGTGGTGAAGAATGAATTGTGGTGAGCATTGTCCGTGAAAGGTGTCAGCAGTATCCTCATACGAGCATTGCAATCTCTTTATAGGGATTCCTGTGCTTGTGTAAGGATAAACGGGGCATACACTGAATGGTTTAATATCGAAAGAGGTGTTAGACAGGGATGTGTAGCGTCACCGTGGCAGTTTAATATGTTCATGGATAATTGCTTGACAGATTTAAAAAAGAATGAAAGTGGGTTGAGAATGAATGAGTTACTCGTCAAATATTTTCTCTATGCTGATGATCAAGTATTACTTGCGTCTTCAGCCGAGGAGTTGCAGGAGATGGTAACTGCTATGAGTGAAGCTTTTGTTAGAAAGGGGATGAAGATGAATGTAAAGAAGACGAAAGTAATGGTGTTTGAAAGAGATGAGGTCATGACAGACTGCAATATAGTGATTGGAGATGAACAAATTGAACAGGTGAATGAGTTTGTATATCTGGGTTCAAAGTTTACAAGAGATGGAAAGTGTGAGAGTGATATTGAAAGAAGAGTGAATGCAGGAAACATGGTGAATGGAGCTTTGCACTCCTTTATGAGCAGTCGGATGGTGTCTAACAAGGCTCGTTTGGCTGTGCATAGGGGAGTTTTGGTTCCGACACTCATGTACGGAAGTGAAAGTTGGGTATGGCAGAAGAAACAGGAAAGCAGAGTAAATGCAGTTGAGATGAGAGCATTAAGAAGTATGTTAGGAGTTAAACCGAGCGACAGGATAAGGAATAGTGAAATAAGGAAACGTTGTGGTCTGAAAGAAGACGTAGTGGTTAAAATTGAGAAAGGTATGCAGGAATGGTTTGGCCATGTCGAGAGAATGAATGAAGAACGATTGACGAAAAAAGCATATAAGGCGAGTGTAAATGGAAGTGTAAGAAGGGGAAGACCTAGGCCGACGTTTCGAGACCAAATCTGGGACGTTCTGAAAAAAAGCCAGGTCAAGAGTTCCCTGAATCGAAGAGAATGTATGAAGGAAATAATGAAAGAGGACGAAGCAAAACAAGTATGTAAGGATCGTAGCAAGTGGAAAGAAGTGGTCTCTGCCTACCCCTACGGGAAAGAGGCGTGATTACATGTATGTATGTATGTGATAGGCTCACCAAGCATATCAATATATTCCTTTATATTATATAAACCTTTTTTGAAATATTATATTTCAGTCACACAAATCTTTGTTGAACCCTTGGCTTCGAAGGGAGGGTCACTACCAAATAGGTATTTTCGATTTCGGAATAATGCTTGATCTCACTGGGAGAGATCGGAAATATGATTTGATTACGTGTTTTGATTTGGGACATTGCGCATTGCATAGAGAGTAACGGAAGCTATTTTTTACACCGGAAATATTAAATCGTTACAGCCAATTGACTTTAACTCATACAATTTTCTTTATGTATCTTATTAATACACATAAATATTTAGTAACAATATCCGCGTGGTTGGGTAATCAGAATTCGAGGCAAGACCCGAGTTCGATTCCCAAGGCATGTCAATGGCTTTTGTCAAAAAAAACTTATGTTACTTGGACTTAAATGCGGCGACTGGCTCACCACCTGTCACGCTGTCCCAAAAAGTCTTCGTTATATATTGAGTAAATAAGACTTAATTATCTAGACCTCTGCATTGGGAATGACCATCTGGCGTCGAACTCGGGTCTCTCGACTCGAAATTCCGACCACCCAAGCACTCTGCTATTCTGACTATAAAAATAATATTGTTACATTAAAATGCCGAAACTGAAATGAATATCAAATGATCGTAAAATTTCCGCTACATTCTAAACCGAGACTGGTATTAAACTAATCTAAAATATAGGGAATATATAATTAGTTTGCTAAGGCAAGCCGAAATTTAATTATTCTGTTTCCGCCCGCAGAAGGAGCTTAGCATTCTGCCCATCGCAGAGAAAACAGCTTTTTAGTTAAATTTAAATTACTTTCTACTTAAAGTTATTGTGAATAAAGTATAAATTCTTATTCTAATAATTTGCTATAGTCAATAGCTATAAGCATATTAATCTTGTGTCTATAATAAATTTTTACATTAATTCTCGTATCTTCAAATCTTCTGTAAAGATTGGAAGGAAGGAAAAAAAAATTTTTATGAATGAACACATCAGTTTTGACGAATAATAATAATAATCTTGACTTTTTTGCAATACTTCGTGTATTGCAAAAAATTAAAATACATAACATATTTAGAATAACAGTTCTAATAAGTACAAAGAGAAGTCATGACAAAAAGACGAGAGCCGAGTGGTAGTGTGGTCGGAATTTCGATTCAAGAGACCCGAGTTCGATCCCCAAGTGGCAGGCTCGTATCAATGGCTTTTTCAAAAACTTATGTACGAATTATGTCGTTGACTTGGACATAAAGACGGCGACTGGCTCACCACCTGTCACGTTGTCCCGAAAATGTCTTCGGTAGAACTAGACCTCTGTCTACCCCTGTATTGGGAATGGCGTGAAGATATTTATTTTTATTATTTACAAAAAGAAGAAACAGAAAGTATGGCAATGAAATATTTCCGAGAAACAACTCAATTTTTATACTGACTAAATCGGAAAATAACGTACTTTTTGTATAATTATATAATAAATATGGTAATTCATTTAATCATGTGTATATCATAGGTTAATAATAATTTAACAACAAAATAATTATAATAAAAACACCTGATAACCCGTGGTATAGTCTGGTATGTACTGTAGCATTAAGCAGACGTTACTAAGAAGAAAGAAGCTGATTATGGTCTATTTGCCATGTACTACACACACCACGCCTACGAATAAATATATCGCTACATGTTTCTTTCAAACAGTCATTTTTTGTCTTGATATTTTTTATAAAATATTCATAAATGTTGTTCCTCCTGTTCGATCCCGGTGTGGTGTATTAGTGAAATAAATTTAATTATTTTTCCCTAATCTTACTTTCTTCTTTCTAATTACCTGGATTTGCGAAGAGATGTTGCATCTCTTTGCATTTTTTAAAAGATGTACTACGGGAAGTGCTCCGAGGAATTGTTCTGATTAGTAGAAAAAATAAAATAAAATAAATATAAATATCTTCACGCAATTCCCAATACAGGGGTAGACAGAGGACAAGTCTAGACAATTAAGTCCCTTTGACCCACCTTCCACCGAAGATATTTTCGGGACAACGTGACAGGTGGTGAGCCCGTCGCCCCCTTTTATGTCCAAGCCAACGATGAAATTCGTACATAAGTTTTTTTGAAAAACTCATTGGTACTGCCACCTGGGGATCGAACTCGGGTCTCTCGACTCGAAATTCCGACCACCCAACAACTCGGCTATCGTGACTGTTGAAAACTATCGAAAAAGTGGTTTTCCTATATTGACCCCGGTTGGGTCAATATAGAAAAACCACTTTTTCTACATTTTCTCGGGTCTGGGTGTTTGTGTTGCCTTCTCTGTTTCTGATTCCCATACCTCAAGTGCTTTAGGATCTTACTTTGGGATCGGAGCAATGTTGTGATGTTGTCCCTATCTATATATGTATTTATTATTATTAATCCCATCCGCTGAATTTCACCATGAGTTTGGTGTCTGGTGATTGTTACTCCATGCGCAGCCGACGGGTGCGGCTAGTATTTCTATAAGCACAAACATCCGTAACTCGAGTACAAGCATTCAAACACATAACGAGGTACGATCTCGCTTCCAACCCTCAGCTTCGTAGCCATGGTTATTACCCACTAGCCTATCGAGTGTTTTATTCCGGTAAGTAATTATTCTTAAAAAGTTAATTCCACATTTTAGAAAGATAGAGCTGCTACAGTGCGTAGAGTTGTCTGGATTAGTGTCATACTCTTGGTTTTTTTATGGCTGTGTCTCTTTATATGGTTGTGTTACAACAAATACGGTTCGGTCTGAAAAGGAAAGAGACAGTTCAATTATAAACAATAATTAATAACTATTAAACAATTTCTGGAACCGAGTCACAAGGCAAGAGACTCGAGTTTCAACCCCAGGTGATAGACTTGTTAGCAATGGGTTTTTTCAAAAACTTATGTACAATTTATATCGTTGACTTGGACATTAAGACAGCGACGGGCTCACCTGTCACATCATCTCAAAAAACTTCTTCGGAGCAAGGTGGGTCGAATGGATTTAATTGTCTAGACCCCAGTATTAGCGAGAAGATACTTTTTTTCTAAGCTAAATAAGTTTTAAGATTTCGGTTAAATAATCCAAATCTGAGTTCATTATTAATATCAGATGGTAATTTATTAAATAATATTAATTTCCATAATCTGGAATAATATTAATTTTCATATTATATTATAACGCCGTATAGTATCGGCGTAAGAAACTACCAACCTACCTATCTTTCTTCCCTCGGATATCTTAAGAGGTGGTACCAAATTTAAGCATCCAGGTGACGGGCAGCAACGTAAGGTGCGAGGAGTCTGGTATTACGATCACAACACGCTTATCAAGTGTGGTAACTTAATAATCGTCCTAGCCTATTAACATGCTTTAAGAAATTTATTAAAGAACAATTTATAAATATGGTTATTATAATATAAATGAAAATATTATTTAATGAGAAAATGTAATTGAGCGAAATCTATAAGCAAGGAAAGCGATTAAATAAGGTTACCTTTGTTTTTCCTCATGCCTTCATCTGTCACGGTTAGTGATTTCTCCGGAGCATTCAATATGAGCACAAATGAAACGATTAAAATCAACCGCAAACTATTAGTTGCTTGATTAGTCCCTGCGGTCGAAATCGTATTTTCCATTTGGTCCTGCATTTCCTTGGCTTTGAATACAAATTGACCGTAATTTTTACCTGTCCCATTGTTATTGAAAAGTAACTTGTGGGATTGTCTTTGTACACTATATAATAAACATAAAACGGATGTGCTTGTGATATCCACCATAACCTAGTATTAATCTTTGATAATGTTCTAAAGGAGAAACCGGTCAGGTATTTAATAAGAAATAAATAAATTTTGGTGGTATGAAAGTGATATTTGAATTTATATAACCGACCCCTTTCTTCCCGTGACTACCGATAGATGGTGGGATAATCATCTCGAAAAATACCTCACCAAAATTAAACAGACTGAAGAGGGGCAGTAGGGTTGAAGTTGCAAGATGTTCGAAACTGCGACCTCCAAACTTCGAAAAAGAGAAAAAAAATAAGGAAATGAGGAATCTTTCACCTATTTCTTGTTCGAGAAACCTTGATTAAGTGAAATTAAAGTTGTAATTCCGTAAATCAGAGAGTATTTACTATTTTATTTTAATTTTGTCAATAAGGATTACATAATATGTATATAACACACTTTCGAACACCATACGAATGCTTGTTCTGAAATACTGACAAATGTTTCTTGCTAACAGCATCTACTAAAGGGAGCTCTCAGTTTATTTAAAAAGTTTAAAGCTTTAAACGGAAGTGGAAGTTTGAAAGGATATCCCATTTACTAGAAATCGTTTGTCAGAAAGAAAAAGTCAATTTCACGGTTTCAGCAGCGAAAAGAATGAAAGCTCATGCTAAAGCTCGGAAGAGCTAATTAGATCGACTGTACAGCTCCGATGTGTAATATCATTGGAACTTCAAATAGGTATGCGGTGAGGAAAGAAAAAATTGTGAATTTTCGTGCTAATTTGTGCTCTCTGTACGTAATATACAATTTAAAATAATAAATTAAAAATAATAAATATCTTCACGCCATTCACAATACTAACGTAGACAGAGCTCTAGACAATTAAGTCTTTTCAGCCCTCCTTCCACCGAAGACCACAAGCAACGTTTTGTGACAACGTGGCCGGTGGTGAGCCCGTCGCCGTCCACACCAACTATATAAATCGTGTCCAACGGTATAAATCGATATTATGTAAGCCTCGCCCGTAATTTTTTTAAGCCATTGACATTCTATTATTTGTAACTTTACATTTGATTCTGTTTGGTCTTTGAAAATGTATTCTTAAAATATTATACTTGTTTAAATATTTTTTTAACAGTTTATAAATTTGTTAAATAAGTCACAAATGAGGTTAATAAACAATGAAGTTTATTATTACAATTTCTTTCATTCTTTCAAAACTATCAGACCAAAATTCAGATAAGAACATCATCACATACGTTGCTCCAATCCCTAAGAAAGTAGCTAAAGCAGTTGTGTTATGGAATCGTCAACAAAAATGAGACCGGTGACGAGCAGCAGCGCCTAAGGTGCGAGTTGATTGATCGGTAATCCGCTTGCCAGACGTGGCGATTATGGAAAACCCTACTTTAGCGGAGGCAACCATTACTGTGTACCTAGTCAGGTCATAAATTCTGTCACATGTTTAACCTAAAATAATTAAAACAAGTTTGTTCATTATGTAACTATTTATATATCAAATGTACTTAACAAAACATAGATTCTTATGACACTAAAGTTTATTCAAAATGACCTCCGCGATTTTGAATACAGGCCTTTATCTGTGCGGCCTGTCGTCTATCGCAGCACGAACGAGGTCCATGTCAATATCGGCGGCTGCCTTAATCAAAGATGTCATGAGTGACTTCAAATTGGGATGAGGCTTTGAGCACGCGTTTTCCTCCAAGTGTTGCCACATCTTGTAATCTAACGGATTCAAATCTGGACTGGAGTAGGGCCAGTCTTCGTGCCCGATGAATTCGATTTCACGCGCCACCAACCAGTCTTGTGTGCTCTTGGCTCTATGAGCTGGCGCCGAATCTTGTTGGAATACCCAGTGCCTGCTATTGAACATGGTATGAGAAACAGGTTCCACAAGGTTCGTCAGGACTGTATTTTGATACACAACTGCATTCGTTTAACACCTTTCTCACAAAATGTACCTCTGTTAAGCTCGAATAAGAAACTCCCAACCATATCATCAGCGAGGATGGAAAATGACCTCATTGGACACGCGGAATACGGTTGCTCGCTTCTTCACTACTGTGTACCTTATCATTTTGTTTGTTGTAGCTCTCTTCTACGGTAAAATTTTTTCATCCGCAAAAATAATTTCCCTATATCTTTTTTCCCGCGTACCGCTACAAAGCGCGGCATCTCTTCAGTCTCAGGTCCATTAGACGAGCATTCAAACAATGTCCTGTTTTTCTTTGATATTTCCAAAGCCCTAAGTTTTCATTTAACACCCTTTTCACTGTGGTTCTGCTTAACCCCATCTGAAAGGCCAACAGTTTCTGCTTACGTTTGGGATTTCTTTGAATTCGCCGCGCCTTCACAGCTTTTATCACTGCTGGAATCCTAACAGACCGAGGGCGACCACTTGTTGACCTGTCATCTACATTAGAGTCTTCATAGTATCGTTTGATGATACGATAAATGAATCTTTTGGTTATATTAAAATTTTACAGTATGTCGAAAATTTGAATTGGCACGTAACCGCAACGATACAACGCAATAACTGCAACACGGTCTTCTTTAAGCGTCCACTCCATATTTAAAATGAGTAAAATTCTAAAAAGTATACAGTTTTATTTTCACGAAAATTTCGAAATTCGAATCCAATAAAGTTTTTATGGCCAGCATTCTAAAAGAAAAGTTTTTACTCTGTGACAATACTTATGACCTGAATGTGTATATAGGTAACAATTTTTTTTATGGAAATGGGAAGCAAACGAGCAGGTGGCTCACGTGATGGTACCAATACCAACGGCATAGCAGATGCGTTGCCGTCCTTAGAGTACCCCGCCGCCCCAGGATTGGGGAGGGGTGGGCCTCCGGTTACCTGCACTCACCAGACGAAACGCAAAAGTTTGTTACACTTCTACTTCACGCCGGTATTCTGTGAGGTCGTGGTACTTCCCCAGTCGAGCCGGCCCATTCACGCAACAACAAAGCTGATGCGTGGCTCTACCACTGTTAAAAACTGCCACACATATATAAATAAATAAATAAATATCTTCACGCAATTCCTAACCCGTTAGGCATGTATGCATGTAACCATTACTGCCACACATAAAAAAAAATATTTTCACGCAATTCCCAATACAGGGGTAGATAGAGGTCTAGTCTTGACAAATAAGTCCCTTCGACCCACCTTCCACCAAAGATATTTTCGGAACTACGTGACAGGTGGTGAGCCTGTCGCCGTCTTTATGTTCAAGCCAACGATGTAATTCGTACATAGGTTTTAGTAAATCCCATTGGTACGAGCCTGCCACCTGGGGATCTAACTCAGGTCTCTCGACTCGAAATTCCGACCACCCAACCACTCGGCTGTGGATGGGTGGTTGGTTTTGATAAGATTCAAAAGTCAACCACTGAGCATAGGCCAGACCCAAAAGGTAAAAGTTTATCCTTTGCAATTTTTTACGTATATTAATAAAGTAAAGATAGCGGTGTGGTTGGATGATCGGAATTCGAGTCGAGAGACCCGAGTTCAATCCTAAGGTAATACGCAATGTCGTTTGCATGGATATAAAGACGGCGACAGGCTCACCACCAGTCACATTGCCCCAAAAATATGTCTTAGGTGAAAGGTGTGTGGATAAGACATAATTGTCTGCACCTCTGTCTACCCAGTATTGGGAATAGAGCCAAAAATATTTTGCTCATGTTGTTTAAAAAACAATAACAATAGTATACATACATACATGTCGAATTGATACCCTCTTTTTATAGGCTTCTATAGTCGAATTGAAAAACACGACTATTAATAGTCGTGTTTTCACCCGACTATAGAAGCCTTAAGGCTTTAATATTTTCAACAAGGTTTTATCGGTACCAGGCAGTGCTCCGCTCACTAATATCCCCGTTGTAACAACGTGCGTGTGCATTTTACTAAACACCGATAAGGCAAATATTGGCAAGTTATTGGTAAGGCGTGAATGTATAATCAGCAAGTATTTAAATGAAAGGGAAGGGTTGTTTAGTATATTTTGGTAAACTGTGTTTTCATCCTCAAAGGAGGTGATCCAATCCCCGTCTTTAGTTGAAATCAAAGATATAAATCAAATACGAGTTTTGAAAGTAAAACTCACTGGTACGAGCCTACTACCTTAGGTACCACTTGGGTCTCTCAACTCGAATTCCGATCACCCAACCATTATTGCCGTGTGGTTAAGGCGTAATACCACGCCATTTTTTTCCGGTGTCGCAAGAGGCGGCGGAGGGAAAAGCCTTGGAAATATCGTGGCTACTGATAGATGTCGGTGTAAGTACCAAACGTCGGAAAAATACCAAACCAAAATTAAGCAGACCGTCTATGGTGCGCGTTGGTGGATCACTAATCCGCTAGCCAAGCGTGGCGATTACGTAAAACCCTAATTTAACGGAGAGGCACGTGTCCTACAGTGGACTTTTAGAGGCCGTTAGGCACGTATGCATGTAACCATTACTGCCACACATAAAAAAAATATTTTCACGCAAATCCCAATTCAGGGGTAGACAGAGGTCTAGTCTAGACAATTAAGTCCCTACGACCCACCTTCCACCGAAGATATTTTCGGGACAACGTGACAGGTGGTGAAACCGTCGCCGTCTTTCTGTTCAAGCCAACGATGTAATTCGTACATAAGTTTTAGACAAACCCATTGGTACGAGCCTGCCACCTGGGGATCGAACTCGGGTCTCTTGACTCGAAATTCCGACCATCCAAACACTTGGCTATCGTGACTGCCACACATGATTAAAATATCTTAGATTATATCTTTTCCGTCTCCTGTGTGTTATTATAGTCGACTAAAGGAATCCCGTACATATAACGACCTCTGAGAACGAATGGCGTACACGCCGGTTTCCAAGTGGCAGCCAGCAGTCCCGGATTCGATTTCCAGTCGGGTCAATAGTGCAAACCAACTTTTTAACATAAAAATAACATAAACCGTAATTTTTCAAATACAAAAACAACAAAAAATCAAGTTCTAAATAAAAAAAATAATAAAGTGCCTTAAAAAAAGAACTTAAATAATTAACGTATGTAAATTGCTGCTGGCGTTACAAAAAAGCTGCGTCGGAAAGAAAAAATTCTAATAAACTGCGATAAAATCCGTAAATATACGTGTAATTTCATTGTAATTAGGAATTTCTAGATTACAGTGTCGGGGAACTACAGACATTCATAACTCTAGGAAAGGTTAGAATGTAACAAAAACTAGACCGATCCACGACTAAGACTTTGTATTACGAAAATGCTTTGTATTACGAAAATGGATTATAGTTTTCAGTGGCGTAGTTACTAACAATGGCATCGAACAAACAAAAAGTCTGTAGAACCTTGTACTAAAGATACATACATACATACATACATACATACATATCATCACGCCTCTTTCCCGTAGGGTAGGCAGAGACCACTTCTTTCCACTTGCTACGATCCTTAAATACTTGTTTCGCTTCGTCCACTTTCATTATTCCTTCATACATTCTCTTCGATTCAGGGTACTCTTGACCTGGCCTTTTTCAGGACGTCCCTGATTTGGTCTTGAAACGTCCGCCTAGGTCTTCCCTTCCTATACTTCCATTCACACTCGCCTTATATGCTTTTTCGTCAATCGTTCTTCATTCATTCTCTCGAAATGGCCAAACCTTCTCTGCATACCTTTCTCAATTTTAGTCACTACATCTTCTTTCAGACCACAACGTTTCCTTATTTCACCATTCCTTATCCTGTCGCTCAGTTTAACTCCTAACATACTTCTTAATGCTCTCATCTCAACTGCATTTACTCTGCTTTCATGTTTCTTCTGCCATACCCAACTTTCAATTCCATACATGAGTGTCGGAACCAAAACTCCCTATGCACAGCCAAACGAGCCTTGATAGACACCATCCGACTGCTCATAAAGGAGTGCAAAGCTCCATTCACCATGTTTCCTGCATTCACTCTTCTTTCAATATCGCTCTCACACTTTCCATCTCTTGTGAACTTTGAACCCAGATACACAAACTCATTCACCTGTTCAATTTGTTCGTCTCCAATCACTATATTGCAGTCTGTCATGACCTCATCTCTTTCAAACACCATTACTTTCATCTTATTTACATTCATCTTCATCCCCTTTCTTACCAAAGTTCCACTCATAGCAGTTACCATCTCCTGCGACTCCTCGGCTGAAGACGCAAGTAATACTTGATCATCAGCATAGAGAAAACATTTGCGAGTAACTCATTCATTCTTAACCCACTTTCATCCTCTTTTAAATCTGTCAAGCAATTGTCCATAAACAGATTAAACAGCCACGGTGACGCTACACATCCCTGTCTAACACCTTTTCGATATTAAACCATTCAGTGTATGCCCCGTTTATCCTTACACAAGCACAGGAATCCCTATAAAGAGATTGCAATGCTCGTATGAGGATACTGCTGACACCTTTCACGGACAATGCTGACCACAATTCATTCCTCACCACTCTATCATAGGCCTTTTCTAAATCCACGAACGTGCAATAGACCTTCTGGTTTTTAGCCAGACACTTTTCGGCTATGCACCGCAAGGAAAAGACCTGATCCGTACACCCCATTCCTTTCTAAATCCCGCTTGTGCATCCCATACTTTTTCGTCCGTTTCATTCACAACCCTTTCAATCAACACTTTCGCATACAATTTACCGACGACGCTGAGAAGGCTTATACCGCTCTAATTTACGCAGTCCTGCCGTGACCCTTTACCCTTATATAATGGCACGATTACGGCTTTGCACCAGTCTCCCGGTACTTGCCCATTTTGCCAGCACAAATTGAAAAGGCCGTACAGCTGACTAGCCACTAAGCCCTGTCCAGTCCTCAGCATCTCGACGGTAATCCTATCATATCCGGCAGCCTTACCAAATCTCATACTTTTCAACGCTTTTACTATTTCAGCCACGCTTATCTCACTGTCTTCAACATTTATATTCACCATGGAAGGTGCCGGGTGTTGTACCTGCACTTCCTCTCTTTCAAATAAAAATTCAAAATACTCTTTCTATCTCTTTAACACATATTCTTCTCCTTTTATAATGCTCCCATCTTGACTCCAGATTGTATTTAGCTTCGAGGTAGAGGTTTTTCTCTGGCTGTATTGACGGATTTCCAGAAAAACTTGATATTTGACTGGAAATCTTCAGTGAGCCTCCTATCAAAATCATCCTTTTGTTCTTCTTTCTTTCTAGTCACAACATCTTTCGCAGCTGATTTGAATCTTTTATACTTCTTTCTCGCTTCCTTCATCTCGTCATTCGTCGCCTTTTGAAGTTTTTGGTTAGCTTCTGTTGCTAACCAATCCAACCACGCATTCTTCTTTTCTTGCACAGCCTTTTGTACATCTTTATCCATCCACACATTATACTTCTTTCTTCCTTTCCTTCGTTTAGCTACTCCGCATACCTCAACAGCAACATTCACGACTCCTTTTTAAATTTTTCCCACAAATCTTTAATCACACATATCTCTTCTATGCCTTTAAAACTTTCTATCAGTTTCTCTACATACTCGTCTTTCTTATCTTTTTCTTGGAGATTTTCCACTTTTATTCTGTCCAAAACACTCGTAGGCTCAGCTCTTCGGTGTCGCCATTGTTTAAAGATGCCATGTATTCGGGCTATGACCAGGAAGTGGTCTGTGTCAAGGCCTACACCGCGGTATGCTCGAGTGTCTAGCAGGTTCTTCCCAATCTTTGATCCACAATGACAAAATCAATTATACTTCTAGACTCACCCTCAATTCTTGTATACAAATGGATCTTTTGTGATCAAACATTGTATTGGCCACGCACAGATTCCATTCAAGCATACTTCAAGTAGGCTTCTCCCATTTTCGTTCACTCTCTCGTCCCCAAATGTACCCAGTACTCCTTCATACCCACCACGCTTTACTCCAACCCACCCGTTAAAGTCCCCTAACATCACGATCGTTCATTTTCTCCGCATTTATTCAAGACCTCTCTCATGCTATCCCAAAATTCCTCTCTCTCTTTTGGGCTTTTAATGACCCACCTCCTCGCAGATCCGTCGGTGCATAGACCCCAAGGATAAACAAGCGGGTGAGTCCAACTTTTAACCTAACCCAGAGGCGTCTTGGGCTTACACATTCAAGCTCTATCACACATTCAACTATTCGAGAGGAAAGAATCACACCAACTCCTGACAGCCTTGGCTGGTTTGGGAGACTCCTGACCAGTATGCCGTGTAGGGACCATGAACCGTGGTGTCACATCCTTTCCTCTTGGTTTCGTTCACGCAGAGGATATCTATACATCGTTCGTCCATCATCTGACATACTTCATCTACCTTTCCATCCATTCCTCCTCTTACATTAAACGTAGCGAAGCGACTCTCCATGGGCCGCTTTTTCGCCCCGCGAGAAACGAGACGTGATGGGTGGCGAACCACATCGCCGCCATTTTGGTAAGTAAAATTCACCATTGCGTTCCCACGAGTAGCAAGGGAAAGGTTTGTCCACCCCAGCAGAGCCCTGCATGCCAGGGTAAGGCTAGCCCAATTCTGGATCGCCCGGTTCTAGGGCAGTGTGGCACGCTAACGACTAGGCTTGCCCTAGCCATGCATCCATCCGCGCGGCAGACGTTGGATTGGCGGAGAGAATAGGAGTAAGGAAAGGGAAGTATAGGTTGTGAGAAAAGGAAGATTGGTAAGTTAAGGTTGAATTAGAAAAGGTAGTATATTACCGCCCAGGAAGGCAAGGGATAGGACAGTAATAGCTAGTGAAGCCGGGGTCGCATACCCGTATACCATACCACAACTACCGGACAGGTAAGTTGGGATGAGTATCCTGACTAAAAGGAATAAGGAGAACGCAATTCTCGCTCATGGTACATGTCTATAATGAAATTGATCTTTCAGGTAAGTGGGAGTTTTGGGTCAAACAGTACACGATAAAGAAGAAAGAGAATATGTGCATTCCGGCGAAAACGGATTGGGAGCCACTTGAGTTGCTTTCGAAAATCAGAGACATGATCATAGTTGCGTAAACCAAATATGAAGCGAATGGAAAGGTTCTGGAGACGCTCAAGCTTATTTAATTGCTCCGTAGTTATATCGCTGTAACAAATGTCAGCGTAGTCTAGAATCGGCATCAGGAGAGATTTTGCTAACGCAATTTTGGTAGATAAAGGTAGAAAATTTTGAAGCCTTTTAAGACTCCTACAGGCTGTAAACATCTTTCTGCTCACATTTTCTATTTGTGGTACCCATGACAGTTTGCTGTCTATGAGAACCCCTGAGGTTTTTACAACTTTACTAAAAGGAATAATTTATTTATATTTATTTATCTTCACGCACAATCCCTGACGGGGTAGCCAGAGAACAGATCGCCAAGTGTCACGATCCCTACATACTTCTTTTCGCTTCTTTCAGATTCATCATCTTCTTCATACATGCACGTCTAGGTATCCGAGTACTCTTGACCCTCCTCTCTTCGAGCAATTTACTCACATGGTCTTCGAAAGTTAGTCTTGGTCTACCTCGACACCTTTTAATATTAACGCGCTATATATTTTCTTCACCATTCGGTCTTCACTCATTCGCTCAACGTGCCCAACCATCGAAGCACGCCCTTATCCATTTTGAGACAAGGTCATCTTTCAAACCTGCCATATTGCGAATCTCTTCGTTTCGCTTTCGGTCGGCCATGGTAAGGCCGCACATTTTACGAAGAGATCGCATCTCCACTGCATTCAACATGCTTTTATGCTTCTTCTGGAGTACCCAGGTTTCGCTGCCATATAACAAAGTCGGTACCAACACTGCGTTATGTATTGCAAGGCGTGCACTTTTCACAACGCCTTGCCTTTTGATTAACGCAGTCAGGGCACCATTGACTTTGTTCCCGGCAGCGATATGCCTGTCCACATCTAAATCACATCTTCTATCCCGGCTAAACGCACTCCCCAAGTATACAATTTCATTCACCTGTTCTAGACATTCCTGATTTACCCAAATTTCGCACTTAGTTCTTTCTTCGTCCCTTTCAAATACCAGAACCTTAGTTTTATTAGCATTCAAACGGAGACCATTAATTTCACATTCTTCTTCATACACGTGACTAATGCCGGCAGTTCTGCCTCTGATGGTGCTATAAGCACTGCATCATCAGCATAAAGCAGACAATTTACTTTTATGTCACCCAATTTCACACCCAAACAGCTATCTTTCAGCTTCTGTAAACAGCTGTCGAGATACAGTATGAATAGCCAGGAGACATGACACAACCCTGTTTTACGCCCGTTTGGACGCTAAACATGGGTGAAAGGTCATGCCTACCCACACACAGGCTTTACAGTCACAGTAAAGTGACTGCACAGCCCTTAGCAATCGACCATCCACACCATACCCAGCAACAGTTCCTACATTTTCTTCCTTACAACCTTATCAAATGCTTTCTCAAGATCCACAAAAGCACAGAAAATCTTCTGGTTAGCAGCCAGAAGCTTCTCCGTGATCATGCGGAGAAAACATTTGATCCGTGCATCCTATTCCAGATCTAAATCCGCATTGTGCCTCCCATAGAAATCTTTCCGATTTATCTTGCATCCTACGTATCAAAACCTTCGAGTAAACTTTACTTGCTAAACTGGTCAAGCTGATCGCCCGATAGCACCCGCAGTCATAATGTGAACCTTTACCTTTATATAAGGCACAATGACCGCGGATCGCCAATCATCCAGAACAGCCCCGTTCGCCAGCACAAATTGCACAGCAGATGAAATCTGTCCCAGACGCGTGGCCCACCATACTTGACCATTTCAGCAGTAACTCTGTCTAGTCCCGCAGCCTTACCACATTTCAAACTTCTAATCGCACATTCAATCTCTTTCATACTGATGACCTCAGTGTCATCGAGGTCCGAGTCTGGCGTACCAGTCACGGCGTCACCCCGGATCCCTCACTAAGATCATCACACGCATACATCTCTCTATAAAATTCGCTCCATCGCTGCATGACGTCCGATTTTTCTGAGAGGACGTCATTGGTTCCCGAAAGCACTTTATTCATTCTTAAGGCTGTCGCACCACTCGGGTCCTTCCAACCTCGTCGTACTAAAAGGAATATTGGTATTATCAAAACAATTTGAGGGTAAAGTTAGACAATCAATTTTTTGTAGTAGTTTAGACTTTTTACGGATTCACTTTTATACCATACGATTTACTAAACTCAGATATAGTCACCAGGTCGCGGTTAGTAGCGAGTATAGCTGAATCGATGGATTCAACTCTGGTTTGTGAATAAATTTGGAGATCGTCTGCATACAACTGGTAGAGAAGTTATTTGAGAGGTAATGGATCAAATAAAAATTGTGAAAAGGAGCAACACAACACGCCACCTTGTGGTACACCGGCCTCGATAGAACACCAAGAAGAGTATCTCTTCTATACGCGAGTGCGCTGTCGACGACCGTTAATACATGTCTTGTGGGTATTATTTTAGATACTAACACTTTACGTTCATCCCGATTTTCACCATTTTGTACCATTTGACGTATATACATACATAATATATAGGAAAATGCAGAAATACATTTCAGAACTGAGAAATTTCCACATTACTAAGCGCTGGTAATAAATCATAGATCTAGGTGCTTTTCAACGCGAGATAAGTTGCAAAACTTTTGCAGCCATCTCACGCTCTGTGATAGTTATGAATTTCTGCGGTCGCACGGCAGTCTAATCTTCAATGGAATTTATATTTCAACACGAGAATTTACTATAATCTTTATTGCGTCAAATAGTTAAATACGGCTAAACTCAGGTTATAGTAATCGGTGTAGGTACCGACTAGTTTCGGACCAATCGGAAGTCCTTCGTCAGGGTGAGTGGAATGAGTTCGCGCTCGCGTCCCGCCTCGCTCTGCACGCCTGAGCGAGCAACGCGCGTCTCTAAAGGGTAGGGAGCGCGTGCTGTGCCGGCGGTGACGAAGAACAAGGCGCTTATTTTAACGTGAGATTAGCAGTTTTTAACTATTTGATTAATAATTTTTCACGAAAATTCTAATATATTACTTCGTATTACGATTAGTGGAAAGAATAGTAGGTGGCCTTTTTAACAAATTTCCCGTTGTGTTGAGTTACTGTGTTAACAAGTTTAAAATCATTCTACCAATTTCAAAGTGACCCTTCGCTTTTAAAGGTAGATAGAATGTTGATATATGTAAGTTAATCACTTGTTGTTTTGAAACTACATGTAATTTGATATGATATGAAGCCTGCTACCAGGGGACCACCCAACCTCGGCTATCGTGACTTAATGAAAACTGAATATATATATATATATATATATATATATATATATATATATATATATATATATATATATATATATATATATATATATATATATATATATATATATATATATATATATATATATATATATATATATATATATATATATATATATATATATATATATGTATATATATGTATATATGTATATATATATATATATATGTATATATATATATATATATATATATATATATATATATATATATATATATATATATATATATATATATATATATATATATATATATATATATATATATATATATATATATATATATATATATATATATATATATATATATATATATATATATATATATATGTATATATATATATATATATATATATATATATATATATATATATATATATATATATATATATATATATATATATATATATATATATATATATATATATATATATATATATATATATATATATATATATATATATATATATATACATATATATATATATATATATATATATATATATATTGTTTTTTAACTAAATCGCCTTTAAACAGTCTACAAAAAGCAAAGAATAACTATCTTAGCAGAACTTTTTACTTATAAATTTAAATGAAATGTTAAAATAAGCTATAATTCCCAATGTGCTTAAAATCGGAAAACATTTTTGTGATGAATTGCGTCATAGATGTTTATATGTACATAATCGGTAGAATATTACTGTAAAGGCGGTTAAGTTGTGGAACTCTCTCCCACATGATATTCGTGCTAGTCCATCTCTAGACAATTTTCGACAAAAAGTAAAGAAGCACTTTTTAGAATTATAATTATTTTATATATATTTGTGTGATGAAATCGTTTAGTGTATGTGTGTATATGTATATGTATATGTATATGTATATATGTGTATGTAGGCGTATCTATAAGAATGTGTTTATCTGGAATATCATATCTTATTATTTTTAGTATACTTTATTTCGAGTACATAGTTACCTACTTGCATAAGTGTTAAGCTATATTTTCTCTTTCATCAAAGGTTTGCTGGAAGTGAACTCTTGTTATGGTTAAGCTCGCCTTTGTACATTGTTATTACATACATTTTACTGTATATTTCTTTTAATGTGTACAATAAAGAATAAAGAATATTTATCTATGTAAATGTACATGTACGCAATTATATTTTAGCGTTAGCTTGGACGGCGAAAGGACTCACCTTGGATAGATCGATAGACTCATCACGACTGTCACTCTGTCCCAAATAAACTTCGATTAAATGGTCGAAAGTTCTTCATTGTCTAGACCTTTGTCTACCCCAATATGGGAAATTAAGTTACAAACCTTAGTCCGCGTGGTATTATATTATTGATTTCTCAGCGAAACAATTAAATTACACACAGTCTCCTGACACTCCGCCATAAGAAAAAGGTTTTAAAACAACGGGATAAGATTAATCAAGAAAGGCTTTTACGAGCAACTCGAGTACACTGAAGCTGTAACTCCATAGTGTTGTAAAAAATTTCATTTCCATTTCACAATAAAACGAGATGTATATGAAAATAACTGTATAATAGAAGTTGAGGAACTCGTTTTTAAATAAAAAAAAACATACTTGCATACATAGAGACAACTTCACATTCATTGCTCTGATCCCAAAGTAAGCAGCTTAAGCACATGTATTATGGAATCAAAAACAACTAAAGATCCACAAACACACAGAGATAATGATATATATAATATACATGGATAATGATATACATAATACAGAGATAATGATAGATAATGTTCGCCTAGCTATTATTTATATATAATAATTAATGTTGCGTTTACAGGCGTGGTAGCGAGTTGTGGATAAACATATATAGAATAATTGATTAGATTGCAATTGAATTGAAGCACGGATTGTCAGGTGACTGTGTGTAATTTAATTGTTTCGCTATTTCCTATATAAGGGTAGACAGAGGTCTAGACAATGAAGTATTTTCGACCCACTATTCAGCGAATTTTATTTTTTAAAACGTGATCGGTGGTGAGCCTTGTGCCGCCTCAGTGTACTTGCTTATGCTACACTATAATTGCGTACATATACATTTACATAGATAAATATTATTTTCGACGACCTTGAAAAGAATATTTTGGTCTATGTACATATTGTTTAACTCAATAATAATAATCATATCCTTTAAAATAATCTATATATGGAATATTTATGTATATCTTAGTATAAACATTGGTTTTCATGGTGTCGAAATCTCTGAGGCCCAGGTTCGACTCCAGAAGAAAAAAAACTTTTTTCCCGGGTCTGGGTGTATGTCGTATTGTACTTTGTTGTACGTATTTATTTAATTTATTCTAATATTAACGTAATTGGACAGAAATGCAAACACAATGTGCTGAATAATTGTGTATTTGTTTGTAAATTAACAATCAAACTTAATTACTCGTAACACAAATGTTTCTCCTAACGGGATTCGAACCCACAACCTTAGCTTAGAAGGCAGGGTTATTACCAACTCGCTTATCGGATCGTCAAAAATTTGTAAGATAATTGAAATAGACCGTCTGGTGATCAGAGCGCCAAACCGTTTGCGAAAATAGGGGCGTGTAGCTGTCTTTGAGATCAGAGCAATGTACGTGACGAAATCCCAATTTATCTATGCATGTATGTTTTTTTAGGTTTAAGAATCTTTATTCGAATAGGCTGTTATGATGATGAAGACTGTTGTATAAAGAGGGCGAATCTGCGATCACCTCGCTCGGATCTACATTGGAATAAACAGCATGTAGTGAAACGGCTGTCTTTAGTTGTAGCTCCCGATGTTAAAATACCACAATAATGTCGAAATATCTAAAAATTATGGGGTAAAATCAGAGGTATACACAGTTTAGGCGTTGTGTGTCGGATCATCCGCTTCCCTTGATGATGCTTAGGTATGACTGCCACATGCGCCATGCATGTGATAATGTCCACACAACAGCGCCTGTTCACATTTCAGATCAAACAATTCTTAATTTATTTTTCTTTGTATGAATTAAGGGCATGTTTTCACCTTTTAGATACATATTTTACAGTTTGTTTGTAAACAAACACAGACATAATCAATTGAGAAGGATTTGTTGTAATCGTTTTCGTTTAGATTCCCGAAAAGGGAAACACCTTAAACGTTAAACGAATTTCTTCAGACATTTTCGTGAATGTTTACGTTCTTTACTTAAAACCTTTGCCCAGACTGCTCGCGGTTAAATAACACAGACTATACGTGACCTCGTTACGACAATTTACCTAGCTTTTGCGCCAAAATGAAACTGTTAATTTAGTTTGATTTTTAGGTAGATTTTTATTTTTATATCTCACGCAATAAGTCTAGACAATGAATTCATTTCTGAACACAATTCAATGAAGCTTATTTAAAGTCCTTAGCTAACGGTACACCATATTTTACATACGAGCACATCAATTGTTCACTTAGATAAATATTTATAAATACACATGTAAAAGGTATTCATAGGTATATATAAAAGTCCATGACTCGAGTACAAACAACGATATTCATCACCTAGCAGGATTCGAATATGACCCTTGGCAACGAAGATAGGGTTAGTACCAACTCGGCTATCGGGTCGATTATTACGACCCACCCATAAGGTGCGACCCGCACAACATGGCATGAACGCAGGTGGCTCAGGATCGCTCGTTGTGGAAACCTTTTGGGGTTGGCCTATGCTAAGCGGTTTACTTTTGATAGGCTGTAAAAATATCTTCACGCAATTCCTAAACAATACTGGGATAGACGGGGTATTGTCAATTAAGTCCCTTCAACCCACACGGGTCACCTGATTATAATTTCCGATCACCCAACTACTCGGCTATCGTGACCTATTTTGAGAAAAGGTCTTTGCCCAATTATAGGTATTAACTTTTATTTTTAATACAATCTTTAGTACATTAGTCAGGGATACTCATCCTAACTTACCTGTCCGGTAGTTGTGGTATGGTATACGGGTATGCGACCCCGGCTTCACTAGCTATTACTGTCCTATCCCTTGCCTTCCTGGCGGTAATATCCTACCTTTCCTAATTCCAACCTTAACTTACCAATCTTCCTTTTCTCACAACCTATACTTCCCTTTCCTTACTCCTATTCTCTCCGCCAATCCAACGTCTGCCGCGCAGCAAGCCTAGTGGTTAGCGTGCCACACTGCCCTGGGACCGGGCGACCCAGAATTAGGCTAGCCTTACCTTGGCATGCGGGGCTCTGCTGGGGTGGACGAACCTTTCCCTTGTTACTCGTGGGAACGCAATGGTGAATTTTAGTTACCAAAATGGCAGCGATGTGGTTCGCCACCCATCACGTCTCGTTTCTCGCGGGGGCGAAAAGCGGCCCATGGAGAGCCGCTTCGCTACGTTTAATGTAAGAGGAGGAATGGATGGTAAGGTAGATGAAGTATGTCAGATGATGAACGAACGATGTATAGATATCCTGTGCGTGAACGAAACCAAGAGGAAAGGATGTAACACCACGGTTCATGGTCCTACACGGCATACTAATCGGGAGTCCCCCAAACCAGCCGAGGCTGTCAGGGAGTTGGTGTGATTCTTCCCTCTCGAATAGTTGAATGTGTGATAGAGCATGAATGTGTAAGCCCAAGACTCCTCTGGGTTAGGTTAAAAGTTGGACTCACCCGCTTGTTTATCCTTGGGGTCTATGTAGCGACGGATCTGCGAGGAGGTGGGTCATTAAAAGCCCAAAAGAGAGAGAGGAATTTTGGGATAGCATGAGAGAGGTCTGGAATAAATGCGGAGAAAATGAACGGATCGTGATGTTAGGGGAATTTAATGGGTGGGTTGAAGTAAAGCGTGATGGGTATGAAGGAGTACTGGGTACATTTGGGGACGAGAGAGTGAACGAAAATGGGAGAAGCCTACTTGAAGTATGCTTGAATGGAATCTGTGCGTGGCCAATACAATGTTTGATCACAAAAGATCCATTTGTATACAAGAATTGAGGGTGAGTCTAGAAGTATAATTGATTTTGTTATTGTGGATCAAAGATTGAGGAAGAACCTGCTAGACACTCGAGCATACCGCGGTGTAGGCCTTGACACAGACCACTTCCTGGTCAAAGCCCGAATACATGGTATCTTTAAACGATGGCGACACCGAGGAGCTGAGCCTACGAGTGTTTTGGACAGAATAAAAGTGGAAAATCTCCAAGAAAAGATAAGAAAGATGAGTATGTAGAGAAACTGATAGTAAGTTTTAAAGGCATAGAAGAGATATGTGTGATTGAAGATTTGTGGGAGACATTTAAGAAAGGAGTCGTGAATGTTGCTGTTGAGGTATGCGGAGTAGCTAAACGAAGGAAAGGAAGAAAGAAGTATAATGTGTGGATGGATAAAGATGTACAAAAGGCTGTGCAAGAAAAGAAGAATGCGTGGTTGGATTGGTTAGCAACAGAAGCTAACCAAAAACTTCAAAAGGCGACGAATGACGAGATGAAGGAAGCGAGAAAGAAGTATAAAAGATTCAAATCAGCTGCGAAAGATGTTGTGACTAGAAAGAAAGAAGAACAAAAGGATGATTTTGATAGGAGGCTCACTGAAGATTTCAGTCAAATATCAAGTTTTTCTGGAAATCCGTCAATACAGCCAGAGGAAAAACCTCTACCTCGAAGCTAAATACAATCTGGAGTCAAGATGGGAGCATTATAAAAGGAGAAGAATATGTGTTAAAGAGATAGAAAGAGTATTTTGAATTTTTATTTGAAAGAGAGGAAGTGCAGGTACAACACCCGGCACCTTCCATGGTGAATATAAATGTTGAAGACAGTGAGATAAGCGTGACTGAAATAGTAAAAGCGTTGAAAAGTATGAGATTTGGTAAGGCTGCCGGATATGATAGGATTACCGTCGAGATGCTGAGGACTGGACAGGGCTTAGTGGCTAGTCAGCTGTACGGCGTTTTCAATTTGTGCTGGCAAAATGGGCAAGTACCGGGAGACTGGTGCAAAGCCGTAATCGTGCCATTATATAAGGGTAAAGGGTCACGGCAGGACTGCGTAAATTAGAGCGGTATAAGCCTTCTCAGCGTCGTCGGTAAATTGTATGCGAA
>JAGSMR010000130.1:915000-1002500 GCA_029286605.1 Sericinus montela
AACTAAATAATCTAGACCTCTGTCTATCTCTGTATGGGAAAATGAAAAAGGTTCACATAGCTAATTACCAAAAAAAAAAAGGTTCACATAGCTAATTACCTATGTGAACCTTTTTTATTTTCCTATACAGAGGTAGTCAGAGGTATAGGTTATTTAGTTATTTTACCCGGAGCTTATTTTCAGATAACATGGCAGGTGAAGGTTAAGTCTTCCTATGTGGCAGGAATATTCCTGTAGACGTATGTCTCCACCGCAGTTACAACAATTTCTATGACTACATCCGTGGACGAGTGACCGGTTTTCAAGGTGTCGCCATGTCTGAGGTTCTGGGTTAAATATGATACATTTTCTCCAGTCTGGGTGTTTGAGGTGCCTTCGTTGTTTCCGATTCCATAATACAAGTGCTTTAGGTACTCAAAAGTCACGATAGCCGAGTGGTTGGGTAGTCGGAACTACGAGTCGAGAGACCCGAGTTCGATCCCCAGTTGGCAGGCTCGTACCAATGGGTTTTTCAAAAACTTATGTACGAATTAAATCGTTAGCGTGGACATAAAGACGGCTACGGGCTCACCACCTGTTACGTTGTCCCGAAAATATCTTCGGTGGAATGTGGGTCGAAGAGACTTAATTGTCTAGACTAGACCTCTATCTACCCCTGTATTGGGAATTGCGTGAAGATATTTATTTATATTTATTTATTTATTCATTTAGTTACTTACTTTAGGATCAGAGAAATGTATCTCATGTGGTCTCTGTCTATTTAAGTGTTTATTTATTTTATTTTTTATGTCTAAAATGTTTAGAATTTCTCTCTTGACACCATGGCTACGAGACTATAAATAGGGAAATGGAACAATTTGGAAAATATCCAATTTCTTCCATTGCTGTAATCTCTGATTGTTGTTCATTGTGCTTTCAATTCAAATCAACAAAAATACGTGTTGTTTTAGTAGTTAAAGTAATTGAATAAATTGATAATAATAATATGTTTCCTTACTGGCAGCCGATTGGTTACTTAACTAACTTAACCGCATGTAAAATTGTTATTATATATTAGTTCGGTGCTCGGAATTCGAGTCAAGAGACCCGAGTTCGATCCTCAGGTGGTAGGCACGTGCCAGTAATTTTTTTTTTTCAAAACGATCCAACGATTTATTTGAGGATATGTACGGTTTTAAAGACGGCGACAAGCTCACCACATGTCTCATTGTCCCAAAAAATGTAAAAAGTGAGTCGGTATAATTAAATTATCTAGAATTCGGTCTAAACCAATGTTGGGAATGGAGTGAAGACATTATTTTTGTTAATAGTTTTGTAAAAACATATATCCCGAAAATGTCTTCGGTGAAAAGTGCCTCGAAAGCACTAAATTGTCTAAGTCTCTGTTTACTCCCGTACTGGGAAATGCGTGAAGATTAAATGACATGCCAATGACAAGCTTTCCATACACTTTGAAAATATTTAGTTTTAACAAAGGACTCCAATTGGAAATAAATAACTATAAAGTAAAATAACAGTAAGATAATCTCGATAGCCGAGTGGTTGGGAATTTCGAATCAACAGAACCGAGTTCGATCCCCAGGTTGCAGGGTCGTACCAATGCCCTTTAAAAAAACTTTGTTCGAATTATATCGTTGGCTTCGACATAAAGGCGGCGACAGGCTCACCACATGTCTCATTGTCCCAAAAATGTAAAAAGTGAAGCGGTATAATTAAATTATCTAGAATTCGGTCTAAACCAATGTTGGGAATGGAGTGAAGACATTATTTTTGTTAATAGTTTTGTAAAACATATATCCCGAAAATATCTTCGGTGGAATGTGGGTCGAAGAGACTTAATTGTCTAGACTAGACCTCTATCTACCCCTGTATTGGGAATTGCGTGAAGATATTTATTTATATTTATTTATTTATTCATTTAGGTACTTACTTTAGGATCAGAGAAATTTATCTCATGTGGTCTCTGTCTATTTAAGTGTTTATTTATTTTATTTTTTATGTCTAAAATGTTTAGAATTTCTCTCTTGACACCATGACCATAAATAGGGAAATGGAACAATTTGGAAAATATCCAATTTTTTCCATTGCTGTAATCTCTGATTGTTGTTCATTGTGCTTTCAATTCAAATCAACAAAAATACGTGTTGTTTTAGTAGTTAAAGTAATTGAATAAATTGATAATAATAATATGTTTTCTTACTGGCAGCCGATTGGTTACTTAACTAACTTAACCGCATGTAAAATTGTTATTATATATTAGTTCGGTGCTCGAAATTCGAGTCAAGAGACCCGAGTTCGATCCTCAGGTGGTAGGCACGTGCCAGTAAGTTTTTTCAAAACGATCCTACGATTTATTTGAGGATATGTACGGTTTTAAAGACGGCGACAGGCTCACCACATGTCTCATTGTCCCAACAAATGTAAAAAGTGAAGCGGTATAATTAAATTATCTATAATTCGGTCTAAACCAATATTGGGAATGGAGTGAAGACATTATTTTTGTTAATAGTTTTGTAAAAACATATATCCCGAAAATGTCTTCGGTGAAAAGTGCCTCGAAAGCACTAAATTGTCTAAGTCTCTGTTTACTCCCGTACCGTCCCGTACTGTACGTAAATGCGTGAAGATTAAATGACATGCCAATGACAAGCTTTCCATACACTTTGAAAATATTTAGTTTTAACAAAGGACTCCAATTGGAAATAAATAACTATAAAGTAAAATAACAGTAAGATAATCTCGATAGCCGAGTGGTTGGGAATTTCGAATCAACAGAACCGAGTTCGATCCCCAGGTTGCAGGGTCGTACCAATGCCCTTTAAAAACTTTGTTCGAATTATATCGTTGGCTTCGACATAAAGGCGGCGACAGGCTCACCACATGTCTCATTGTCCCAAAAATGTAAAAAGTGAAGCGGTATAATTAAATTATCTAGAATTCGGTCTAAACCAATGTTGGGAATGGAGTGAAGACATTATTTTGTTAATAGTTTTGTAAAACATATATCCCGAAAATGTCTTCGGTGAAAAGTGCCTCGAAAGCACTAAATTGTCTAAGTCTCTGTTTACTCCCGTACCGTCCCGTACTGTACGTAAATGCGTGAAGATTAAATGACATGCCAATGACAAGCTTTCCATACACTTTGAAAATATTTAGTTTTAACAAAGGACTCCAATTGGAAATAAATAACTATAAAGTAAAATAACAGTAAGATAATCTCGATAGCCGAGTGGTTGGGAATTTCGAATCAACAGAACCGAGTTCGATCCCCAGGTTGCAGGGTCGTACCAATGCCTTTTAAAAAAACTTTGTTCGAATTATATCGTTGGCTTCGACATAAAGGCGGCGACGGGCTGACCACCTGTCACGTTGTCCCAAAAATGCCTTCGGTAAAAGGTGGGTCCAAGGATTTAACTAGGTCTTAATTGTCTAGACTAGACCCCTGCATTGGGAATGGCGTGGAGATATTTATTTCTTAATTTAAAATAAAAGCCTGTAAATATTAGGCCCACAGCCTACAGCTGTGCAAAGTTCTTATCTCAAATATTCATTGAGAGAGATTAGAGCGGAAGTACAATGCCCAGTGAGGGACGAAGGACTCCGTAAAACTTAGCATTTTGATTATTTCATTTAATTTTATTTGGGAGCTTACAGATATTTGAACAATATAGAATTAATAAAGCAGTCACGTTAGCCGAATGTTGGATGATCGGATTTTGAGCCAAGAGACCCGAGTTCGGTCCCTAAGGCTGTACTAGTAATTATGTAACTAAGTCGTTTCGACCCACCTTCAACCGAATATATTTTAGGACCACGTGACAGCTGGTGAGGCCGTCGCCGCTTCAATATCCAAGCCAAAGATATAATTTGTACATCAGTTTTTTTTTTTTTCAAAAACCCTTAGGTACGAAACTGCCACCTAGGGTCTCTTTTCTCGAAATTCCGACCGCCCAATCACTCGTCTATCGTGACTCAATAATCATTATTATGTTTAAAAATAAACGTGAAAATCGGTTTAATAGTTTCGGAGCTAATTTTGCTAGCAAAATATGCGTCAATTGACTGCAATTTTTAAGAGCAATGCAAGTGTGTTTCACTCATAAAAATATTTGTACTCTCGCTTTCATTTATAGCTAACAATGTTTGCGGGGCACTCGATCAATCCTTTTTAATTGGCTCCAGTTGACTTTGGCAAATTGTTTTTCTTTTTTTAATTAGTTATTTAATTAAATTTTCCCTTTGACACATCTAAAGCTTGTTTTATTTATATTCTCATTATTTATTAAAATATTGGCATGTTCACTTTAATTTTGTGCGGACAATAAAATAGGTAACAATGTTAAAAGCTTTAAAATGCCAATTATGGTCAGATGTCGGTGGAAAGGTTTCGAAGACTTCAATCAAATAACACTAACTATCTAGACAACAAACAATTACTAGGTTTAATGCGTATTTTATTTGTCATGTACATATTTTTCTTGCTTCTTTTTATTTTTAATTTAAGCTCCAACAAGTCCTACAAGTTTTGGAACCAAAATGACTCCAACACTGATAGCCTCTTTAAGATTCATGTTAATATAAAATATAAAAGGCGACCAGATCAAAGTATTATTAACGGGCTAGACAGTGATTTGAATAATTTGAAAAACAACCTTGTAGTCTACCTGATAGTGAGTGAATGTTAGTGAAAAGATGATGACAAAGGAGAGCCGGCCTTCGATGATAAGGTTAGCGGCTTCTAATCCCGCTAGGGGCAAAGATTTGTGTTGCGAATATCGTCGCTGGCCAATTAAATTTTAACGCAGATATTTAAAATTTGTCACAGAGTCAACTAAGGGAAAACCTTAGTTGGCTCTTACGACACCTATGGGAAGAACGGCAGATTATGGATATCTGTGATTAAACTAAAATCTATTAATGTAGCATTAACTGATCTCCATAATTTTTGAATACTCACAATTCTGGTCCCGTGGTAGAACGTCATACTTAAATCAATTCGAATTCACTTTTACTAATTCCTACTTAAAGATACTTACGATAACGCCATAGGGGGGAGATTGGTCAGCCGTTTAAAGAAAGGTAATTAAATTAAGGAATTAGTAAAAGTGGATTTGAATAATACATACATATATATAGGCCTATTAAAGTCCACTGCATGACGTAAGACTCTCCCACAGAGAGGGTTTGCCATAATCGCCACGCTTGGCAAGCGGATTGGCGATCGGAGTACCAGGCCACTCGCTCCTCAGACGCTGCTGCCCATCTTCGGTCTGATTATTTCGGTCTGATATTTTTAGAAATAGTTATCACGCCAACTATCGGATAGTATAACGATGTACAAGGCAGTTTCCCTTAGTCGCTTCTTAGGACATCCTCGAGAAGAAAGGGAGTGGCAATATTCTAATGCCGTTACCACACGCTATACACTATTCAATACTTACACTAATTGCTTGGGACTTACACAACGGTCTGTAAAAGTCCATGCAGTTTGTAGGCCCTGGTAAGCAGCTTGACAATCGCAGTTCAAGACACCAAGCATCTAAGATGCGGATGTTCGTTCTCAGCCTGTTTAATTCTCCGACCTCTGTGGAAGAGTGGCGTACACACCGTCGACATCTCTGAGTTCGATTCCCGGTCGGGTCAATGTAAAAAGCACATTTTCTACATTCTCTCGGGTCTCGGTATTTGTGGTACCTTCGTCGTTTCTGATTCCATAATAAAAGAGCTTAAGCTGCTTACTTTGCGATCAGAGAAATGTATGTGATATCGTCCCTTTCTATGTATGTACATGTAAAGAAATGACATGTATGTTATAAAAGTTTCTGACTCCAATAACTGACATTCGAAGGTTCACTGAACAGACAATACATTTTGTTTAAACAATTTCAGTTTGATACCTGTAATAATAATATAAAATATATACTTCACGATATAAAAATAGCTCTTCATAGATATAAAGCTTCCTTTGAAGTAATAATTCGTAATTATTCCCACTTAATACTTAACACTATTACGTAATATCCAATAGAGTTGAAGAATTGATTCTTTAAAAAAATTAGAACAATGTACAAAACTATGTAAACGCTTATAAATCAAAAAGAACAAACAATATATTTGAAATTTCTTTTATTATATCTTTGCTGACACTCCGAAACTCGATCTTGTTGACTACAACAAGAATACATTCTACAGAAATATAATATACTTGTAAACGAAAACGAACGGAATAGCAAAATGTTGGACGTTCACCAAAATTTTCGATTTATTTAAATACATATCAACAATCTGTGATATTCTGGTGCCTTCTTAATCAAGCTATCATTTCAAATGAATCATATTAAAACAATTGGTTTAACTGGTTTTTTTTCTAACAATAGTAAATAAAAAAATATTGATTTCGGGTTACTGAGAGTCAATTATATGATGTTAGTAAGCCTGTCGCTATCGAAGTGTCAAATATGTGCCGACATAACAAATCATACAAAAGTTTCCAAATAACTCGCCAGTACGAACCTTTTAACCTTTGGTCCTTTTCAGAGTGCCCTGTAAACAAATTAAATAAACATAATTAAGTAATGACTGATGACAAGAGGGATGATGATTCGCTGGTGACAAGAGGGCTGGTTCTTTTCTCGCTCAACGGTTAAGTCCGGCCATTCAACGTGGAAATGCAGCCAGCGTTCTTGGTACCATGCCACGAGGAGTAGGACTCTACGATTATAATAGTTTTTAGTTAATAAGTATTAAGTATTAAATCATTAATACCCACCAAAGAGGTATTGAAAAGTGACAATGATGTACTTCCAACCCACTTTCCAGCAAAGCTTGCTTGGAACATGCTGACAGATGGAGATCTTAAAAAAAAACATTATCAACTATCAGATCTTCAAATGTTGACAAGCCTGTAGAAATTCAGTAAGTTAATCAAACTTTACAGTAAGTTCTTTCAGTTTTTGATTTCTCCATTAAATTCCTTTTAAAAAGTTATTACCTTTTTTCCTTTTCATTATTCGGACTACATTTAGCTCCATTAAACTGTCAAACAGTGGCAACTTTATTCAAGATGCTTGCGACAGACTAAAATGCTACTGTAATTGCATTCACCGTCATATAAAATTTTATGGAAAAGACATTCTTTCAGACACTCTTTAGTATAATAGCTCTGTTTTATATCCAGTCGTTGGTCGGTCAGAGACACCTAAAGCCGTTTCAAACATAGTTTTTTTTTTATGACGTGAAAGATGTTGCGTCTGCTGTCATTCTAAATTGACCAGGATAATTAATGAAAGTACAAACTAAGGCTGAAATTTACTAAATTATTTCGTAAAAATTTCCAAAACAGAAAAACCGATCCAAAAATTAGTCCAGTAACGGAGACAGCAAAAAGTTTTTTTTTTTTGTCGAAGTAGTATTATGTCGTATTATCACTTAACTAAAACTTTTGTTAGCCGCATTAAGCTTCAAAGTGAATGTCAAAATGCTAGCAACTTTTAAGCGTCAATAGCCTAATGGTTTAGAGTGTCACCTATGTAACATAAAATTGCAGATTCGGGCTTATCATTCGACTATTTTCGTAAAACACTTCAGAGGTCGACGTAAGATATCTCCAGTTACTTATTTCCAGAGGTTAGAAGCATTGCAACTTCTTTGGATTGGTTAACAGGCTAAAGTTAGTTGACATTGTTAGTATTCTTTCACAAAGCCTAACTGGTAGTGGTTGTGATAAAAAATCTTGCTACGAGTGGCGTACACACCAGTCTTGCCCGTTCTGAGGTTCCGGGTCCGATTCCTCGATGGGTTAACTACCGCTTCTACAATATACAAAAAGTAGTTTTAGTATTTTACGGTAGTAAAACTCGCCTTTTGTATATTGTCTCGGGTCTTATTGTTTGTGGTACGTTTTTCGTTTTCGATTCCAAGACACAAGTGCTTAGACTACCTACTTTGGAATTATAGGAATGTATATAATGGTGTCCCTTTCTTTGTCTTTATTTATCATCACTATTTGAAAAGTCATTATAGCTATGGTTAGGTGATCGAATTTCGATTCTAGATATCCGATATCGATTCACAGGTGACAGACTTATGCCAATGGCTTTTCCAAAAACTATGTACATCTTTTAGGACAAAGTGACGGGCTCACCACCAGTCACATTATCCCAACCTAACTATATCCAAAGTTATTTCTTTGGATGAAGATGGTTCGAAAGGACCTAATTGTCGAGGCCTGTATCGGGAATTGCGTAGAGATATTTTGTTTATTATCTATTTGTTAACATTTTAAAAACTACGACGTTTTAAAGCTTGTCAACACTTTAAAAACCACGTCGTCTATAAATCCTATCAAACGAAAATAGAGTACGCGAAATCCTAAAAACGTATACGTAACGTATGACGTGTCACGTTAACTGCGTAGCGTAACTGTGCACATGTGTCCCTAGTCACGGTAACACGCTCACGGTTTATAGTGATTCGTTGTTTTTTTTTTAACTACCGTATTTTTCCGATAGCTTTCAGGGATTTTTTCCATGTTATTTTTATCTGTCAATACACTGAATTTTTTATTGATCGTATACGTTCTATGGATATTGTATTATCAAGTGGATTCAGGTATAACCCAGAATTATTTCGTGATTAAACATTTATATGTAGTTGGAAACAAAGGTAGCCAAGAAATTATTAAAACTTAAATCGGATTGCAGAAAAAAAATATTTTCAGACAAAGATATTTAGGGACAACGTGACAGGTTTTGAGCCCGTCACCGTTTTAATGTCCATGCCAACGATATGAATCGTAAATAGGTTTTTGAATAAACCCATTGGTGCGAGACTGCCACCTGGGATCGAACTTAGGCTCTCGACTCGAATTCCGATCACCCATCCACTCGGATACCTTGATTTTTAAATTGGATTGAAAATATTAAAATGGCTTAATATATGTTAGCATGATAATCATGCTAACACATATTAATAGCATTTCATAATGATGATACTACAAGCAATAACGGTCAAGCAAGGAAGGAAGAGGAGGAGGAATAGGACGAGTAATTTGAAGATAATATGTCCATTTTTTTATTAATAATATTCGTATTTTTTTTTTTTTTTTTGGTTATGAAGTAAGTTTATTTTAGGTTTTTTTCTAAAGTAATTAGTTGTATTATTTCTTTATTTTTTAATTACATAAGAAAGAGTGCTTTTTTGTTGTTATTTTTGTAATGAGAATTATTGTTTGTATTATTACTGTATTCGTTTTCTTATTATCAATCACTATAATGTTTATTGATCGTATACGTTCGTATACGTTCATAATAAGTCACGATAGTCGAGTTGTTGGGTGGTCGAAATTTCGAGTCGAGAGACCCGAGTTCGATCCCCAGGTGGCAGTACCAATGAGTTTTTCAAAAACTTATGTACGAATTTCAACGTTGGCATGGACATAAAGGCGGCGACGGGCTCACCACCTGTCACGTTGTCCCGAAAATATCTTCGGTGGAAGGTGGGTCAAAGGAACTTAATTGTCTAGACTTGACCTCTGTCTACCCCTGTATTGGGAATTGCGGGAAGATATTTTTTATTTTTTTTTTATAATGTTTAGTAACGAAAAGTAAATGGCTTTATTCTGTAGTTACTAAAAAAATTTAGAAAACTTTATTTAACATCACAAAATCGCTTGATTCTAACAAAAAAAAACACCAGTTTTTCACATGTTTACGGTTTTAGCACTGTCATCAATGGAACACGACTTTATTTAACAGGAAAGGACAGTTTGGCTAACTGCCGAACTTTTGCCATTCCGGGTATATTTGATCGTTGTTTAAATTGCGTACGAATAGATTAATTTATAAAAAAATATCTTCACGGCTTTATAAATACTGCAGTAAACAAAGATAGATCTAAATGAAGTTCCTAAACCCCCCTTTTACCGAATACCGAATCGTATTTAAAAAAAAAAAACTAATTCTTCGGGGATCCCACTTGGGGATCAACTACGGGACCTCCACCTCCATTGCATTGGAAAATCGTCATCATCATAACGGCATCAAGAAGAGTTCACTTGAGGACATAGGCCTTTCCCATAAGTGGTGTGCCATAGTCGCCACGCTGGGTAATAGGATTGGCGATCGCAGCACCTTACACCTTAGACATTGCTGCCCATCGCGAATATGCTAAATTGTGTTATGGTATTTTAGAGATGGTGTTCCCGCTATGTGTAGGCAGCAAGTAGCCTAGTAGAGGCCAACCACAAGAAGAGAGGTGGTAGCATTATTCTTAGACTCATACTATCAGATACCATAACCATCGGCTTCACCTACGGCAAGGTCTCAAGGTCATGGCCATATGTCCTCAAAGTATTATCATATTGCCTACGTATTAGTACTTATGTAACAATATATAAAACAATTTTTTTCAAATTGAAATTGTCTAAGAGAAGAACACAAAAATTGCTTAAGAGAACACAGATTTAGTCGAAACTTCGTGTCAATTACTTACCGGGCTAGTCATTTTCACCTAAAGGAGACGTTATAAATAATGAGTTTGCTCCGCTTATCACGAAATTCGTTAAAAGTCCGCTATCTACCACCATCTAAGGCTTTCTGAGTCATGATGATACAGCATGACCTTAATAATTTAGAAGAAAAACTTTTAACGGCTTTTCTGACGCCTCCTGGAGATATTAGATAGAATATCATGCTGAGTTAGCTTAACGAACTCTTTATTTGCTGGTATCCCAATTTAAATTTCTACATTATTTTCATGCATTTTTCCCAATATTGGGATGAAAGAGATTTCTCCAGTAAAATCCTTTACCTTTCATCGAAGCTTATCTGGGTGACGAGCCTATCGTCATCTTAGTACAAGCTAATAGTACAATATACTTACATAGATATATTTTCATAGATAAATACATAAGCAATTATTTGCCTCTAGTGGGTTTCGAACCCCAGTGAGCTACTATGGTGGAGACTGTTTCGCTAACACACAACAACTCATTTATTTCTCCTGACAGGAGTCTACTCTAGACTCTAGACCTTAATTGACTACCCTAGACTTCTAGACTAAATCTAGTAGACACTAGACTTATAGGCTTAATTGTCTAGACCTAGAGGTCTAGATAATTAATTCCTTTCACCGTACCTTTCACCGAAGAATTTTTTTTTGGGATAATGTGGCAAGTGATGAGCCTGCCTTTGTCTCTATGTGCAAGCTAACGCATTTTAATCATACATAAGTTTTGAAAAAAAAAAACTATTGGTGCGAGCTTACCATCTGATTATCGATTTCGGGTCTCTTGACTCGAATTCCGATCACCCAATCACACCGTTATCATGACTATATTTTGTTGTATTATCAATTTACTTGATCCCTGATCTCATTCAATTTTCTTTCCATAGACGTCGGTGTTTATCATCGGAATGATGTAAAATATTACATAGATTATCTGTACTTTTGGGAATTTCATTTTCACGTTCGCCGACATTTTTAATATCGTTCGCGGGCCGAAATTCTTTTCGGCGTTAAATTTCACGATATTATTACGTTCGGATTCCCGCGTTTTTCTTGGACAGGTGCTGAAAAAAAAAGAAAATAAGAGTAACTTTCCTATCGCATTAAACATATGAAAGGTGGATGTTAAAATTACGAGATTTTGCAGAGTGAGTTAATGAAAGTAAAAAAATGGTAATAACATTATTGTTTCCACGCATTTTCCCAATATTGGGATAAACAGACGTATAACAATGAAGTGTTTTGAGATGGTGAGAGATGGTAAGCTTATCAGCCCCTAAGTGATAATATAAAGAATTTTATTGTTTAGACCTCTGTATACTCCAGTATTGAGATTGGCGTGAAGATATTTTTTACAGACTTATGGTCAAAAGTATCTCAATATTGTATTATATATAAATTTAGACATTGGTATCTTTGCATTCCGATGGAGCTTATTTTGCAAGATAATCTGCATAAGTATTTTCTCTTTTATATTTGAAAGACATGTTTAAAAAATAAAACCTTATTTTTAATTAAACCACTTTCAAATAGAATATAAAAAGCAATGAATAACTGTCCAGCTATATATGTTAATTAACAATTTAAATGGAATGTTCTAATAAGCACTATTTTTTAATAAACACATAAATTTTATTTTTTTGTATATTTAAGAGTAATACATATGTATCTACTGCGACTGAAATCAAATAACCCTCTAACAAACGTCAATTATTCAGAAGTATGTATGCAACAATTTTGCTATATACCGATATGTCAGGATGGCCGAGCGGTCTAAGGCGCTGCGTTCAGGTCGCAGTCCACTTCTGTGGGCGTGGGTTCGAATCCCACTTCTGACAAATTTTTGTTTTTGTAATAAAAATTTAACGTAATTTACTCATTTAAATTATTATATCTTTCGTGACATATTTTTAATCAAATAGTTGAAAACGGTTAAACTCAAATAAATAAAGTTGTTATTGAAAAAATTGCTTCGCAACCCTCCGCATGCAAATATAAAAAGGTATATGTTACCTGGTCCGAAGAGAAGAAGAGCACCACCCTCCCTCCCGTATCCCATATACTAAACTCACGTTATAATAATCGATTTAGATACCAACTAGTTTGGGACCTATCGGAGGTCCTTAATCAGTGTGAGTGGAATTAGTTCGCCCTCGCACAGTGCGAGGCGGGACGCCGTTTTTAACTATTTGATTTGTAATTAACTCATACATTAAATTTACAAGTGTGCCATTCTTAACATGTATAATATTTGAATTTGTCAAATCAAAATGAGACCTATGCACGCACCAATGGAATATATACATAATGGAATATTGGAAATTTGGTGGAATATTGGAATTGGAATATTGATGGTGGAATGTAGGTCGAAATGATTTAATTGTCTAGAACTCCATCATACTGGGGGTACGGAGAATAGCGGGAAGATATTTTTTAATAGTTTGTATCCAAAAAAGTTCTTATACACTACAAAACAGTTTCTATCTTTTTTTTTGTCTTTAAGTAATATATTTCTTTTTATAGAAAAGGGAGGCAAACGAGCGGGTGGCTCACGTGATAGTAAGTGAGTACCGCAATACCAGAGGCATAGCAGATGCGTTGCCTCCCTTAGAGTGCCCTCCCCCCAGAATTGGGGGAGGGTGGGGGGAGGGGGGCACCGGTTACCTGCACTCGCCAGACGAAACGCAGAAGTTTGTTAGACTTCTACTTCACGCCGGTTTTCTGTGAGGTCGTGGTACTTCCCCGGTCGAGCCGGCCCATTCATGCAACAACTAAAGCTGATGCGTGGCTCTCCCACTATTAATATATTTTTAAAGTAATTATATATTAAATAGTACTCCATTGTATATTCGTATATTTCGTCCAGATATAAAATCTGCATAGTCGTAGTTTGTTTCAACTATGGAGATAACGCTAAGTTAGCCATATCAATGTTTTAACACAGTTTTGCAACTGAAAGCATGCGGTGGTCATGTTGTGATGCATTGTTATGATCCCGTTGTTTGGAACTTGTACAATAGACAACATATGAGATGGTACAAGTTTAACGTTATGAATACAAAAGATAAGTCAGTTTTCAAGAAATGTTGCGTGTGGTTACAGCGTAATGAAAAATACCTCCACTTTTCTTTACGTGATTTCGTAAGAGTGGCATCACACCGATATCATGTTATCACCTCTGTGGTCCAGGTTTCGATTCCCGGTCGGGTCAATGAAGAAAACATTTTTTCTACATTTTCTCGGGTTTAGGTGTTTGCGGCGCCTTCGTTGTTTCTGATTTCATAATAGAAGTGCCTAAGCTGCTTACTTTGGGATCGGAGCTTTCTATGTGATATTGTCGGTATATATGTATGTGTAAAAAGTAATTTATTTTGATCTGTGTTTTTATTTATCACAATTGGAATCGGCTGCCGCTTCGTGCAAACATTTGTGTGATGAATATGAATATTTTTTTCGAGCCGAGCATATATACATATAACATGGAACAATTTATTGGTGGATTTGATCTAGATATCAGGCTACTCATATATTTAGTAATGCGTGAAGAAAAAACAGACTATCACCATTTTAATTTCTACCTGTTAACTAAAGTCCGCATCATTTAAATATGCTGATCTCATTAAGATCGGTTAATGTTTCAATTAGGTAACAACAAGCCCCAAATTGTAAATTGTAGCGGTTACGTGAAACACGCAATTAGCTTACGGATCTCTAATTTCAGGTATTCACTGTTAAAATCAACTTCATCCGTGTTAAAATTAAAATGAATCAGACAAATTCTTTTTGATTTAAATTTTTCATTATTTTAACAATAATGACTTTAGAAAAGTGAAGTTATAATTATGTAAATATTTTATTTCATAAAGATGTAAGAAGAAACCGGTAGGCGGTATCTTCATGATATTAAGTAAATAAAGAATTAAAAAAAAACAACTACTATGCAACTATAAATTAAAACTATATATAAGGTAAATAAAATCGAAGTTCGTCTGGGTACCCGAAAACACAAATCACAAATAGAATAGAGTTATTCTACCGCTTTTCGGAGTCAGAAGTCTTTTTTTAGCTAACGTCTTCTACTCATGACCGTTAACTTAATAATTAAAATATAATACATAAATCCCGGCAGTCAAGTCCTCTCAACCCACCTTTCACCGATGACACTTTTGGGAAAACGTGTTAGGTGGTGAGTCTGTTTGCGTCTTTATTTCCAAGCCGACGACATAAATCGTACATACGTTTTTAAAAACACATTAGTACGATCCTATTATCTGAGCATCGAACTCTGGTCTCTTGACTCGAATGCCGATCACCCAACCACTCGGCTATAGAGACTTCCAGCATGCCATCGGGCCTATTAGGTTAAACTGGCGCTTCGCAGGAAATGCTTTTTTCCACTCCACACAGCTAAATGCTACAAGTTTAATTAAAACACTCTAAAATAGAAATTCTAGTAGTCGGCTCTATGGGCAAGTTGGTAGTGACCCTGCTTTCGTAGCTCTTACGTAGCTTTGTAACTAGGTAGTTGTGTTCGAAGTCTACTAAAATAAAATATTTTTGTGATAGGTACGAATTATTGAAAACTTATGTAACTACGACGGCGACGAGCTCACCACCTGTCACGTTGTCCCGAAAATTCTTCGGTGGAAGGTGGGTCAAAGAGACTTAATCGTCTAGACTAGACCTCTGTCCACCTCTGTATTGGCTATTGCGTGAAGATATTTGATTTATTTATTTAACTACTAGTTTTTTTTTTTTTGGAATAGAGAGGCAAACGTGCAGGCAGCTCACGTGATGGTAAGTGATTACCGCCGCCCATGAACACCCGCAATACTAGAGGCATAGCAGATGCGTTGCAGTCTTTGAGTGCCCCCCCCCCCCAGAATTGGGGGAGGAGGTGTGTGGGCACCCGGTTACCTGCACTCACCAGGCGAAACGCAGAAGTTTGTTAGACTTCCACTTCACGCCAGTATTCTGTGAGGTCGTGGTACTTTCCCGGTCGAGCCGGCCCATTCATGCAACAACAAAAGCTGATGCGTGGCTCTACCACTGTCACAAGTATACGTAAAGATGGGTAAGGCTCACCAACTTGCCATCGCGTTGTTTCAAAATAATCACAGGAGAAATGTGGGCCGAAAGAAATAATAAATATTCAAAATTCTGGGTACCCCTGCATTGTAAAAGCATGATGTATGTATCTATGTAAATATATCATTGGTTTGGACACTAAGATAATTGGACTCTTCGGCCAACACCACAATTAGTATTTATTTTGGTTTGTTGAACGAAGGACATTATTTTTTACAAATAATATCACCTCGATCGAACTTAGCTCTCCGGACTCGAATTCCGATTGCCCAACCACACGGCTATCGTGACAATAATTTCTAACAAAGAAAATGGCTGACGCGTCTAAAAATATCTGCACCATTTATTTTGCCAATCGCCGTGAGTTAGCTTTCTGTGTTTGCTACCTATCTTGAAAGAAAGCAAA
The DNA here is from genome assembly GCA_029286605.1 of Sericinus montela. Classification (NCBI taxonomy): domain Eukaryota; kingdom Metazoa; phylum Arthropoda; class Insecta; order Lepidoptera; family Papilionidae; genus Sericinus; species Sericinus montela. Next base: position 931,001 of record JAGSMR010000130.1, read on the forward strand.
TATAGAGAGTTTGCGCTATCAGGATTGTTTACCCAGCCGGCTAAGCCGAGATTGGCTCACAGCCAGTAAACGTTTCCATTCTCAGTCGTATCTATCGTTCATCTTTTATATATATTATATTTAATACAATTTTGGACACCCGATAGACTAGTAGTGACCCTGCCTTCTAAGCCAAGGGTCGTGGGTCCGTATTCCGCTAAGGGCTAAAATTAGTGTGATAAATATTAATGTTTATTGTATATGTTGTTTAAATATAAATGTATTAATATGTATCTATGTCAACAAAATGTCTAGAACAAGTGAATGAGATTGTATTCTTGGGGAGCGCTTTTATCCGGAATAAAAGATATAACTAAGGTTCTGGAAATTGAAATCGACAAAGCGAGAACGAAGTGTTAAATATGAGTAAATCAGGAATATCTAGAACATGTGAATGAAATTATGTACTTGGGGAGTGCTTTTAGCTGGAATGGACGATGTGATTTAGAGGCGGACAGGCATCTCACTGTCAGTAACAAGGCCAACGGTGTCCTGCGTTAGTCCAAAGGCAAGGCGTAGTAAAAAGTTAACGCCTTGCGATGCATATCACAATTCTGGTAACGATTTTGCTATATGGTAGCGAAACCTGGGTATGTCAGAAGAAGCATAAAAGCAAGTGAATGAAGTGGAGATGAGATCTCTTCTTAAAGTCTTCAGCGTTACCGTGACCGACGGAAAGCGAAACGACGAGATTCGCAATATGGTAGGTTCGAAACATGACCTTATCACCAAAATTGATCTGGGCGTGCTTCGATGGCTTGGGCACGTTGAGCGAAAAAGTGGAAATCGAATGGTGAAGATAATATATAGCACAAAAGTTAATATTAAAAGGTGTCGTGGTAGGTCGAGACTACCTTTCGAAGACCATGTGAGCAAATTGCTGGAAGATCCTCTCTTCAAAAGTACTTGGATACCTAGCCGTGCATGAATGAGGAAAATGATGAATCTGAAAGCAGAGGTTTATAGGATGGCAATTACACATGGCGATCTGTTCTCTCTGGCTACCCTGTCAGGGACAGCGCCTGCATGAAGATATAAAATAAAATATGTAATGTATGTAAGTAAATTGTACCGTTTCCTTCAACACTAGGACAACAGTAGGCTCTCCGCCTGTTACCTACCCGCAATTTGCGTCCGTGAAATGTGGGTGAAAAGACTACATTATGTACACTTCTGTCTACCCTAGTATTGGGAATGCAGGTGAAGATATTTTTAGCAGAGTCATTGGGTGAACGGAATTTGAATCGGAAGATTCTACTACGATCTCGGGGAGGAAGCTTTCGGCCAATGATTGCGTATGTTGCAGTCATTGTCCTCTTTAACCATATCAAATGAAAGACGACAACCCGACAAACAACGCTGCCACAAGAAAAGACTTAAGCGAGAATCACATGAGAGTCCACCACAAAAGAGTAAAATATATAAAACTTTGAAGTATGTAAATATTGTAAAACTTTGCTGAACATACTTGTTATGACGACATCCGTGGACGAGTGGCGAACACAACGATTCTCGTGGTGTTGCCAGTACCAAGGTCCCGAGTTCGTGTCCCAATCTGGTTAATGTACAAAACATTGTTTTTGTACTCTTGCTGTAACTACTTACTTTAAGATCAAAGCAGTGTATGTGATGTTGACCCTATCTATATCTTGTTATATCTAAGGAATAATTTATAGCATCTTTACGATTATAATATAATCAGTAACAATAACTTTAAATAATGAATTAAAACGAAGACTCAATTATAAAGCTACAAAGCTACAAATATCTTGGGAACAATTAACTCATTCCAGAGATTATTGTTAACAATCTTCGATATAAAGTATGTATAGAATTGGAAAAATGCGTACGACACTTCTCATTGAAGCTTATATGTAACAACGCCATAGGCTTACCAAGCATATCAATTTATTCCTTTATATTATATTAACCTTTTTTGAAATATTATATTTATGTCACACAAATCTTTGTCGAACCCTTGGCTTCAAAGGCAGGGTCACTACCAAATTGATATCTTTGATTTCGGAAAAATGCTCGATCCCACTGGGAGAGATCGGAAATATGAGTTGATTACGTGTTTTGATTTGGGGCATTGCGGATCGAGAGGAACGGAAGCTACTTTTTACACCGGAAATATTAAACCGTTGCAGCTGATTGACTTTACCTCATACAATTTTCTTTATGTATCTTAGTAATACACATAAATATATAGTTACAATATCCACGTGGTTGGGTAATCGGAATTTGAGGCAAGACCCGAGTTCGATTCCCATTTCGTTTATTTTTTTTTAAAAAAATTTTATGTTACTTTGGACTCAAATGCGGCAACTAGCTCACCACCTGTCACGTTGTCTCAAAAAAGTCTTCGTTATATGTTGGGTAAAAAAGACGTAATTATCTACACCTCTGCCTACCTCTGCATGGGGAATGGCTTGAAAATATTTATTTTTTTATTTATTTTAAAAATATACATTTTAATGTCTATCAATTTCTTCGACAATATAGGCTAAATAATAAATACGTAAATAGATGGATAATAAAGGCAGAAATCTAGAAAGTAAATTCATTCGACACATATTTCACCCAAGCCTAGAAGAAGAATTACTTATGACAACGTGACAGATGTCACTCATCCCATAACTCAAGTACAAACATTGATGTTCATCACACAAATGTTTATCCAAACTCGAACCCGCAATCCTTACCTTCTAAGGTAGAGTCTCTACCAACTCGGCTGCCGGAATATCAACATTAAAAATAACAATAAAATAAAAAAATAATAAATTAACTTCACGCTGCTTCTAGATTCTAGAATCCTAGCTCTAGTCTAGACAATTAAGTCCCTTCGACCCACCTTCCACCACCCATATTTTCGGGACAACGTGACAGGTGGTGAGCCCGTCGTCGACTTTATGTTCATGCCAACGATATAATTCTAACATAAGTTTTTTGAAAAACCCTTTGGTACGAGCCTGCGACCTGGGAATCGAACTCGGGTCTCTCGACTCGAAATTCCGAGCACCCAAGCACTCTGCTATCGTGACTATAAAAATAACAATGTTACATTAAAATGCCGAAACTGAAATGAATTTCAAATAACTGCAAAATTTTCCGCTACATTCTAAACCGAGACTGGTATTAAACTAATCTAAAATATAGGGAATATATAATTAGTTTGCTAAGGCAAGCCGAAATTTAATTATTGTGTTTCCGCTCGCAGAAGGAGCTTAGCATCCTGCCCCTTGCAGAGAAAACAGCTTTTTACTTAAGTTTAAATTACTTTCTTCTTAAAATTATTGTGATTAAAGTATAATTTCTTATTATAATAAAATATAAATATCTTCACGCAATTCCCAATACAGGGGTAGACAGAGGCCGAGTCTAGACAATTAAGTCCCTTCGACCCACCTTTCACCGAAGATATTTTCGGGACAACGTGACAGGTGGTGAGCCCGTCGCCGCCTTTATGTCCAAGCCAACGATATTCGTACATAAGTTTTTGAAAAACCCATTGGTACGAGCCTGCGACCTGGGAATCGAACTCGGGTCTCTCGACTCGAAATTCCGAGCACCAAGCACTCTGCTATCGTGACTATAAAAATAACAATGTTACATTAAAATGCCGAAACTGAAATGAATTTCAAATAACTGCAAAATTTTCCGCTACATTCTAAACCGAGACTGGTATTAAACTAATCTAAAATATAGGAATATATAATTAGTTTCCTAAGGCAAGCCGAAATTTAATTATTTTCCCTTATCTTACTTTCTTCTTAAAATTATTGTGATTAAAGTATAATTTCTTATTATAATAAAATATAAATATCTTCACGCAATTCCCAATACAGGGGTAGACAGAGGCCGAGTCTAGACAATTAAGTCCCTTCGACCCACCTTTCACCGAAGATATTTTCGGGACAACGTGACAGGTGGTGAGCCCGTCGTCGACTTTATGTTCATGCCAACGATATTCGTACATAAGTTTTTGAAAAACCCATTGGTACGAGCCTACCAACTGGGGATCGAACTCGGGTCTATTGACTCGAAATTCCGACCACCCAACCACTCGGCTATCGTGACTTATTATAATAATTTGCTATACCTCAGTCAATAGCTATAAGCACATTAATCTTGTGTCTAAATAATTTTTTACATTAATTCTCGTATCTTCAAATCTACTGTCATTTGATGAAGATTGGAAGGAAGAAAAAAGAAAACTGTTGTGAACGAATACACATCAGTTTTGACAAATAATAATAATAATAATCTTGACTTTTTTGCAACACTTCATGTATTGCAAAAAAATAAAATATGTAACACATTTAGAAAGATTTCTAATAATTACCAAGAGAAGAAAGAGAAAGCATGTCAGTTAAATATTTTATTGAAACAACTTTTTTTTTTATACTCTTAACTACTAAGTCGGAAAATTACGCATTTACGTACGCAGCACGCCTACACATAAATTATTTGCCTATCTTTGTTTCAAACAATTTTTTCTTTTCTTAATATGTTTCAGTTTTGCTTCTGTTGAAAAAACATATTTAATGTTCCTACTGTTCGATCCGGTGTGGTGTATTAGTGAAATAAATTTAATTATTTTCCCTTATCTTACTTTCTTCTTAAAATTATTGTGATTAAAGTATAATTTCTTATTATAATAATTTGCTATACCTCAGTCAATAGCTATAAGCACATTAATCTTGTGTCTAAATAATTTTTACATTAATTCTCGTACCTTCAAATCTACTGTCATTTGATGAAGATTGGAAGGAAGAAAAAGAAAACTGTTGTGAACGAATACACATCAGTTTTGACAAATAATAATAATAATAATAATAATAATAATAATCTTGACTTTTTGCAACACTTCATGTATTGCAAAAAATAAAATATGTAACACATTTAGAAAGATTTCTAATAATTACCAAGAGAAGAAAGAAAGCATGTCAGTTAAATATTTTATTGAAACAACTTTTTTTTATACTCTTAACTACTAAGTCGGAAAATTACGCATTTACGTACGCAGCACGCCTACACATAAATTATTTGCCTATCTTTGTTTCAAACAATTTTTTCTTTTCTTAATATGTTTCAGTTTTGCTTCTGTTGAAAAAAATACATATTTAATGTTCCTACTGTTCGATCCGGTGTGGTGTATTAGTGAAATAAATTTAATTATTTTCCCTTATCTTACTTTCTTCTTAAAATTATTGTGATTAAAGTATAATTTCTTATTATAATAAAATATAAATATCTTCACGCAATTCCCAATACAGGGGTAGACAGAGGCCGAGTCTAGACAATTAAGTCCCTTCGACCCACCTTTCACCGAAGATATTTTCGGGACAACGTGACAGGTGGTGAGCCCGTCGCCGCCTTTATGTCCAAGCCAACGATATTCGTACATAAGTTTTGAAAAACTCATTGGTACGAGCCTACCAACTGGGGATCGAACTCGGGTCTATTGACTCGAAATTCCGACCACCCAACCACTCGGCTATCGTGACTTCTCATTGAAGCTTATATGTAACAACGCCATAGGCTTACCAAGCATATCAATTTATTCCTTTATATTATATTAACCTTTTTGAAATATTATATTTATGTCACACAAATCTTTGTCGAACCCTTGGCTTCGAAGGCAGGGTCACTACCAAATTGATATCTTTGATTTCGGAAAAATGCTCGATCCCACTGGGAGAGATCGGAAATATGAGTTGATTACGTGTTTTGATTTGGGGCATTGCGGATCGAGAGACAGGCTACTTTTTACACCGGAAATATTAAACCGTTGCAGCTGATTGACTTTACCTCATACAATTTTCTTTATGTATCTTAGTAATACACATAAATATATAGTTACAATATCCACGTGGTTGGGTAATCGGAATTCGAGGCAAGACCCGAGTTCGATTCCCATTTCGTTTATTTATTCTTTAAAAAAATTTTATGTTACTTTGGACTCAAATGCGGCAACTAGCTCACCACCTGTCACGTTGTCTCAAAAAAGTCTTCGTTATATGTTGGGTAAAAAAGACTTAATTATCTACACCTCTGCCTACCTCTGCATGGGGAATGGCTTGAAAATATTTATTTTTTTATTTATTTTAAAAATATACACTTTAATGTCTATCAATTTCTTCGCCAATATAGGCTAAATAATAAATACGTAAATAGATGGATAATAAAGGCAGAAATCTAGAAAGTAAATTCATTCGACACATATTTCACCCAAGCCTAGAAGAAGAATTACTTATGACAACGTGACAGATGTCACTCATCCCATAACTCAAGTACAAACATTGATGTTCATCACACAAATGTTTATCAAACTCGAACCCGCAATCCTTACCTTCTAAGGTAGAGTCTCTACCAACTCGGCTGCCGGAATATCAACATTAAAAATAACAATGTTACATTAAAATGCCGAAACTGAAATGAATTTCAAATGACTGCAAAATTTTCCGCTACATTCTATACCGAGACTGGTATTAAACTAATCTAAAATATAGGGAATATATAATTAGTTTGCTAAGGCAAGCCGAAATTTAATTATTCTGTTCCCGCAGAAGGAGCTTAGCATCCTGCCTTGCAGAGAAAACAGCTTTTTACTTAAGTTTAAATTACTTTCTTCTTAAAATTATTGTGATTAAAGTATAATTTCTTATTATAATAAAATATAAATATCTTCACGCAATTCCCAATACAGGGGTAGACAGAGGCCGAGTCTAGACAATTAAGTCCCTTCGACCCACCTTCCACCTAATATATTTTCGGGACAACGTGACAGGTGGTGAGCCCGTCGTCGACTTTATGTTCATGCCAACGATATAATTCTAACATAAGTTTTTTGAATAACCCTTTGGTACGAGCCTGCGACCTGGGAATCGAACTCGGGTCTCTCGACTCGAAATTCCGAGCACCCAAGCACTCTGCTATCGTGACTATAAAAATAACAATGTTACATTAAAATGCCGAAACTGAAATGAATTTCAAATGACTGCAAAATTTTCCGCTACATTCTATACCGAGACTGGTATTAAACTAATCTAAAGTATAGGGAATATATAATTAGTTTGCTAAGGCAAGCCGAAATTTAATTATTCTGTTCCCGCAGAAGGAGCTTAGCATCCTGCTCCTTGCAGAGAAAACAGTTTTTTACTTAAGTTTAAATTATTTTCTTCTTCCAACGATATAATTCTAACATAAGTTTTTTGAAAAACCCTTTGGTACGAGCCTGTGACCTGGGAATCGAACTCGGGTCTCTCGACTCGAAATTCCGAGCACCCAAGCACTCTGCTATCGTGACTATAAAAATAACAATGTTACATTAAAATGCCGAAACTGAAATGAATTTCAAATGACTGCAAAATTTTCCGCTACATTCTAAACCGAGACTGGTATTAAACTAATCTAAAATATAGGGAATATATAATTAGTTTGCTAAGGCAAGCCGAAATTTAATTATTGTGTTTCCGCTCGCAGAAGGAGCTTAGCATCCTGCCCCTTGCAGAGAAAACAGCTTTTTACTTAAGTTTAAATTACTTTCTTCTTAAAATTATTGTGATTAAAGTATAATTTCTTATTATAATAATTTGCTATACCTCAGTCAATAGCTATAAGCACATTAATCTTGTGTCTAAATAATTTTTTACATTAATTCTCGTATCTTCTCAAGATTGGAAGGAAGAAAAAAGAAAACTGTTGTGAACGAATACACATCAGTTTTGACAAATAATAATAATAATAATCTTGACTTTTTTGCAACACTTCATGTATTGCAAAAAAATAAAATATGTAACATATTTAGAAAGATTTCTAATAATTACCAAGAGAAGAAAGAGAAAGCATGTCAGTTAAATATTTTATTGAAACAACTTTTTTTTTATACTGTTAACTACTAAGTCGGAAAATTACGCATTTACGTACGCAGCACGCCTACACATAAATTATTTGCCTATCTTTGTTTCAAACAATTTTTTTTCTTTTCTTAATATGTTTCAGTTTTGCTTCTGTTGAAAAAAACATATTTAATGTTCCTACTGTTCGATCCCGGTGTGGTGTATTAGTGAAATAAATTTAATTATTTTTCCCTTATCTTACTTTCTTCTTTCTAATTACCTCGCGTTGTGAAGAGATGTTGCATCTCATTGCATTTTACAAGATCTACTACGAGGAGTGGTCGGAGGAGAAGGCCGTGGAATTGTTCGGATTAATCCCAGCCGCTGAATTTCACCATCATACTTTAGGGCATAATAATAAATTCCATTTACACCATCTAGAGGCTTGGCACTCCAGCACAGTGTGTTTTTCGCGGAATTTTCTACTACGCACTTACACTTTATGGAATGTGCTACCGCCAGCGGTTTTTTTGGACCGATACGACTTAGGGACCTTCAAGAAAAGAGCCTATACCTTTCTCAAAGGCCGGCAACGCATCTGCTATGCCTCTGGTTTTGCGGATGTTCATGGACGGCGGTTATCACTTACCATCACGTGAGCCACCTGCTGGTTTGACTCCCAATTCTATATAAAAAAAAAACAATGATCTTGGCTGGTATGTATGTCACTTCATGCGAAGCGGGTGGGTGCTGCTAGTATTTCTATAAGCACATACATCCATAACTCGAGTACAAGTATTCAAACACATCACGAGGTTCGATGCCATAGTTACTACCCACTAGCCTATCGAGGCTATTTATTCCGGTAAGTAAGTAAGTTAAGAATAATTTTAAAAAGTTAATTCCGTATTTTTGGAAGGTAGAGCTCCTACCGTGCGTAGAGTTGTCTGGGTTAGTGTCATCCTAGTATCTCTTGGCCTTTTCTGGCTGTTTCACAACATTTACGGTTAGATCTGAAAAGGAAAGAGATACATTTCAACTATGAACAATAATTATTAACTATTAAACAATTTCTGGTCCCGAGTCACAAGGCAAGAGACTCCAGTTTCATCCCCGGGTGGTACACTTGTTAGCAAAGGGTTTTTTCCAAAAACTTATGGACAATTTATATCGTTGACTTAGAAATTAAGATGGCGTCGGTCTCATCTGTCACATCGTCCCAAAAAATTTCTGCGGAGCAAGGTGGGTCGAAAGGATTTAATTGTCTAGACCCCAGTGTTAGCGAGAAGATGCTTTTTTTCTGGACTAAATAAGTTTTAGGATTTCCGTTAAATATTCCAAATCTGAGTTCCTTATTAATGTCAGTTGGTAATTAATTAAATAATATTAATTTCCATATTATATTATAACACCGTGTAGTTTCGGCGTAAGAAACTACCAACCTACCTAACTTATTTTAATTCCCTCGAATGTCGTAAGAGGTTTTAAAAAATTTAAAAAGCTACCGATAGACGGAATATAATTAAGGACCAAATTTAAGCAGGTGACGGGCAGCAGCCCGTCAGGTTTAAGAGTCAAGTTTATTAACAGGTTTAAGAAATTTATTAAAGAAAAAATTTATAATAATGTCAATGAAAATATTATTTCATGAGAAAATGTAATTAAGCGAAACCTACAAACATGGAAAGCGATTAAATACGGTTGCCTTTATTTTTCCTCATGCCTACATCTGTCACGGTTAGTGATTTCTCCGGAGCATTCAATATGAGCACAAATGAAACGATTAAAACCAACCGCAAACTATTAGTTGCTTGATTATTCCCTGCGGGCGAAATCGTAATTTCCATTTGCTCCTGCATTTCCTCGGCCCTAAATACAAATTACGTTCTTCCTGTCCCATTGTTATTAGTAAGTAACTTATGGGATTGTCTCTATACACTACATAATAAACATAATAGAGATGTGCTTGTGATATCCACCATAACCTAGTATTAATCTTTGATAATGTTTTAAAGGAGAAACCGGTCAGGTATTTAATAAGAAATAAATTTTGTTGGTACGAAAGTGATATTTGAATTTATATAACCGACCCCTTTCTTCCCGTGACTACCGATAGGTGGTGGGATAACCATCTCGAGAAATACTTCACCAAAATTAAGCAGACTGAAGAGGGGCTGTAGGGTTGAAGTTGCGAGATGTTCGATACTGCGATCGCGAAACTACAAATGAAAAAAAAATAAGAAAATAAGGAATATTTCACCTATTTCTTGTTCGAGAAACCTTATTAAAGTGAAATTTAAGTTTTAATGCCGTAAATCAGACAGTTTTTACTATTTTATTTTTATTTTGTCAATAAGGATTACACAATATGTATATAAAACACTTTCGAACACCATACTAATGCTTGTTCTGAAATACTGACAAACTGTTCTTACTAACAGCATCAACTAAAGAGAGCTCTCAGTTTATTTAAAAAGTTCAAAGCTTTAAACTGAAACGGAAGTTTGAAAGGATATCCCATTTACTAGAAATCGTTTGTCAGAAAGAAAAAGTCAATTTCACGGTTTCAGCAGCGAACAGAATGAGAGCTCATGCTAAAGCTCGGAAGAGCTAATTACATCGACTGTACAGCTCCGATGTGTAATATCATTGGAACTTGAAATAGGAATGTGGTGAGGAAAGAAAAATTGTGAATTTTCGTGCTAATTTGTGCTCTCTTTACGTAATATAGTTACAATGATAAATAATAAATATCTTCACGCCGTTCCCAATACTAGCATAGACAGAGCTCTAAACAATTAAGTCTTTTCAGCCCACCTTCCACCGAAGACAACGGGCAACGTTTTGTGACAACGTGGCAGGTTGTAAGCCCGTCGCCGTTCAAACCAACAATATAAATCGTATCCAACGGTATAAATCGATATAATATAAGCCACTCCCGAATTTTTTTTAACCATTGACATTCTATTATTTGTAACTTTACATTTGATTCTGTTTGGTCTTTGAAAATTTATTCTTGAAATATTATACCTGTTTAAATATTTTTTTAATAATTTATAAATTTGTTAAATAAGCCACAAATGAGGTTAGTAAACAATGAAGTTTATTATTACTATTTCTTTCATTCTTTCAAAACTATCAGACCAAAATTCAGTAGCACATAAAGTAATTATTAGTTACATAAATAGATAAGAACATCATCACATACGTTGCTCCAACCCCTAAGTAAGTAGCTAAAGCACTTATGTTATGGAATCGTAAACAACGAATGTACGATATACACCAAATGAGACAAAGTAGAAAATTTGATTTTCTAAATTGATCCATCCGGGAATTGAACCACGAACCTTAGAACAGGCGACAACTTGAAAACCGGTGTGCACGCCACTCCTTCACAAAGGTCGCCATGTCGTTATGCCATGTCGTTATGTTGCTTAACCGCCAATCCGCATGCCAAAGTTGGCGATTACAACAAGTCCTGCCTTAAAGAAAGCCTCCTATACCCTGTAGTGAATTTTAACTCGCCGTTTTTCTATATATGTATATTGCTAATGCGTGGACCGATAATGGTTTACAATTTAATTTTTTATGTACCTTAATTAAGTAACGATAGCGGTGTGGTTGGATGATCGGAATTCGAGTTCAGAGACCCGAGTTCAATCCTGAAGTAGTACGCAATGTCGTTACATGGACATAAAGACAGCGACAGGCTCACCACCAGTCACGATGCCCCTAAAATATGTCTAAGGTGAAAGGTGTGTGAATAAGACATAATTGTCTGCACCTCTGTCTACCCAGTTTTGGGAATGGAGCCAAGATATTTTGTTCATACTGTTTAAAAAAAAACAATGACAATAATATACATACATACATGTCGAATTGATAACATCTTTTTTATAGTCGGGTGAAAAACAAGCCTATTAAGGCTTTACTATTTTCAACAAGGTTTTATCGGTATCCGGCAGTGCTCCGCACACTAATATCCCCGCTGTAACAATGTGCGTGTGCATTTTACTAAACGCCGATAAGGCAAATATCGGCAAATTATTGGTAAGCCGTGAATGTATAATCAGCATGTTTTTAAATGAAAGAGAAGGATAGTTTTGTATATTTTTTTTTTATAGAAAAGGGAGGCAAACAAGCAGGTGGCTCACGTGATGGTAATTGATTACCGCCGCCCATGAACACCCGCAATACCAGAGATATAGCAGATGCTTTGCCTCCCTTAGAGTGCCCCCTCCCCTGAATTGGGGCAGGGGGATGTGTTGGCCTCCGGTTACCTGCACTCACCAGACGAAACGCAGAAGTATGTTAGACTTCTACTTCACGCCGGTATTCTGTGAGGTCGTGGTACTTCCCCGGTCGAGCCGGCCCATTCATGCAACAACAAAAGCTGATGCGTGGTTCTACCACGATAGAATTTTTTGGGAAACTTTGTTTTCATCTTGACAGGAGGTGAGCCTATCGCCGTCTTTAGTTCAAATCACCTATATAAATCTAATATGAGGTTTGATAGAAAAACTCACTGGTACGAGCCTACCACCTGAGGTACCACTTGGGTCTCTCAACTTGAATTCTGATCAACTAACCATTATTGCCGTGTGGTTAAGGCCACGCCATTTTTTCCGGTGTCGTAAGAGGCGACTAAGGGAAAAACCTTGGAAATATCGTGGCCACTGATAACTCACTGATAACTCCACTTCACGCCGGTATTCTGTGAGGTCGTGGTACTTCCCCGGTCGATCCGGCCCATTCATGCAACAACAAAAGCTGATGCAAGGCTCTACCACTTAAGGTAACTACCAAACGTCGGAAAAATACCAAGCAGCGGCGTCTAAGGTGTGAGTTAGTTTATCGCTAATCCCCTTGCCCAACGTGGTGATTATGGAAAATGTTACTTTAGCGGAGATGCCAATGTCCTGCAGTGGACTTTTAGAGACCGTTAGGCATGTATGTATGTAACCGTAAATAAATAAATAAATGAATATAAATAAATATCTTCACGCAATTCCTAAATAGAGGTCTAGTCTAGACAAGTAAATCCCTTCGACCCACCTTCCATCGAAGATATTTTAGGAACAACGACTTCTGTGAACGAATGGCGTACACGCCGGTTTTCATGTGGCAGCCAGCAGTCCCGTATTCGATTTCCAGTGGGGTCAATAGTGAAAACCAACTTTTTTTACATAAAAATGACATAAAATATAATTTTTCAAAAGCAAAACCAACAAAAACTCATGTTCTAAATAAAAAACTAGTAAAGTGTGTAAAAAATGCTATTGACGTTACAATAAAGCAGCGTTGGAAAGAAAAAAAATCTAATAAATTGCGACAAAATCCGTACAATATACGAGTAGTTTCATTGTAATTAGGAATTTTTAGATTACAGTGCCGAGACTGAACGTTTCAACGCTTTCGGAAAAGGTTAAGAATGTAACAAAAACTAGAACAATCCAACTAGATATAAAAACAAAGATTTATTGCAACCGCTTTGTATTATTAAAATGGATTATAGTTTTCAGTGGAGTAGTTACTTAGTATGAAAAAAAAATGTCTTCACGCAATTCCCAATACAGGTGTAGACAGAGGTCAAATCTAGACAATTAAGTCCCTTTGAACCAACTTCCACCAAAGATATTTTCGGGACAACGTGACAGGTGGTAAGCCCGTCGCCGTCTTTATGTCCTAGCCAACGATGAAATTCGTACATAATTTTTTGAAAAACTCATTGATACTGCCACCTGGGGATCGAACACGAGTCTCTCGACTCGAAATTCCGACCACCCAACAACTCAGCTATCGTGACTTTAGTATGGGATCGAACAAACAAAAAGTCTGTAGAACCTTGTACCTAAAGATTAAATATATAATTAAAAATGTCTTCACGCAATTCCCAATACAGGTGTAGACAGAGGTCAAATCTAGACAATTAAGTCCCTTTGAACCAACTCCCACCAAAGATATTTTCGGGACAACGTGACAGGTGGTAAGCCCGTCGCCGTCTTTATATCCTAGCCAACGATGAAATTCGTACATAATTTTTTTGAAAAACTCATTGATACTGCCACCTGGGGATCGAACACGAGTCTCTCGACTCGAAATTCCGACCACCCAACAACTCAGCTATCGTGACTTTAGTATGGGATCGAACAAACAAAAAGTCTGTAGAACCTTGTACCTAAAGATTAAATAAATAATTAAAAATTTCTTCACGCAATTCCCAATACAGAGGTAGACAGAGGTCTAGTCTAGACACATAAGTCTCTTCGGCCCACCTTCCATTGAAGATATTTTCGGGATAACGTGACAGGTGGAGAGCCCGTCGCCGTATTTATGTCCAAGCCAATGACATTTTTCGTAGATAGGTTTTTGAAAAAACAAACCCATTGGGGATCGAACTCGAGTCTCTCGACTCGAAATTCTGACCACTCAACCACTCGGCTGTCGTGACTTATATATACAGAAGAGTACACATACATAAGTACTAAAGATTGTATTAAAAAATAAATGTTAATACCCATAATTGGGAAAAGACCTTTTCTCAAAATAAGTCACGATAGCCGAGTAGTTGGGTGATCGGAATTTCGAGTCAGGTGACCCGTGTGGGTCGAAGGGATTTAATTGTCTAGACTAGACATCTGTCTACCCCATTATGAATTGGGATTTGCATGAAGATATTTTTTTTTATTTATTTCTTCCTCTTTACAGCCTATGAAAAGTCAACCGCTGAGCATAGGCCATCTCCAAAAGGTTTCCATAACTGAGCCACCTGCATTCATCGTCAGTCCATTTTATGTGTGGGTCGTAAAAATCGACCCGATAGCTGAGTTGGTACTAACCCTATCTTCGTTGTATATTCGAATCCTGCTAGGGGCAAATTTGTGATGAATGTCGTTGGTTTTACTCGAGTCATGGACTTTTATATGTATTTATAAATGTTTATCTAAGTGAATAATTAATGTGCTCGTTTGGAAAATATGTTGTACCGTTAGCTAAGGACTTAAAATAAGCTTTAATGAATCGTGTCCAGAAATGACTTCATAGTCTAGACTTATTGCGTGACATATAAAAATAAAAATCTACCTAAAATCAAACTATATGAACATTTTCATTTTGGCGCAAAAGCTAGGTAAATTGTCGTAACGAGATCACGTATAGTCTGTGTTATTTAACCGAGAGCAGTCTGCGCAAAGGTTTTACGTAAAGAACGTAAACATTCACGAAAATGTCTGAAGAAATTCGTTTAACGTATTCCCTTTTCGGGAATCTCCACGAAAACGATTACAACAAAGCTTTCTTCGCAATTCCCAATACAGAGGTAGACAGAGGTCAAATCTAGACAATTAAGTCCGTTCGACCCACCTTTCACCGAAGATATTTTCGGGACAACGTGACAGGTGGTGAGCCCATCGCCGCCTTTATGTCCAAGCCAATGACATTTTTCGTAGATAGGTTTTGAAAAACAAACCCATTGGGGATCGAACTCGAGTCTCTCGACTCGAAATTCCGACCACCCAACCACTCGGCTGTCGCAGTCATACCTAAGCATCATAAAGGGAAGCGGACGATCCGCCACACAACGCCTTCACTGTGTATATCTCTGATTTTACCCCATAATTTTAAGAAACTTCGACATTATTGTGGTATTTTAACATTGGGAGCTACAATTAAAGACAGCCGTTCCACTATATGCTGTTTATTCCAATGTGCAGACGAGCTGGTTGATCGCAGATTCGCCCTCTTTATACAACAATCTTCATCATCATAACAGCCTATTCGAAGTGCACTGCTGAACATTTGCCTCCCTCGAAGAATGCCACATAGAGTGGTCCTGTGCCATCTGCATCCATCGCCTCCCCGCAATCATCCGACTTTAGATACTTTAACTTAAAAAATACGTACACACATAGTTAAATTGGGACAACTTAACATACATTTTTCTTATTTCAAACGGAACAGCTTAAGCACTTTTATTATGGAATGAGAAACGACTAAAGATCCACAAACACGCATACCCAAAACATAAAAATCGTTTTCTACATTGACCCTTTCGGGAATAGAATCCAGGACTTCAGAGATCTTCGAGACGACAGAAAAACAGAAAGAAAAAAACATTAAGATTTGTAGACACGACCTCATGTACTTTGTGGGTAAAAGCTTAAATAAAAAATATACATTTCTCAAGTAACATAAATAAAACAATTTAACTTTAAGCGATAAATACGAGAGTTGGGTTCGATAATATCGGTATGTTCTAGAATGAACATAAAACTTTTAGCCGTATATCACAAAACACAGCGAATACGTTGGAAACAGACGTTACGGGAAACATAATTTTAATGTTCGCCTAGCTATTATTTATAATAATTAATGTGCTCGTTTGGAAAATATGTTGTACCGTTAGCTAAGGACTTAAAAATAAGTACACACATAGTTAAATTGGGACAACTTAACATACATTTTTCTTATTTCAAACGGAACAGCTTAAGCACTTTTATTATGGAATGAGAAACGACTAAAGATCCACAAACACGCATACCCAAAACATAAAAATCGTTTTCTACATTGACCCTTTCGGGAATAGAATCCAGGACTTCAGAGATCTTCGAGACGAGAGAAAAACAGACAGAAAAAAATATTAAGATTTGTAGAGACCAGACCATCTACTTTGAGGGTAAAAGCTTAAATAAAAAAATTAAAAATGTATACATATCTCAAGTAACATAAATAAAACAATTTAACTTTAAGCGATAAATACGAGATTTGGGTTCGATAATTGCGGTATGTTCTAGAATGAACATAAAACTTTGAGCCGTATATCACAAAACACAGCGAATACGTTGGAAACAGACGTTACGGGAAACATAATTTTAATGTTCGCCTAGCTATTATTTATAATAATTAATGTGCTCGTTTGGAAAATATGTTGTACCGTTAGCTAAGGACTTAAAAATAAGCTTTAATGAATCGTGTCCAGAAATGACTTCATAGTCTAGACTTATTGCGTGACATATAAAAATAAATACATAAATTAATTATAAATGTAAACATTAACAATTAATGTTTACATTTATATTACCAATGAGTCCTCAAAATTAACGTGCAGGTATTTGAATTATTATATTATATAATATCTAAAATAAGATCTCAGCGCAGCTTGATCCTGGAAGATCATTATCATAACTTACCATGCCTAGATTTTTAGCTTATGAACATTTATAAATATATAAATAAATAAATTTCTTCACGCAATTCCCAATACAGGGGTAGACAGAGGTCGCGTCTAGACAATTAAGTCCGTTCGACCCACCTTTCACCGAAGATATTTTCGGGACAACGTGACAGGTGGTGAGCCCATCGCCGCCTTTATGTCCAAGCCAACGATATTCGTACATAAGTTTTTGAAAAACTCATTGGTACGAGCCTACCAACTGGGGATCGAACCCGGGTCTATTGACTCGAAATTCCGACCACCCAACCACTCGGCTATCGCAGTCATACCTAAGCATCATAAATGGAAGCGGACGATCCGCCACACAACGCCTTCACTGTGTATATCTCTGATTTTAACCCATAATTTTAAGAAACTTCGACATTATTGTGGTATTTTAACATTGGGAGCTACAATTAAAGACAGCCGTTCCACTATATCCTGTTTATTCCAATGTGCAGCCGAGCGGGTTGATCGCAGATTCGCCCTCTTTATACAACAATCTTCATCATCATAACAGCCTATTCGAAGTGCACTGCTGAACATTTGCCTCCCTCGAAGAATGCCACATAGAGTGGTCCTGTGCCATCTGCATCCATCGCCTCCCCGCAATCATCCGACTTTAGATACTTTAACTTAAAAAATACGTACACACATAGTTAAATTGGGACAACTTAACATACATTTTTCTTATTTCAAACGGAACAGCTTAAGCACTTTTATTATGGAATGAGAAACGACTAAAGATCCACAAACACGCATACCCAAAATATAAAAATCGTTTTCTACATTGACCCTTTCGGGAATAGAATCCAGGACTTCAGAGATCTTCGAGACGAGAGAAAAACAGAAAGAAAAAAACATTAAGATTTGTAGACACGACCTCATGTACTTTGTGGGTAAAAGCTTAAATAAAAAATATACATTTCTCAAGTTACATAAATAAAACTTTAAGCGATAAATACGAGAGTTGGGTTCGATAATTGCGGTATGTTCTAGAATGAACATAAAACTTTGAGCCGTATATCACAAAACACAGCGAATACGTTGAAAACAGACGTTACGGGGAACTTCGAGAATTATTTAATTTAATGTTCGCCTGGCTATTATTAATAATAATTAATGTTACGCTTAGAGGCGTGGTAGCGAGTTATGGATAAACATATATAGAAGTATTGATAAGAATGAATCAAATTAACATTTTCGAAACTTATATAAAAAATAAATACATAAATTAATTATAAATGTAAACATTAACAATTAATGTTTACATTTATATTTACCCGGTAGGTCCTCAAAATTAACGTGCAGGTATTTGAATTATTATATTATATAATATCTAAAATAAGATCTCAGCGCAGCTTGATCCTGGGAAGATCATTATCATAACTTACCATGCCTAGATTTTTAGCTTATGAACATTTATAAATATATAAATAAATAAATTTCTTCACGCAATTCTTAATACAGGGGTAGACAGAGGTCTAGTCTAGACAATTAAGTCCTTTGACCCACCTTCCACCGAAGATATTTTCGGGACAATGTGGCAGGTGGTGAGCCCGTCGTCGTCTTTATGTCCAAGCCAACGATAAAATTCGTACATAAGTTTTTGAAAAACTCTTTTGTACGAGCCTGCCACCTGGGGATCGAACTCGGGTCTCTTGACTCAAAATTCCGACCACCCAACCACTCGGCTATTTACTTACTTACGTAATATTTATCTGTTTAAATTTATGTATGTAAGTACATTAAGTACAAGTAAGTTGGCTTGGACATTACTTAGGCTTGTCACCCACCTTTCATGTAATCTCAAAAACTCCGTTGAAAAGTGGATCAAAAACATTAAATACTCTAGTTCTATGAAATACATAAATATAAAAATAAAATTAATATTACAAAACTCAAAGTTACAAATCGTTGGTGAACATTATGTCATTTGTAATCCAATAAACCACTTTGTAGCAGTCGAACTATTTCTTGCTCCGAACGCATGAATTTGCTAAAAGAGATGTAACTTTGTAAAGGAAATTGCTATTACTAAAGTTATATTTACATGAGAATAACATGGCTCTTGTAGTAGTGAGTCTTTTGATTACATTTTTTACAATTTGTTAAAAAGCGTACAAATATGTACGTTCTTTTAACAAATATGTACATATCTATAAGTATCTTCTACATTTAAATATATAATCGAAACACCACTCATCAAGAGATTTCTTAAGCTATACTCTCGATTGACCTGAAATTTAGCATAGTTTCTAATGAGGACCTCCTCAAGCGAATGGCATGCGGTTTTCATGGTATTACCAGCTCTGAGTTCCCGAATTCGAATCCCGGGCGTATCAATGCAAAAAACCACTATTCTACATTTTCCCGCGTCTTAGTGTTTACGGGACCTTCGTTTTTTCCGATTCTATAACACAAGTGCTTTAGCTATTTACTTTGGAATCAGAGCAATGTATGTTATGTTGATCCTATCTATATATTTATCTATGTACTTATTTTGTTGTGAAGACGCTGACTAGAGCGTTAGAACCTCACTAAAATAAATTTTTCTTCCTCCATCACCATTTACAAGATGAGCATCATAAGGGGGTTAGTTATTAGGCACTGAATTTATAAAATACAATATTAGCTATTAATATATACAATATTATTTATTATACAATATTGGACCTTAGTATCTGGAATGGCGTGAAGATACTTTTTCTAGCTCGCTTAAACTAATAAAATATACCCATGCTTTAATTGAGACACTTATTTCGTTTGTAACTTCAGTTCAGTTATTTACTGTAACTTCAGTTCCTTTCACGTCCCCGTTAATTAGGAAGACTACGAATGTTGGCACAACAATTTCATTGCACGAATAATTCAACATCAAAAGAACAGCACCCGCAGTTTAATCGGAATGTTCTGCGCGAAAATTGAAATTCACTGGCGTAATCAATTTGTCTGTTTACATTCGATTTTGATCATTATTATTTGTTATTTCCTATAGACTTCTTTACGAACGCCCAGTGTCTACTTTTAAAAAAATCTATGAAAATGTTATGATTTATTTATTGTGTAACTTACATACCTCAGTCTACTCCAGTTTTAAGAATTTGCGTGAAGATAAAAACTCGACTGCTTATTAAAAGTATTTTGAAACACATTTTATCCACTCTATTCAGTCTCGGTTAAAGACTACTCCGCGGTGAAATAACATTGAGTTTACGTGATCTCATTAACTTAAGCCCTCTCTTTAATCCGTATACTTTGGCATTTCAAGCTTTCAGAGGCAATGAAGCTCCGCTCTGAAGACCTTTCCAATGAATAAGTTCTTCCAAAAGCATTTACATTCCACTTAAGTAGTCTTTGTAAGTTCAGATAATTGTATAATTAGTGTAATCCTTCGAAAGATTAGGTTTTTTTATCGCTTATTACTTAACGGCTTTAGAGACTAATGCCCTGAATATGCCCTGCGCAAAGTGTCTCGCAAAGTGGCAGAGGTAGGGGCAGAGGTAGTAACAGACACCACGTACCACTACTTCCCGTCATTAGTCAGCCTAATTCTGGTCAGGTATTCGAGATGGTTATCCTGCCATGTTTCGAAAGCAAATGGCACTTTCAAGTCTTCTTCTAGTCGGTTGAATAGTTACCACACAAACTCCGATACCACACAAAGATAATCTTCACGCATGTCTAAGTAAGGGGATAGTAAGAGGTCTGGAGAGTAAGTAAGAGAGTAAAACGCTTCTTGTGGGTAAACGCCTGTCACCGTCTTTTATCCAAGAAACAAATCGTTTAGTAGTTTCGAAAAAATCATTAGATTAATATATTAGAATATATACTATCTGTAGCAACGCCAGTATTTATAAAAATTAACTCATATTTACTACGTTAACACGTACAATAATGCACGCTATCAAAAGGCGTACTTACGTGAATATGACATGGTTAAATGAAACATGGCTAAAGCTTTAATATCGACTGGATAATAAGGACTTAGATTGTGTTACGAACTCGACATTAATCCATTTAGACGTTGAATACCATCTGCAATCCGTTAACATGTTTTTGTTAAGCTTCGTTATATACTACACTAGCTGTGCCCCGCGGCTTCACTCGTCGTTTATATTATTTAGTGACGTAAATCTAATAACAATAAAAAACAGTCACGTCAGCCGTGTGGTTGGGTTGTCGAAATTTCGAGTTAAGAGGCTCGAATTCAATCCCCTGGTGGCTGGCTCGTACAAATGGGTTTTTGAAAAACTTGTGTACAAATTATAATGTTGGCTTGGACATAAAGACGGCGACGAGTTTACCACCTGTCACGTTGTCCCGAAAATATCTTCGGTGGAAGTGGATCGTAGGGGCTTAATGGTCTAGACTAGACCTCTGTCTACCCCTGTATGGGGAATTGCGTGAAGACATTTATTTATTTATAAATCTAATATCGTCTTTGTGCATTGAATACTTTTTGTAAGCTGAAGACAGACTTCGCTTGGTATTATTTAAGATACGAGCGAAAGTCGTTTATAGATATATATATATATATATATATATATATATATATATATATATATATATATATATATATATATATATATATATATATATATATATATATATATATATATATATATATATATATATATATATATATATATATATATATATATATATATATATATATATATATATATATATCTCCTTCTTCTTTAACGTCTATTAAGAGTCCTCAGCTGAACATAGCTTACCCCTAAAGATTACCACAAAGAACGGTGCTAAGCAATCTTCACCCATCGGTTCCACGCAACATTTTGCAAATCGTCAATGCAACTTGTGGAAAATCTCTCTGCTGCTCACCTCCTTTTATTTTGTCCCAAAAAATCTTCAGTGAAAGGTGAGTCAGATGGACTCTTTGGTAAAATTCGTGAAGACAAAAAATAAAATAAAGCAAACTTAACAAAGACTTTGTTTTGCTAAATCCTGTTTTACGAGGGAAGGCTGTTTTTGCTAAATCCTGTTTTACGATGTCCTGCAGTGAGCTTTTAGTGGTCCTAATGTAAGTACCCCTTATTGATTAAGCGATGACTGTATTTATAACTTTATTTAGTGAAATAATTGAGTTAAATAAAGTCTCGACCCTTCGACATCATAACAAAGGCCAAGTTAATGCGACTTTATTAAATTATATGAAACATCATTACTTCGTTGTAATGATTTAATCCGTCTGAAAGTTTCTTGATGAACTTACGTTTCTGTACAGGTGAAACTATATTATTAAGCGTATTTATTTATTATATTAAGCGAATTTTCATTTAAAATTGAAAATCGAAGTAAAAAAGAAGTTTCTATTAAATTAATTACTGATACAGATAAAGTTATTCGGAAATACAATAATTAAATTTCATTAAATTAATTTCGGTTTCGGCGATGCCCAAATTTAGCATTTTGGTATCACCGAAATCTATAAATAAGTTAAAGGAGGAATGCTAAAATTAATCGTTAAAAATAATATAATATTTTTTTTTAATTACAACGGCGTAATAACTAAATGTTTATAGTTCTTTCTAATAATAGGACTGACAGAGGTTCAGACAAACTAATTCCTTTCGACCCACCCTTTCACTGAAGATTTTTAAGTAGATAGTGAATCAACAAAATCAACTTTACAAAAATAAATATCTCCACGCACATTCCCAACACAAGGGTAAACAGAGGTCTAGTCTAGACAATTAAGTCCCTTCGACCCACCTTTCACCGAAGATATTTTCAGGATAGCGTGACACGTGGTGCGTCAGTCGCCGTCTTTATGTCCAAGCCAACGATATAATTAGTACATAAGTTTTTGAAAAACTCATTGGTACGAGCCTACCACCTGGCGATCGAACTCTGGTCTCTCGACTCGTAATTCCGACCATCCTACCACTCGGCTGTAGTGACTTTTTATCGTAAATTTAAATAACTAAAACAACTTTTAAATAAAAATAAATAACTAATATTGAATAACAACATTAAGTATTCATTGACTGGTTTGATAATTCTAAGGCTTTGCTATCGAAACACACCTCAAATATTCGTATCTAGTTACATAGTATTTGAAGACAACTATACAGCCTTTGCAGACATTCTAACTTAAAGCACATATATTCCACCAATGAAACGTATCTAATTCATTCGCTTCAAGCTATCCCTTTGTTCCGTGATCTTGTGGTAGTGGATAGCTTTGTGGGGTAAAAATTTAACGTATGAGCTTTCAAAAGTTCATTGCAAAGCAAATCCCCTCATTAGAGGCCTTACTGTCTTTCTTGCGCTGTTAAGGGAAATAGTCTAAGTGTCGTCTCAAGTGGGTATCACTTGTTGATTACTTGCTTTGATGTCGCTACGTACGTTAAATGATCTTTGAAAGTAATCTTTTTCTTTTTTACATAATCTTTCTCGTTACATTTTATTGATTAAGAGTCTATTAATAAACATCCACTAATCGAGAACAAACAATCATATTCATCGCATAAATGTTCCTCTCAGCGGGAAACGAACCAGCATCCCATAGCTTCGAAGTCAGGATCACTACCAACTCGGTTATCGGGTCGTCTAATCGAAAACTGATAGAAGCACTGGGCTCTACCTTAATTTATGTGATTACATATGCCCATATACATTAGGTATAATAGGAAATATGAAAATTTATATTCTAGAAAAGCCGTATGTGTCGCTGACCGTCTTACAAAGTATTACGTTTTACACGTGCCTGATATCAATGTCAAAGTCAAGGATATACTCAATAAATAATACATAGGTGGGCAAAACTTCAAATACATTGCTCTGATTCCAAAGCATATAGATATTTAAGAACTTGTATTGTGGAATTAGAAACAACGAAGTTACCACAAAAACCCTGACCCGAAAAAATTTAACAAAAGTGTTTACATTAACCCCACCGGAAATAGAATCTGATGACACTAAGAAAAACCAAAACCGGTGTGTGCGCCATTCGTCCACAGAGGTCTTTATTATTATGCTATAGAAGTTTTGAAACTTATCGACTTATCGAAGCTGTCCCTCTAGGACCATCTAATTCGTATTCTATTAATTCTCATCTAATTTTAGTTCAAATACTTTAACATCATTGTTCGAAACAAATAAAACTGAATTTGGAATTTAACATTCCTAATGGAACGTTAATAAAATATAAGATTACATCGCGCATTCAGCAAAATGGCCGCGCCTTGAAATACGATTGACGATCGAATACGCTTGGCGAGAAAACAAGATAATTTAATGTTAGACACTGCTCAATTTTACAGTTGTTTCATTTCTTCGATGAATTTAAAGCATTTGATATTAAAAGACATATTCATTTTTTTAAATCAATGCATACATAGTCACGACATCATATACATTGCTTTCATCCTAAAATAATTACTCGTAGCTAAAGCTACTGTGTTATGGAATCACAAACAAAGAACTACAAACTGCTATTACAAACACTCTTCCCTCGGATCACCGACAGGTGCAGACGTGTGTTAACTAACTACAGTACTCGTTAATTTTATTCTAAATTGATAAATTTACACACATTAACTTTAATAAAAATTAGGAGTGCATAAAACGAAGAAACTTACAGGCCAACAATGTATACTACATTAGAAGTTCTGCTGTCCTAGTTGATTGTGTTAGTAAATTATTTTATTTATTCATATGAACACGCACCCTAAAACAAGATCTTTCTGTAATGCTCATTAAAACAAGGAGTGCATAAAATGATGAAACATACCGTTTAATTATATTGTACCACATAAGAAATTATGCAGTCCTAGTAACGCGTACAGTTTGAATAAGTATGACAGTTACTATTATTTATTAACGGACACATTAAATAGCTACAAACGTGATAACCTCTTCGGCAATACTGCAAACCTAGTAACAGTGCTGGAGTGTCAATGAATACATTGCTTGTCTATTTATTTTCATTCAATCAACTTAAGGTCTGTACACACAGTTATCTAGATATTATTCAGTATTATGGATTCTAATATGAATAAATCTCAATCAGAGTCAGATATAAAAACGATAACACAGAAGGAATCTACTCCTCCAAATACATTTATACCTACGCGTAATAAAAGGAAAAGAGTAAATGAAGATTTAAGCATAGAATTTTTGAAATTTAAAGAAGAGATAAAGGATTTAATTACATCCATGACAGCTTCACAAGGGGAAGAGTTAAAATAAATCTCCCCAACACTTTCAGATATCCAGCAGACAAACCGTAACATAGAAAACTCGATTTCTTTTCTGACAGCACAAAATGAAGAGTACAGGCAAAAACTAGAGAAATTGGAAAACCAAGTACGCGAGGATAAAAATTACATTACTGTTTTGGAAGATAAAATAGAAGACATACAAAAAAATTTAAGAAAGACCTGCTTCGAATTAAAAAATGTACCTAGAAAGGAATCTGAAACAAAAGAAGATTTAGTTGACATGGTTACATGCGTATCAAAAAATATTGGCTACGAAATAAATAAATCAGATATAAGAGACATATACAGGGTGCGCGGGAAAAAGCAGGAGTGCAGAATACACCGATTGTGGTTGAAACAACATCAACATTGTTAAAAATGACATTCTCAAGATGACAAAAGCATACAATATCAAACATAAGGCAAAAAATATGTGCAAAACACCTAGGACTTCGTTTTGCAGAAGACACTCCAGTCTTTATAACAGAAAATTTAACAGCAAAATCGGCTCGTTTACACTTTCTAGGAAGGGATCTTATGAAGTCTAAGGCATACAAATTCTGTTGGACTGCGTATGGCAAAGTTTACATAAGGAAAGACGAGAACTCACCAATTATTTTGCTAAAAAATGAGCACCAAATACAGCAGTTAATGCAGAAAGACTGACTAGAAGTAGTTCAAATATTGTTAAGTTTTTATCTATAATTATTTTTCATTATCTTTTGTACTCTATACACTCTTACACAAAATTTCCACATAACACATACACACAATATGCATCATATCATACTCTAATACAAGATAAAAAATATACGTTCAAATACACTAACCTAAATCTATTTACACTTTTAAGGAATAATAATTGTTATAAAGAGAAGCCTTTAAAATCAACTCCTATAATTCTACTCCGTTCGGCTCTAAAGTAAGGAATATATATATACTGATAATTATTTAATAAACACAATTAATAAGAAATTTCTTTATGAATAAAACTATATTAAATTTACAAGAAATAGATGAAACTAATATTGCAACATCTATAAATTGTGACCTCGAAGACCTATGTAAAGTCATTAAAATTGGGATGAATGATTTAACAATTGTCACTCAGAACATAAGAAGCGTTTATAAAAATATCGATGACCTACAAGTTGCTTTGTATAACTTTAAATTCGAAGTAGATATCATAGTACTAACAGAATGTAGACTCGACTCAATGAAACCTATACCACAACTAAAAAACTATACATCTTTTGTAACCTCTCACCATCTGAATAAAAGTGATGGTGTTACAATTTACATTAAAAATAATCTTAAACCCAAAATTAAGGAGTTAAAGTTGGAGCAAGCATCTTGCCTGCAAGTAGAAATATTCGATTATGCTATTCTGTGCATGTATAGATCACCTTCTAATACAAATATTGATAGATTTATTGACTCACTTCGAATCCATCTAGAGACAATTAAAACCTTTAAAAATATTGTAGTAACTGGAGATCTAAACATAAATCTAATCCCTAAAATCAATGAAAACTGTACTGAATATAACAAAAGACATAACTATCTTAACATGTTATCTGTTTATGGTTTATTACCCGGTCATAGTGAACCAACAAGAGAAGATAGTTGTTTGGATCATTTTATCCTGAAATTACATACTAAAAAGGTCTATGCCAAAACAGCAGTTATTAACTCTACTATTACTGACCATCGAATGGTATTCTTATGTCTATCTAAAGTTAAAGATAAAAATGTGTGTCCTAAGTTTAAAACTAAAATTGATATAGACAATGTTTCGAAAAGTCTGACAAATAAAGACTTATCAATTTTAATGTTTTGTGAAGATCCAAACACATTAACCAATACACTAATTAAATATATTTCTGAGTCAATTCAAGAAAGCACTAAAAACATAAAAGTACCTAAAAGTAAACGAATTATCAAACCATGGATCACTCCGGGAATTTTGCGTTGCATAAGGAACAGAAATAAGATGCAAAAACAATTAAAATTAAACCCATACGATAATATCTTAAAGATTACTTTTAAAAGATATCGAAACTATTGCAATCACTTAATAAAAAAACTAAAACGTGATTATGAAAAACTCTCTTATTAGTTAAAACCCAAAACGTTATGGAATAATATTAAAAATATAACAAATGTCAAAAAAAACAAAACTTCAAACACTGAATTACTTGAAATTTATGAATGTCCTCTCAGATCAGTAAATCTTGTAAATCAATATTTTGTTAACGTTGGACAAGAGCTAGCTGAAAATATTTTAAATAATAACCCAACATTAAAACTAAACAAGAACTATACACTTAGTATCGAAGGTAAACTTTCATCGTTTGTTCTGTTCGAAACTGACTTGGAAGAAGTTAACCATATGATTATGTCATTAAAATCAGAAAGTGCTACAGGATGGGATGAAATACCTGCTAAAATCTTAAAAGTTGTTAAAGACCTAATTACCCTATTATTTGCCACCTGGCTAATCTCTGTTTTCAAAAGGTATCTTTCAGACGCATTAAAATGTCAATCATTACTCCCGTGTTTAAGGGTGGGGAAGGAGGCGATGTCAACAATTATAGACCGATATCAGTTTTGTCTGCGATCTCTAAGATCCTAGAAAACTGATAAATAACGTCTAATGCAATATCTAGAGGTTAATAACATTTTATCAAAAATCAATATGGGTTTAGGAAAGGAAAATGTACGCAAGACGCTATTTTAGATATGACTACAAAAATTGTTGACCAATTAGATCGACGAAAAAATGTTTAATAGTGTTTTTAGATTTAAAAGGCATTTGACACCGTCTCTGTTCCCACTCTTATACAAAAACTAGAAAGGATAGGAGTAAGAGGGACTCAACTTTTAAAAGATTATTTAAGTAATCGCACGCAAAGGGTGAAAATCGGGGAATATATAAGTAAAGACCTTCAAGTACCCCACGGCGTTCCTCAAGGAAGCGTGTTAGGACCAACGTTATTTTTGATATATATGAATGATCTATGTAATTTAAAAATTGATAATGGACATATAATATCGTATGCTGATGACACTGCCTTAGTTTTTACTGAAGATACATGGGAAAAAACTCATAGGGTAGCCGAAGCTGGATTGGCTAGGGTAGTGTCTTGGCTTGAATTAAACTTATTAACGCTTAACGTCTCTAAAACCAACTACATTTGTTTTTCAATTAATAAACGGACACAGCCCAAAAATTATAAACTTAAAATACATACGTGTAGTAATAAAAATTATTGCAACTGTACATCTATAAATCAAGTTACTTGTACTAAATACTTGGGGTTGATGATCGACCAAAGACTATCTTGGCATTCTCATATTGAGGTTACTACATCCAGAATACGTAAGTTAATCTGGATTTTTAAAACCCTTAGACATGTTGCTACCAACAAACTCATCAATCAAATATATTTCGCTCTTGCACAGTCAGTTTTGACATATTGTATACCAGTATGGGAGGTGCATCTAAGGTTAAATTTCTAGACCTTGAACGCAGCCAGCGATCCTTAATAAAAGTAATGCATAATAAGCCCTACAGATTTCCGACCCAAAATCTGTACACCATTAGCCAGTTATTAAGTGTCAGAAAGCTATACATAATTGAAATTGTGAGAGAAAGACATAAAAGAGTATCTTATGTACCTGAATGTTGTACCCGACGAAAGAAAACTCCAATTTACAAAGGTGTAGTCAAAACTGAATATGCAAGGCATCAGTTTAAAATAGAATCTGAATATGTTTACAACAAGGTTGACAATCTTTTAAATATATCAAAATTAAACTTGTATGATTTAAGAAATAAACTCTCGGCGTGGCTTAGAAAACTGAACTATAGTGAGGTGGAAGCATTTTTGGCCGTTATTCAATGAATATCAGTGACTGAGACACGCAAGCACACGTCCCGCGTACATACATATACACAATCACACACGCACGCACGCACGCACGCACGCACGCACGCACGCACGCACGCACACACACACACACACACACACACACACAGAATTAATAAGTTATATGTAATTAGATAAGTAAAACTGTAAGATATGGAAGAGCAGGACATCTTGGCACAAGTATTTAATTCCTTAAAAAGATGTTCTGACGTTTGATATAATTGTGTAGACCTAAACAGGAAATAAACCAATTTTTATTATTTATTTATTTAAACACGCAAATGTAGAAAGTATAGAAAAAACATTTGATAGTGTGAAAAAATGGTATGAAGAGTTTATTCGAGATTTATTTATGATTTGGATTCATGCTCGTACTTAAACTAAAACCACAACTGTTTCATTTCTATTTAAAAACTGGAATAGGCAGAATTCTAAAAAAAAATTACCCGGGGATGAAAGGGTTAACAGAAATATACTTAGGACATTTTCATTTATTTTTAAGTATTTTTACATATAAAAGTCACGATAGCCGAGTTGGCAATCGGAATTTGAATCAAGAGACCTCGAGTTCGATCCCAAGTCCAATGGGTTTTTTCAATAAACTTATGTACAATTTATTTCGTTGGCTTGGACGCAAAGACGGCAACGGGCTAACCACCTGTCACGTTGTCAAAAATATAAACACAATGTGATATTGTTACTGAATAAATTAAAAAAAATATATGTATATATTCGGTGGAAAGTAGGTCGAAAGTACTTAATCGCCTAGACCTCTGTCTACCCTATATTTAGAATGACCTGAAGATATTTTTATTGTATTATTATCGTATTTTATTGACAATTAATATTATATATTGAGTTAATTATTGTATTATATGGACAAATGATTAGAGATAGCTAACAGTAGAACGTTCCTTTTGTCTCTGCCGTCAATAGCTCCGCTGAAGATTTTTTTTAGCAACATCGTACTATTTGTATACACTTTAATACCTGCGTCCACTTTTGAAATAAAAAATGAATACTGTGTTCTGTATTCAAATATTTGAACATCGAAAGTAGAGCGGGTCATATCGCGTGCCTGTGTTAAACGTAATTTCAATATTGCAGTAACAGTATCCATGTGAGAAATTATTTCAATATTGCACTAAAAATATGTAGTTGTATTTGAAAGATATGTTTTTTTAATTGAGCATAAAATACTTTTGCGAAGTTATTTTATTTAAGTATGAAGTAATGAATAGCTTGTATTTCAGTTATTCATTATTGAGCTTACTGTACGTCAATAAATGAAAAGAAAATATTAATGAAGATAAAATTAATCAAATGTACAACTTGTGGCCTTTATGGCTATAAGCAAACTCTTCCGGTCAATCAAGTTGCCGAAGATCTAAACACCAGTGAGAATTTGACTAAGGGTTTACGCAAATTAGTGGTGAAGTGAATAGGTATATAAGACTTTTTAGATAAGTTAGGTAAAGTGAGTCAGATAAATCTTCTATGAGAGTATGCGGTTGTTTACTATCTTTTATCTGTTTTATTTAATTAGAAAATCATAACAATAACCCGCAATAACCAGTTACAAACAATGAACTCACAGAAGTAAGAAAAAGATATATTCTCATATTATCAATAAGTCAAGTTCAAATGAACACGCAGCAAACTAACCGTGAAATAAAAAACTGTATATACTACGCAACAGACACACACATGATTGTGTGTGTCTGTATATATTTGATACCCTACAATTGATGATTCAATTGTAGGGTATCAAATATAGATATTATTACTATGAGGAAATTAATATTTTTTTTTTCAAATTACGTGATAAATATTAAAATATTAACAATATTTAAGACTACTTCTAAGACAAAAGCCTGCTACACAAACATACAAATAATGTCGACAAATTAGGCTAACCTAACCTAACCTATGGTTTCTCGAAGAAGGTTCGATTCCCGGTTGGGTCAATGTAGAAAATATTTTTTCTACATTTTCTCGGGTCTGCGTGTTTGCGGTAACTTCGTTGTTTTCGAATCAATTCTTAAAATCCTCACGCATTTTTCTTACTGGAGTAGGCAAAGGTTTAGACAATGAAGTCCATTTGTACTCACATTTCACCGAAGCTTAATTGGGACAACATGAAAATGGATAGCCTAAAAGCCAGCTTAATGTCCAAGCTAATGGTTTAATACCCTTTCGTACATATTTTTACATTTATATTTTTATCATATATCATACCCTTTCGTACATATTTTTACATTTATAATTTATTTTGTTGTCGCACATGGGATTAATATTTTACAATTTCCCTCAATGCGACCAGAAAAACTGATCCGCGAAAAGTAATTTTACAGGTCGGTGACTTTTCAATTCCGTGGTAATTTATTTTCACGTGCGTTTTTAATTTATTAAGGTTTTTCAAAAACTTATGTACAAATTACATTGTTAGCTTGGACGTAAAGACGGCGACGGGCTCACCACCTGTTGCGTTGTCCCAAAAACATCCTCGGTGGAAGGTGCGTCGAAGGGACTTCATTGGCCAGTCTAGACCTCTGACTACCCCTGTATTGGGAATTGCGTGAAGATATTTATTTTAATTTTACGTGACAGGTCGTCAGCCCGTCGCCGTCTTTATGTCCAAGCCAACGATATGAATCGTATATTTGTTTTTGAAAAAAACTCATTGGTACGAGTCTGCTACCTGGGGATCAAACTCGGGTCTCTCGGCTCGAAATTCTGAACACCACACCGATCCACAAGGCTATCGTGAATTATGAAAATATTATGCTAAATGCTTATTAAAATATTTAGAGTTCTGACGTAAAAAAAAATTTTTAAAACTTTTCGCCGTCTACCTGTGTTTTTCAGCTAACCCCTGAAACGATCAAACCTATTTCAACTAGACGTTCACTGACAGATAGTTTATATTACTAGAAGTAAAAGTAGTACATAGGCTACGTTTATTTTAGAAAAATAATTAGGTCTCCGCGTGTTAAAACGTGTTAAAACGCAAGCAAAGCCGCGAGACACAGCAAATAGATAACATATTGTTACTGCTTCGGCCAATCATATGTAACTGAATTATTTGATGTCTCACGGTAGCCATTTTTCCCCCGGGGTAAATGGTATCATATATGTAATGAAAGACGGCTAAAGATAGCGGCAGCCTTACCACCCGTCACCTTATCCTGAAAATTGTCATCTGTGAAACCCAGTCACGAACTTAATAATATTAATCTATTTTATTAAATAATTATTTAGTTTTAATAATCACGCCATTCCCAATACAAAGGTTATAAGTCTAGACAATTAAGTCCTTTCGACCCACCTTCCACCGAAGATATTTTTGGGACAACGTGACAGGTGGTAAGCCCGTCGCCGTCTTTATGTCCAAGCCAACGATATGAATCGTATATTTGTTTTAAAAAAATTGGTACGATCCTGCTACCTAGGGATCGAACTTGGGTCTCTGGACTCGAATTCCGATCACCCAACTAGGCTGTGTTAGGTAACATCACAGAGAATATTTGTTTTAATTTTACGTGACAGGTCGTGAGCCCGTCGCCGTCTTTATGTCCAAGCCAACGATATGAATCGTATATTTGTTTTTGAAAAAAACTCATTGGTACGAGTCTGCTACCTGGGGATCAAACTCGGGTCTCTCGGCTCGAAATTCTGAACACCACACCGATCCACAAGGCTATCGTGAATTATGAAAATATTATGCTAAATGCTTATTAAAATATTTAGAGTTCTGACGTAAAAAAATAATTTTTAAAACTTTTCGCCGTCTACCTGTGTTTTTCAGCTAACCCCTGAAACGATCAAACCTATTTCAACGAGACGTTCACTGACAGATAGTTTATATTACTAGAAGTAAAAGTAGTACATAGGCTACGTTTATTTTAGAAAAATAATTAGGTCTCCGCGTGTTAAAACGTGTTAAAACGCAAGCAAAGCCGCGAGACACAGCAAATAGATAACATATTGTTACTGCTTCGGCCAATCATATGTAACTGAATTATTTGATGTCTCACGGTAGCCATTTTTCCCCCGGGGTAAATGGTATCATATATGTAATGAAAGACGGCTAAAGATAGCGGCAGCCTTACCACCCGTCACCTTATCCTGAAAATTGTCATCTGTGAAACCCAGTCACGAACTTAATAATATTAATCTATTTTATTAAATAATTATTTAGTTTTAATAATCACGCCATTCCCAATACAAAGGTTATAAGTCTAGACAATTAAGTCCTTTCGACCCACCTTCCACCGAAGATATTTTTGACACAACGTGACAGGTGGTAAGCCCGTCGCCGTCTTTATGTCCAAGCCAACGATATGATTCGTACACAAGTTTTAAAAAAAAATTGGTACGATCCTGCTACCTAGGGATCGAACTTGGGTCTCTGGACTCGAATTCCGACCACCCAACACTAAGCTATCATGACTTTATAATACTAATAGGAGAAACTGATACATCGTTTTATAAGAAACCATACAAGCTATTATTTATAATAGCAGTTTTACTAAAGCACAAATAAATTGAAAAGAATTTTATTTCGTATCGGCATTCTACTTTGGTTTGGTGTTGGTAATTGTATGGGTTTTCTACTTTGTCACGGGTCTACGTGCTTGTGGTACCTTCATTGTTTCTGATTCCGTAAGACAAGTGCTTTAGTCCAATAGATCCAAAAGTAAGTAATACTTTTGGATCAGAGCAATCTATGGGATATCGTCCCAACCTATAATATAAATTAAATTACTTTGTTTCTATCTTCGTTCACATAATAAATTTAGATAATTTTTGCGTGTCTCATTCTGTGTGAAACTATTAAAAAACTGTAGCAACTATAATACATTTTTTTTCTGCAATTTATTTTTTTTATTTTTTTATATTTATTGGTTAATAAACGGCACGACGACAGCTAGTGAGCCCGTTGACGTCTTTATGTACAATACATAGGTACACGTACACGAACTAAAATACGTTTTTGAAAAAATCGCATTGGTTTGGAGGATGAAATCAGATCTCTTGACTCGAATTCCGATCACCCAACTAGGCTGTGTTAGGTAACATCACAGAGAATATTTGTTTACATCAATTAAAACAAACCAACATTCTTTGATAATTCTAACATATTATAGCACTATGATAATCTCATCCACCGTAGCCTGCTCACGCAGATATCATTACTTTTTAAGGGCTGTCGGAATATCGAGTCAAGAGACCCGAGCTCGATCCTCAGGAGGCAGGCACGTACTAATGGGTTATTCTAATGTAATGGGGACTAAGCCCTGCGTATAAGTCTCTCAGTGTTAGTGGTAGTAACAGACATCACGTACCACTCCTTACCGTCATCGGTCAGCTTAATTCTGGTAAATAGTTACCACTCAAACTCCGATACCACACAAAGATAATCTTCTCGCATGTCTAAATAAGGGGATAGTAAGGGGTCTTTAGAGTTTAAAGGCCCTACGACCTACACTTCTCCAGAGCCCATGGGTAAAATGTTGCTTGTGGGTTAACGCCTGTCACCGTCTTCTATTCAAGCCAGTGATACAAATCGTTCAATAGTTTTGAAAAATGTAATTGACAAGAACGAATTTGGGTCGAATTCGAATTCAAGTCACTTACCAACTGGATCATCATGGATCATGTTTGATTAAATATAATTAACAAATTTAATTCTACTAGTTTGTCTTGTCTTAAGTATTCTATTTATTTTTTTATTTAATAATTTATGTACACAGAAGACACAAAAAAGTGGATATATAATTATGAGGTGAATTTGTACAAAGGACCTTTTTATATACATACACACATACATACATACATACATACATACATACATACATACATACATACATACATAAATACATACATACATACATACATACATACATACATACATACATACATACATACATACATACATACATACATACATACATACATGCATACATACATACATACATACATACATACATACATACATACATACATACATACATACATACATACATACATACATACATACATACATACATACATACATACATACATACATACATACATACATACATACATACATACATACATACATACATACATACATACATACATACATACATACATACATACATACATACATACATACATACATACATACATACATACATACATACATACATACATACATACATACATACATACATACATACATACATACATACATACATACATACATACATACATACATACATACATACATACATACATACATACATACATACATACATACATACATACATACATACATACATACATACATACATACATACATACATACATACATACATACATACATACATACATACATACATACATACATACATACATACATACATACATACATACATACATACATACATACATACATACATACATACATACATACATACATACATACATACATACATACATACATACATACATACATACATACATACATACATACATACATACATACATACATACATACATACATACATACATACATACATACATACATACATACATACATACATACATACATACATACATACATACATACATACATACATACATACATACATACATACATACATACATACATACATACATACATACATACATACATACATACATACATACATACATACATACATACATACATACATACATACATACATACATACATACATACATACATACATACATACATACATACATACATACATACATACATACACACATACATACATACATATATATACGTACATTTTTGTACATTCTAATATTTTGCTGGCTTCTCTTTTTGCAACCAATACCAGGTAACATAAGCAATAAATTTTTCAGGTAATTTAATTCTATAATAACATGTAATTTGTATACTATCTGTAGCAACGCCTGTATTTATAAAAAATAAATCATAATTACAATGTTACTTAATTGTCTAGACTAGACCTCTGTCTACCTCTGTATTGAGAATTGCGTGAAGATATTTATTACATATTAAAATAAATATTTTATTTTAAATCATAATTACTATTTAAACACGTATAATAATGTTTGCTATCAAACCACGTATTTACATGTATATGAAGAGGTTAAATGAAACTTGGCTAAAGCTTTAATATCGACTGGATAATAAGGACTTAGATTGTATTACGAACTCGAACTTAATCCATTAAGAAGTTGAATACCATCCGCGATCCGTTAACATGTTTGTGGTAAGCTTTGTTATATACTACACTAGCTGTGCCCAGCGGTTTCACTCGTCGTTTATATTATTTTGTGACGTAAATCTAATAGAAATAAAAAAACAGTCACGTTAGCCGAGTGGTTAGGGTGGTGGAAATTTCGAGTTAAGAGACTCGAATTCAATCCCATGGTGGCTGTGTACAAGTTATAATGTTGACTTGTACATAAGGCTTCGTTTTATACTACACTAGCTGTGCCCCACGGTTTCACTCGTCGTTTATATTATTTTGTGACGCGCATCTAATATCGTCTAAAATCGGGCTGAAATCAGACTTTGCTGAGTATTGTTTAAGATACTTGCGAAAGTTGTTTAAAATTATTTCTACTAGTTTGTCTTGTCTTAAGTATTCTATTTATTTTTTATTTAATAATTTATGTACACAGAAGACACAAAAAGTGGATATATAATTATGAGGTGAATTTGTACAAAGGACCTTTTATATACATACACACATACATACATATATATATATATATATATATATATATATATATATATATATATATATATATATATATATATATATATATATATATATATATATATATATATATATATATATATATATATATATATATATATATATATATATATATATATATATATATATATATATATATATATATATATATATATATATATATATATATATATATATATATATATATATATATATATATATATATATATATATATATATATATATATATATATATATATATATATATATATATATATATATATATATATATATATATATATATATATATATATATATATATATATATATATATATATATATATATATATATATATATATATATATATATATATATATATATATATATATATATATATATATATATATATATATATATATATATATATATATATATATATATATATATATATATATATATATATATATATATATATATATATATATATATATATATATATATATATATATATATATATATATATATATATATATATATATATATATATATATATATATATATATATATATATATATATATATATATATATATATATATATATATATATATATATATATATATATATATATATATATATATATATATATATATATATATATATATATATATATATATATATATATATATATATATATATATATATATATATATATATATATATATATATATATATATATATATATATATATATATATATATATATATATATATATATATATATATATATATATATATATATATATATATATATATATATATATATATATATCTCCTTCTTCTTTACAGTCTATTAAGAGTCCTCAGCTGAACATAGCTTACCCCTAAAGATTACCACAAAGAACGGTCCAAGCAATCTTCATCCATCGGTTCCACGCAACATTTTGCAAATCGTCAATGCAACTTGTGGGAAATCTCTCTCTTTCTGCTCCTCACCTCCTTTAATGTTGTCCCAAAAAATCTTCTATGAAAGGTGGATCGCACAGACTGTTCAGACTTCTGCATAGCCCAATATTTGGTAAAATGCGTGAAGATAAAAAATAAAATAATTAACTAAACAAAGACTTTGATTTTGGTAAATCCTGTTTTACAAGGGAAATGTTTTAAAAAGGCTATGTACTGCAGTGAGCTTTTAGAGGTCCTAATGTAACTACCTTTTTATTGATTAAGCGATGGTTGTAGTTATAATTTTATTTAGTGAAATATTTTGTAATAATTGAGTTAAATGAAGTCTCGACCCTTCGACGTCATAACAAAGGTCAAGGAAATGCGACCTTATTAAACTACAGGGAACAGATTTAATCCGTCTAAAAGTTTCTTGATCAACTTACGTTTCTGTACAGGTGAAAGTCGAGCGTGTTTTCATTTAAAATTGAAAACCGAAGTAAAAAGGAATTTTCTATTAAATTAATTACTGACTCAGATAAAATTATTAGTAAATACCACAATTAAATTAGTTTCATTAAAATAATTTCGGTTTTGGCTATGCCCAAATTTAGCATTTTGGCATCACCGAAATGAAGAAATAAGTAAAAGGAGGTATAATAAAATTAAACCATAAAAATACCAAAATATGTCTTTTTTTAAACTCACAACGGATTAATAACTAAATGTCCATAGTTATTCCTTCTCCGACAGACAGAGGTCCCGACAATTATTTCCTTTCGACCCACCCTTTCACTGAAGATGTTTTTTAGTACATCGTGACAGGTGGGGAGCCTGTTAATTGGTGAGCCAATTAAGTCTCTTCTACTCACCTTCCACCGAAGATATTTTCGGGACAACGTGAAAGGTGGTAAGCCCGTCGCCGTCTTTATGTCCAAGCCAACGAAATAATTCACACATAAGTTTTTGAAAAACCCTTTGGTACCACCTGGGGATCCAACTCGGGTCGAAATTCCGAACACCCTACTACTCGGCTGTCGTGACTTTTATATCGTGAATATAAATTACTAATATTGAATAGCAACATTAAGTATTCATTAACTGGTTTGATAATTCAAAGGCTATTGAATCTATTGTTATCGACACACACCTCAAATATTTGTATTTAGTTACATAGTCTTTGAAGACTACTATACAGCCTTTGCAGACATTCCAACTTAAAGCACATATATTCCACCAATGCAAAGTATCTAATTCATTCGCTGCAAGCTATCTCTTTATTCCGTGATCTTGAGTTAGTGGATAGCTTTGTGGGATTAAAATTTAACGTATGAGCTTTCAAAAGTTCATTGCAAAGCAAATCCCCTCATTAGAGGCCTTACTGTCTTTATTGCGCTGTTAACGGAAAAAGTCTAAGTGTCGTCTCAAGTGGGGATCACTTGTTGATTACTAGTTTTGATGGCGGCAGATCTTTGAAAATAATATTTCTTGAAACGAAGCTTGTTTTATACAATACTAGCTGTGCCCCGTGGTTTCACTCATCGTTAATATTATTTTGTGACGCAAAAACCTTCTGTGAAAGGTGGATCGCATGATCTATTCAGACCCCTGCATAACCCTGTATTGGGAAAATGCGTGAAGAAAAAAATAAACAAAAATATAAACAGGAAATATAACGCGTAAAACAGGATTAAAAACAAAGACTTTGTTTTTAATCCTGTTTTACGCGGGAAGGCTATGTCCTGCACTGAGCTTTTAGAGGTCCTAATGTAATTAAGTACCTATTATTGATTAAGCGATGATTGGTGAGTGAAAGGAGGTATACTTTAAACCATAAAAATAATAAAGTATGTTTTTTTAGATCACAACGGCTTAATAAATAAAATGTCAAAAGGAAATACTTATATAAAAAAGTCACACTAGCAGAGTGGTTGGGTGAGCCGAAATCTAGTCGAGAGACCCGAGTTCCATTCCCAGGTGGCAGGCACGTAACAATGGTTTTTTTTTCCTGTATACGATTCATATCGTTCGCTTAGACATACAGACGGCGTCGGGCTAACCACCTGTCACGTTGTCCCAAAGTATCTTCGATTGAAGATACGCCGAAGGACTCAATTGCTTAGACTAGATCTCTGTCTACACCACTATTGGGAATGGTGTGAACATATCATTATTATTCTACTTATAATACTTTTGACAGTAACCTTTGCGAATGAGGTGAATGCTCCCAAGCTATTTCTAGAAAAAATCTTACCATATTTTTTT
The DNA here is from genome assembly GCA_029286605.1 of Sericinus montela. Classification (NCBI taxonomy): domain Eukaryota; kingdom Metazoa; phylum Arthropoda; class Insecta; order Lepidoptera; family Papilionidae; genus Sericinus; species Sericinus montela. Next base: position 971,238 of record JAGSMR010000130.1, read on the forward strand.
TTCACCAACGAAGCTTCTTTCGCCTGTATCTTCTCTGAAAGAGGACCCTCATTACGAAACTTGAATTAGAATAGAATAGAAATAGATTGATAAAATCACTATTGATAAACGATTGTGCATTCCAATTTGGATAAATAAATGATTTGATTTGATTAAGAAAGAGTCCTATGTCCTGCAGTGGACTTGAACTAACGGATAAACCATTATGTATATAATGCTGACTGCAATCCTACGAGCGAAACCTACAAACAAGGAAACAGATTAAATAAGGTAACCTTTCTTTTTCCTGATACCTACATCTGTCACCGTTAGTGATTTCTCCCGAGCATTCGATATGAGCACAAATGAAACGATTAAAACCAACCGCAAACTATAAGTTGCTTGATTATTCCCTGCAGGCGAAATCGTAATTTCCATTTGGTCCTGGGTTTCCTCGGTCCTGAATACAAATTACGGTCTACCTGTCCCATTGTTATTAATAAGTAACTTATGGGATTGTCTTTGTATACTACATAATAAACATAACACGGATGTGCTTGTGACGTAAGAGAATATCCACTATAACCTAGTATTAGCCTTTGATAATGTTATAAAGGAGAACCGGTCCGGTATTAAATAAAATTAAATAAATTTTGGTGGTATGAAAGTGATATTTGAATTTATGTAACCGACCCCTTTCTTCCCGTGGCTACCGATGGATGGTGGGATAACTATCTCGAAAATACCTCTCAAAATTAAGTAGACTGACGGGCAGCAGGGTTGAAGTTGCGAGATGTTCGTTACTGCGATCGCCAATCTACAAATAAAAGAAAAAAAAAATAAACAAAAATATAAACAGGAAATATAACGCGTAAAACAGGATTAAAAACAAAGACTTTGTTTTTAATCCTGTTTTACGCGGGAAGGCTATGTCCTGCACTGAGCTTTTAGAGGTCCTAATGTAATTAAGTACCTATTATTGATTAAGCGATGATTGGTGAGTGAAAGGAGGTATACTTTAAACCATAAAAATAATAAAGTATGTTTTTTTAGATCACAACGGCTTAATAAATAAAATGTCAAAAGGAAATACTTATATAAAAAAGTCACAGAAGCAGAGTGGTTGGGTGAGCCGAAATCTAGTCGAGAGACCCGAGTTCCATTCCCAGGAGGCAGGCACGTAACAATGGTTTTTTTTCCTGTATACGATTCATGTCGTTCGCTTAGACATACAGACGGCGTCGGGCTAACCACCTGTCACGTTGTCCCAAAGTATCTTCGATTGAAGATACGCCGAAGGACTCAATTGCCTAGACTAGATCTCTGTCTACCCCACTATTGGGAATGGCGTGAATATATCATTATTATTCTACTTATAATACTTTTGACAGTAACCTTTGCGAATGAGGTGAATGCTCCCAAGCTATTTCTAGAAAAAATCTTACCATATTTTTTTTAATTAAATGAAAAAGAAATGGAAAAAGAGAATGAGGACACCAACGAAGCTTCTTTCGCCTGTATCTTCTCTGTAAGAGAACCCTCATTACGAAACTTGAATTAGAATAGAATAGAAATATATTGAAAAAATCACTATTCATAAACGAATGTGTATTCCAATTTGGATAAATAAATGATTTGATTTGATTAAGAAAAAGTCCTATGTCCTGCAGTGGACTTGAACTAACGGATAAACCATTATGTATATAATGCTGACTGTAATCCTACGAGCGAAACCTACAAACAAGGAAACAGATTAAATAAGGTAACCTTTCTTTTTCCTGATACCTACATCTGTCACGGTTAGTGATTTCTCCCGAGCATTCGATATGAGCACAAATGAAACGATTAAAACCAACCGCAAACTATTAGTTGCTTGATTATTCCTTGCGGGCGAAATCGTAATTTCCATTTGGTCCTGGGTTTCCTCGGTCCTGGATACAAATTACGGTCTACCTGTCCCATTGTTATTAATAAGTAACTTATGGGATTGTCTTTGTATACTACATAATAAACATAACACGGATGTGCTTGTGACGTAAGAGAATATCCACTATAACCTAGTATTAGCCTTTGATAATGTTATAAAGGAGGAACCGGTCCGGTATTAAATAAGAATTAAATAAATTTTGGTGGTATGAAAGTGATATTTGAATTTATGTAACCGACCCCTTTCTTCCCGTGGTTACCGATGGATGGTGGGATAACTATCTCGAAAAATACCTCTCCAAAATTAAGTAGACTGACGGGCAGCAGGGTTGAAGTTGCGAGATGTTCGTTACTGCGATCGCCAATCTACAAATAAAAGAGAAAAAATAAGGAATCATAAGTCTATATCTTCTTCGTAAGAGAAACCTTCTTAAAGGTAGAATTAAAAGTAGCGACTTTTAACAGTGAAATTTAAGTTTTATTGCCGTAAAACAGAGATTTTTTATTCTTTTATTTTAGTTTTGTCAATTAGGATTACATAATATGTATATAACATACTTTCGAACAATGATTATTCTGAAATACTGGCACAATTTTCATTGCTAACAGCATCTATTAAAGAGAGCTCTCAGTTTATTTAAAAAGTTCAAATCTTTAAACGGAAACGGAAGTTTGAAAGGATATCCCATTTACTAGAAATCGTTTGTCAGAAAGAAAAAGTCAATTTCACGGTTTCCGTAGCTAAAAGAATGAAAGCTCATGCTAAAGCTTGGAAGAGCTAATTACTCCGATGTGTAATATCATTGGAACTTGAAATAGGTATGCGGCGAGGAAAGAAAAATTGTGAACTTTCGTGCTAATTTGTGCTCTCTTTACGTAATATAGTTACAATGATAAATAAAAAAAATATCTTCACGTCATTCCTAATACTAGCGTAGACAGAGCTCTAGACAATTAAGACTTTTCAGCCCACCTTCCACCGAAGACAACGGGCAACGTTTTGTGACAACGTGACAGGTGGTGAGCCCGTCGCCGTCCAAACCAACGATATAAATCGTATCCAACGGTATAAATCGATGTAATTTCCCGTAATTTTTTTAAGCCATTGACATTATATCATTTGTAACTTTTCATTTGATTCTGTTTGGTCTTTGAAAATTAATTATTGAAATATTTTATTTGTTTAAATAATATTTTTTAAATAATTTATACATTTATTTATTTATTTATTCTTTATTCTTTATTGTACACATTAAAAGAAATATACAGTAAAATTTATGTAATAAAAATGTACAAAGGCGAGCTTAACCCTAACAAGAGTTCTCTTCCAGCAAACCTTTGATGAAAGAGAAAATATAGCTTAACACTTATGCAAGTAGGTAACTGTGTACTCGAAATAAAGTATACTAAAAAAATAATAAGATGTAGTATTCCAGATAAACATATTGTTATACATACGGCTACATACACATATATACAAATACATATATACCACATACATATATATATATATACATACATATACACATATATACATATATATATATATATATATATATATATATATATATATATATATATATATATATATATATATATATATATATATATATATATATATATATATATATATATATATATATATATACACAAATACATATACATAAACACATACACTAAACGATTTCATCACACAAATATATTTAAAATAATTCTAAAAAGTGCTTCTTTACTCTTTGTCGAAAATTGTCTAGAGATGGACTAGCGCGAATATCATGTGGGAGAGAGTTCCACAACTTAACCGCCTTTACAGTGAAGGATTCAGCATATCTACTAGAAGAATGAGAGGGTGTCTTAAGGAGTAGTGATTTTATGGTCCGGCATGGGACTCCACGAGGTTCAAGAAATTTAAAGCGTTCACAGAGATAGGGAGGAGCATGAGGGTTAAAAAGTAGGAAATAAAGAAAGGATAGCACATGTAGGTCGCGTCGTTGTCGGATTGGGAGCCAATTCAACTTTGTTCTGAACTCAGAGACGTGGTCAAAGTTACGGAGACCAAAAACAAAGCGTATACATAAGTTTTGAAGACGTTCGAGTTTGTTCAATGATTCTTCCGTAGCGTCCAGAAAACAAATATCTGCATAGTCTATAAGAGGAAGGAGAAGAGTTTGGGCTAAAGTTATTTTAGCTTTAAGAGGTAAAAACTTTTGGAGGCGTTTTATGGAGTGGAAAGCATGTGTAACTTTCTTGCTAACCATGGCAACATGTTTCACTGCTGAAATCCAATGCACTGCTGAAATCCAATAATATTAAAATAGTGAGGGATTTGTTGTCCATGGCCCAGCGAATATCATCAGATACCTCAGTTAAGGCACTGACTGTACTGTGGCCAGGACGAAAACCGGATTGAAATGGATTCAATAAGCTGTGCAAAGTAAGATATTGAGAAAGTTGCTTATGCACTACATTCTCGAGGACTTTAGACAAAGTCGGAAGAATAGAGATGGGGCGAAAATGGGATAAAGTTGAGGGATTAGAAATTTTTGGAAGAGGGATGACTTAGGCTTTTTTCCAGTATGTAGGAAAAGAGTTTGTTTGAAGTGAGCAATTAACAAGATGAGTTACAATAGGAAGGAGTTCATCAATGATAGGATTAAACATTTGAATACACAGATTATCATAACCAATGGCTTTAGAAGTAACAGATAGTAGAGCTTTTTTGATATCCCTCTCAGTAACACCACTAAAATTAAAGGAAGAACAGGACGGCTTAGGCATTTTAAAAAGATTTTTAAGTGCTATAGATTTAACAGAATTATTAATTAAAATTGGAGGTTTACAAAAGTGTTGGTTGAGTGCAGTTAAATCAAAAGAGATCTTGGTTTCACTTGATGATCCATCTACACCAAGGGTTCTAAGGAACTTCCACGTTTCCTCGGATTGTGAATTTTTAATTGCACTATGAATATGTCTCCTTTTTGCATCTCGACACATCTTACTGCAGCGATTATGAAGAACTTTGTAGGCCAGTAGATTTTCATCGGTAGGGTTCTTTTTAAAAAATCTCTTAGCCTTATCCCGTTTAGACACTTGTTTTTTAATAGATTGTGAAAGCCAGGGAGCCGGAAAATGCTTAACTTTAACCCTCTTTAGAGGTGCGTGTACATCAAAAAGATTTAAAATTATTTTATTAAAGGTAGAAATTTTGTCATTAATGTTATCTTGGGCAAGAACTGGGGTCCAGTCAATGTTATTGGCATCACCTCTCAAGCGCTCCAAATCAATAGAATTAAAACTTCTGCGGAGTAATAATTTTGTCTTGCGCTTAGAACGTTTAATTTTGTAGGAAAGGAAAATAAGATCGTGATATGAGAACGAGGCAGGCAACTGTCCATGCGAAGCTACACGTTTAGTATCAGATACAAGAATAAGATCTAGAAGAGAAGGAATACAGCCTGGGAAATGGTGAGTAGCAGAGAGAGGAAGAATATTTAGATTTACAGAGGAAACAAGTGATTTAAGTCTCTTACTACGCGAGTCATTCTTCAACAGGCACGTGTTTAAGTCACCTAGTATAATGACATGTTCATACAACGGAGCAAAATTTTCAAGTTTTGCTTCCAAAGAAGAAAAGTAATCTATATTACGAGAAGGAGAGTAATAAACACCAAGCAAAATTTGCGAATGATTAACAGTTATTTCAATAAATAAGTGCTCAGAAAAATTTGAATATACACTTGGTGACTGATCCACTATTTTATAGGGTATATCCGCTCTTAAATAAATTGCCACTCCGCCGTATCAGTATTTATTTATTTATTTATTTATTTGTTTATTGCCAATGCACTGCAATTTGTTAAATAAGCCACAAATGAAGGTAATAAACAGACGTATGTTATTACTATTTCTTTCATTCTTTCAAAACTATCAGACCAAAATTCAGTAGCACATAAAGTAATTATTAATTACATAAATAGATAAGAATATCATCACATACGTTCCTCCCAACCCCAAAGTAAGTAGTTAAAGCACTTGTGTTATGGAATCGTAAAACACGAATGTACGATATACACCAAATGAGATAATGTAGAAAATTTGATTTACTAAATTGATCCATCCGGGAATTGAACCCGGGACCTTAGAACAGGCGACAACTTGAAAACCGGTGTGCACGCCACTCCATCACAAAGGTCGCCATGTCGCCAATGTAATATACATTTTTTACGTACATTAATGAAGTAACGGTAGTGGTGTGGTTTGATGATCGGAATTCGAGTCCAGAGACCCGAGTTCAATCCTGAGGTAGTACGCTATGTCGTTTGCATGGACATATAGACAGCGATAGGCTCACCACCAGTCACGATGCCTCAAAGCTATGTCTAAGGTGAAAGGTGTGTGGATAAGACATAATTGTCTGCACATCTGTCTACCCAGTTTTGGGAATGGAGCCAAGATATTTTATTCATACTGTTAAAAAAAAATTTACAATAGTATACATACATGTACAACTTGAAAACCAGTGTGCACGCCTCTCCATCACAAAGGTCGCCATGTCGTTATGCAAGGAGCCAATGTATGTTGCTTAATCGCCAATCCGCATGCCAAGGGTGGCGATTACAACAAGTCCTGCCTTATAGAAGGCCTTCTATACCATGTAGTGGAATTTAACTCACCGTTATCTATATATGTATATTGTTAATGAGTAGACCGGTAATGGTTTATCCTTTGCAATTTTTTTACGTACATTAATTAAGTAACGATAGTGGTGTGGTTGGATGAACGGAATTCGAGTCCAGAGACCCGAGTTCAATCCTGAGGTAGTACGCTATGTCGTTTGCATGGACATATAGACAGCGATAGGCTCACCACCAGTCACGATGCCCCAAAGCTATGTCTAAGGTGAAAGGTGTGTGGATAAGACATAATTGTCTGCACATCTGTCTACCCAGTTTTGGGAATGGAGCCAAGATATTTTATTCATACTGTTAAAAAAAAATTTACAATAGTATACATACATGTACAACTTGAAAACCAGTGTGCACGCCTCTCCATCACAAAGGTCGCCATGTCGTTATGCAAGGAGCCAATGTATGTTGCTTAATCGCCAATCCGCATGCCAAGGGTGGCGATTACAACAAGTCCTGCCTTATAGAAGGCCTTCTATACCATGTAGTGGAATTTAACTCACCGTTATCTATATATGTATATTGTTAATGAGTAGACCGGTAATGGTTTATCCTTTGCAATTTTTTTACGTACATTAATTAAGTAACGATAGTGGTGTGGTTGGATGAACGGAATTCGAGTCCAGAGACCCGAGTTCAATCCTGAGGTAGTACGCTATGTCGTTTGCATGGACATATAGACAGCGATAGGCTCACCACCAGTCACGATGCCTCAAAGCTATGTCTAAGGTGAAAGGTGTGTGGATAAGACATAATTGTCTGCACATCTGTCTACCCAGTTTTGGGAATGGAGCCAAGATATTTTATTCATACTGTTAAAAAAAAACATTGACAATAGTATACATACATGTACAACTTGAAAACCAGTGTGCAGGCCTCTCCATCACAAAGGTCGCCATGACGTTATGCAAGGAGCCAATGTATGTTGCTTAATCGCCAATCCGCATGCCAAGGGTGGCGATTACAACAAGTCCTGCCTTATAGAAGGCCTTCTATACCATGTAGTGGAATTTAACTCACCGTTATTCTATATATGTATATTGTTAATGAGTAGACCGATAATGGTTTATCCTTTGCAATTTTTTTACGTACATTAATTAAGTAACGATAGTGGTGTGGTTGGATGAACGGAATTCGAGTCCAGAGACCCGAGTTCAATCCTGAGGTAGTACGCTATGTCGTTTGCATGTAGTATATTTTGGGAAACTGTGTTTTCATGTTGACAGGAGGTGAGCCTGTCGCGGTCTTTAGTTGAAGTCAACGACATAAATTAAATATAAGTTTTAATAGAAAATCTCACTGCTACGAGCCTACCACTTGAAGTACCACTTGGGTCTCTCAACTCGAATTCCCATCAACCAACCATTATTACCCTATGGTTAAGGCGTAATACCACCCCATTACTTCCGGTGTCGTAAGAGGCGACTAAGTGAAAAGCCTTGGAAATATCGTGGCTAGTGATACACGGCGGTGTAACCACCTAACGTCGGAAAAATATCAAACCAAAATTGTGCAGATCGGTGACGAGCAGCGGGGTCTAAGGTGTGAGTTGATTGATCGCTAATCCGCTTGCCAAACGTGGCGATTATGGAAAACCCTACTTTACCGGAGAGGCCAATGTCCTGCAGTGGACTTTTAGAGGCCGTCATACATGTATGTATGTAACCATTACTGCCACACAAGTATAAATAAATAAATGAATAGTAGACAGAGGTCTAGTCCAGACAAATAAGTCCTTTCGACCCACCTTCCACCGAAGAAATTATCGGTACAACGTGACAGGTAATGAGCCTGTCGCCATCTTTATGTCCAAGCCAACGATGTAATTCGTACATATGTTTTAGAAAAACCCATTGGTACGAGCCTGCCACCTGGGGATCGAACTCGGGTCTCTTGACTCGAAATTCCGAGCATCCAACCACTTGGTTATCGTCGCTGCCACAAATGATTAAAATATTTTAGATCATATCTTTTTCTTCTTCTGTGTCGACTATAGATCTTTCGTATATATAACGACCTCTGTGAACGAATGGCGTACACGCCGTTTTTCACGTGGTAGCCAGCAGTCCCGGATTCGATTTCCAGTCGGGCCAATAGTGAAAACCAACCACCCCATTTCTTCCGGTTTCCTAAGAGGCGACTAAGGGAAAAGCCTTGGTAATGTCGTGGCTAGTGATACACGGCGGTGTAACCACCTAACGTCGGAAAAATATCAAACCAAAATTGTGCAGATCGGTGACGAGCAGCGGCGTCTAAGGTGCGACTTGGATTATCGCTAATCCTCTTGCCAAATGTGGCGATTATGGAAAACACTACTTTAGCGGAGGCCAATTTAGAGGCCAATGTCCTGCAATGGACATTAAGGGGCCGTTAGGCATGTATGTATGTAACCATTACTGCCACACAAGTATAAATAAATAAATGAATAGTAGACAGAGGTCTAGTCCAGACAAATAAGTCCTTTCGACCCACCTTCCACCGAAGAAATTATCGGTACAACGTGACAGGTAATGAGCCTGTCGCCATCTTTATGTCCAAGCCAACGATGTAATTCGTACATATGTTTTAGAAAAACCCGTTGGTACGAGCCTGCCACCTGGGGATCGAACTCGGGTCTCTTGACTCAAAATCCGACCACTTGGTTATCGTCGCTGCCACAAATGATTAAAATATCTTAGATCATATCTTTTTCTTCTTCTGTGTCTTCTTCTTTCGTATATATAACGACCTCTGTGAACGAATGGCGTACACGCCGTTTTTCACGTGGTAGCCAGCAGTCCCGGATTCGATTTCCAGTCGGGCCAATAGTGAAAACCAACCACACAATTTCTTCCGGTTTCCTAAGAGGCGACTAAGGGAAAAGCCTTGGTAATGTCGTGGCCACTGATACACGGCGGTGTAACTGCCAAACGTCGGAAAAATACCAAACCAAAATTGAGCGGGCCGGTGACGAGCAGCGGCGTCTAAGGTGCGACTTGAATTATCGCTAATCCTCTTGCCAAATGTGGCGATTATGGAAAACACTACTTTAGCGGAGGCCAATTTAGAGGCCAATGTCCTGCAATGGACATTTAGGGGCCGTTAGTCATGTATGTATGTATCTGTTACTATCACACATTATTAAAATATCTTAGAGCATACCTTTTTCTTCTCCTGGGTGTTATAATAGTCGACAAAAGGACTAACGTACATATAACGACCTCTGTGAACGAATGGCGTACACGCCGGTTTTCATGTGGCAGCCAGCAGTCCCGGATCCGATTTCCAGTCAGGTCTATAGTGAAAACCAACGTTTTTAACAAAAAAATAACGTAAACTATAATTAAATTAAAGAGAAAAAAGATTAAAAAAATAATTTAAATTTTTTTTGCTTTAAAAATCAATAAAAATTGCATAGTAAACTATAATTGTTCAAAAACAAAAACATCAAAAAATCAAGTTCCAAATAAAAAAATATAAAATGTCTTTAAAAAAGGAAATAAAATAATTTACGTATGTGAAAATTGAGAGAGAGAGAGAGAAGATAAATTGCTGCTAGCGTTACAAAAAAGCAGCTTTGAAATGAAAAAAAAAAGTAATAAATTGCGATAAAATCCGTACAATATACGAGTAGTTTCGTTGTAATTAGAAATTTCTAGATTACAATGTCGGGGAACTACAGACATTCATAACTTCAGAAAAGGTTAGAACGTAACAAATCTAGACCGACCCGTCACGTTTAAGACTAGATATAAAAACAAAAATTTATTGCAATCGCTTTGTATTATTAAAATTGATTATTGTTTTCAGTGGCGTAGTTACTTACTATGGGATCAAACAAACAAAAAGTCTGTAGAATCTTGTACTACAGATTAAATAAATAAATAAAAATTTCTTCTCGCAATTCCCAATACTAAAGACAGTAGACAGAGGTCTAGTCTAGACAATTAAGTCCCTTCGACCCACCTTCCACCGAAGATATTATCGGGACAACGTGACAGGTGGTGAACCCATCGCCGTCTTTATGTCCAAGCCATCGACATTATTCGTACATAGGTCATTCGGCTGTCGTGACTTATGTACTAAAGATTGTATTAAAAAATAAATGTGAATACCCATAATTGGGCAAAGACCTTTTCTCAAAATAAGTCACGATAGCCGAGTAGTTGGGCGATCGGAATTTTGAGTCAGAGAGAGTCCTGAGCCACTTGCACTCATCGTCACCCCATCTTATGGGTGGATCGTAAAAAACGAACCGATAGCCGAGTTGGTACTAACCCTATCTTCGTTGCCAAGGGTTGCATATTCGAATCCTGCTAGGGGCAAATTTGTGATGAATATCGTTGTTTTTACTCGAGTATTTATAAATGTTTATCTAAGTGAACAATTGATGTGCTCGTATGTAAAATATGTTGTACCGTTAGCTAAGGACTTTAAATAAGCTTCATTGAATGGTGTCCCAAAATGACTTTATTGTCTAGACTTATTGCGTGGGATATAAAAAATAAAAATATGCCAAAAAAATCAAACTATGAACAGTTTAATTTTGACGCAAGAGCTAGGTAAATTGTCGTAATGAGGTCACGTATAGTCTGTGTTATTTTACCGCAAGCAGTCTGTGCAAAGGTTTTAGGTAAAGAACGTAAATATTCACGAAAATGTCTGAAGAAATTCGTTTAACGTATTCCCTTTTCGGGAATCTCCACGAAAACGATTACAACAAGACCTTCGCAATTGAGTATGTCTGTGTTTGTTTAACAAACAAACTTTAAAATGTGTATGTAAAATGTGTAAAAAATGTTAATAAACTGTTCCGAAATTTATCCCTTTCTCATGAAAAGAAAAAAGAAACATGTTAAGAATTGTTAGATCCGAGATGTGAACAGGCGCTGTTGTGTTGACATTGTCAAAAGCATGGCGCATGTCGCAGTCATACCTAAGCATTATAAAGGGAAGCGGACAATCCGCCACACAACGCCTAATTGTGTATACCTCTGTTTTTACCCCATAATTTTAAGATACTTCGACATTATTGTGGTATTTTAACATCGGGAGCTACAATTAAAGACAGCCGTTCCACTATATGCTGTTTATTCCAATGTGCAGCCGAGCGAATTGATCGCAAATTCGCCCTCTTTATACAACAATCTTCATCATCATAACAGCCTATTCGAAGTGCACTGCTGAACATTTGCCTCCCTCGAAGAATGCCACATAGAGTGGTCCTGTGCCATCTGCATCCATCGCCTCCCCGCAATCATCCGACTTTAGATACTTTAACTTAAAAAATACGTACACACATAGTTAAATTGGGACAACTTAACATACATTTTTCTTATTTCAAACGGAACAGCTTAAGCACTTTTAATATGGAATGAGAAACGACTAAAGATCCACAAACACGCATACCCAAATATAAAAATCGTTTTCTACATTGACCCTTTCGGGAATAGAATCCAGGACTTAAGAGATCTTCGAGACGAGAGAAAAACAGAAAGAAAAAAATATTAAGATTTGTAGACACGACCTCATGTACTTTGTGGGTAAAAGCTTAAATAATTAAATGAATAATAAAAATATACATTTCTCAAGTTACATAAATAAAACAATTTAACTTTAAGCGATAAATACGAGAGTTGGGTTCGATAATTGCGGTATGTTCTAGAATGAACATAAAACTTTGAGCCGTATATCACAAAATACAGCGAATACGTTGAAAACAGACGTTACGGGAAACTTCGAGAATTATTTAATTTAATGTTCGCCTGGCTATTATTAATAATAATTAATGTTACGCTTAGAGGCTTGGTAGCGAGTTGTGGATAAACATATATAGAATAATTGATTAGAATGAATCGAATTAACATTTTCGAAACTTATATAAATAAATAAATACATACATATATAGATAGGAACAAAAAGAGATCCCAAAGCACTTATGGTATAGGTATCGGAAACAACGAAGGTACCACAAACACCCGGGAAAACGTAGAAATACTGTTTTTTCTATATTGACCCGACCGGGAATCGAACCCGAAAACCGGTGCTTACGTCACTCGTCCGCGGAGGTCGTCGTCAATACAAGAATTGAGGAACTGACAGCCCAGTAAAATTTTATAGATATTTGAGTTGCTGGTTCGATTCTGTTTCAATTTCAAACATGAATTTTTGTACAATGATCATGGATATTTATACGTATATAATAATAATTGTTATTATAATATCTTTTCAATGCCACTTTTCACGTAAATGTTTACATTTATACTTACCCAGTAATAAGATAATACCCATAATATCTAAAATGAGATCTCAGCGCAGCTTGATCCCGGGAAGATCAACATCATAACTTACCATGCCTAGATTTTTAGCTTATGATCATTTATAAAAATATAAATAAATAAATGTCTTCACGCAATTCTCAATACAGGGGTAGACAGAGGTCTAGTCTAGACGATTATGTCCTTTGACCTACCTTCCACCGAAGATATTTTCGGGACAACGTGACAGGTGGTGAGCCGACCGAATTCCGACCACCCAACTACTCGGCTATTTACTTACTTACGTAACATTTATCTGTTTAAATATATGTATGCAAGTACGTTAAGTACACTGTACCGTTGGCTTGGACATTACTTATGCTTGTCACCCACCTTTCATGTAATCTCAAAAACTCCGGTGAAATTGTGTGTCAATGTGTGTGTCAAAAAAATTAAATTGTTTCATCCTTATACTCTAGTTCTATGAAATACATAAATATAAAAATAAAATTAATATAACAAAACTCAAAATTAAAAATCGTTGGTGAACATTATGTCATTTGTAATCCAATAAACCACTTTAGGGGGTCATTGTAGAAGCGTGCTCGTCGCGACCCCTGCCAGCCCTTTTCAGGGCTGCAATTCTACACAGCTGCGCACCCATGCCAACGAGGGTTAGGGCGTCCCCCCAAGGCGACGCACACCAGTTCGTCCCCGTTGGTGTGAAATGCAGCGCGCAAAGCGGCGATGGGGACCGCCGCCCGTCACGCACACCCCGACACGGCGTAAGGTGGAGGACGGAGTGCAGAGTTGGCACGTGGAATGTTAGAGGAGGCATGAGATATAAGACGAATGAGTTGATTGAAATAATGAAAGAAAGTGAATTAGGTGTCGTGTGTTTGTCGGAGACCAAGCGGAAGGGCAGCGGTACTGAAGAGCTCCCTGGCGGAGCGTTAGCTCTATGGTCCGGAGTCCCGGAGAGCGAGAGCGCCTGCCAGGGAGTGGGGGTGCTGCTGTCGTCTCGGTTGGTCGATGTTATGACTGAATATAAGGTTGTTAACTCGAGACTTCTCTGGGTTCGCTTTAAATTGGGACTGACAAAGTTATTCCTTTTGGCTGTTTATGCGCCGGTGGCTTCGTCGTCCAGAGCTGAGCTGGAGGAGTTTTGGGAGAACGTAAGAGAAGTTCTAGACTTGGTTAGAGGAAACGAAAGAATTGTTGTATGTGGTGATTTGAATGGATGGGTTGGTACCGCTCGGCCAGGGTACGAGTCGGTGCTTGGAATGTTTGGCGATATAAAAGGGTTAACGATGCTGGCAAGCTTATACTGGCTGTATGCAAGGAAAAGGGTCTTCTTGTGACAGACACTATGTTTAGTCACAAGAAAATCCATATATATACTAGAACAAGAGAGAATGAGAGAAGTATGATCGATTTATTCCTGGTGGATGACCGACTGCGAAAACAGGTGATGGATACGCGAGTGTTCCGAGGTGCTGACCTGGGAACGGATCACTACCTAGTGATTACTAGATTTAGGGGTCTGTTCGCGGGTTGGCGCTACCGGACGGCGATACCAGAACCACAGTCGGTCGGTAGCATCCGAAGCTGGAAGCTTCAGGAAGCGGACACTAGGAATAAATATCAAGCAAGGGTAGCCGAAAAGCTGGACAGCATTGGTGTTAGGAAAGAATGTGTGGAAGAAATATGGCAGAGCCTTAGAGATGGAATGGTTAGTGCAGCGGAAGACGTGTGTGGAACTGTGAAAAGAGGTAGTAGTAAAAAGGGTGATGCATGGTGGAATGACGAAGTGAAAGAAGCTGTAAATAAGAAGAAGAAAGCATGGTTAGACTACTTGGCCTCTAGTAATGATAAGGATATGAGAGAGAAGAGGAAATAAAGATAAAAGCTCCAGAAAGTTCACACGAAAGCATTGATTGAGGAAGTGCGTGAAAGGAGTAGAATGGAAGCGGACGAAAGGTTGTCGCACAACTTCAAGGAGAACTCCAAACTCTTCTGGAAAGAGGTTGGAAGTACCCGGAGTGGTGCGACAGCCTTAAGAATGAATAAAGTGCTTTCAGGGAACCAATGACGTCCTCTCAGAAAAATCGGACGTCATGCAGCGATGGAGCGAATTTTATAGAGATGTATGCGTGTGATGATCTTAGTGAGGGATCCGGGGGTGTCGCCGTGACTGGTACGCCAGACTCGGACCTCGATGACACTGAGGTCATCAGTATGAAAGAGATTGAATGTGCGATTAGAAGTTTGAAATGTGGTAAGGCTGCGGGACTAGACAGAGTTACTGATGAAATGGTCAAGTATGGTGGGCCACGCGTCTGGGACAGCTTTCATCTGCTGTGCAATTTGTGCTGGCAAACGGGGGCTGTTCCGGATGATTGTCGATCCGCGGTCATTGTGCCTTTATATTAAGGTAAAGTTTCACATTATGACTGCGGGTGCTATCGGGCAATCAGCTTGACCAGTTTAGCAAGTAAAGTTTACTCGAAGGTTTTGACACGTAGGATGCAAGATAAATCGGAAAGATTTCTATGGGAGGCACAATGCGGATTTAGACCTGGAAGAGGATGCACGGATCAAATTTTTTCTCTCCGCATGATCACGGAGAAGCTTCTGGCTGCTAACCAGAAGATTTTCTGTGCTTTTGTGGATCTTGAGAAAGCATTTGATAAGGTTGTAAGGAAGAAAATGTGGGAACTGTTGCCGGGGTATGGTATGGATGGTCGATTGCTAAGGGCTGTGCAGTCACTTTACTGTGACTGTAAAGCCTGTGTGCGGTAGGGCATGACCTGTCACCCATGTTTAGCGTCCAAACGGGCGTAAAACAGGGTTGTGTCATGTCTTCCTGGCTATTCATACTGTATCTCGACAGCTGTTTACAGAAGCTGAAAGATAGCTGTTTGGGTGTGAAATTGGGTGACATAAAAGTAAATTGTCTGCTTTATGCTGATGATGCAGTGCTTATAGCACCATCAGAGGCAGAACTGCAGGCATTAGTCACGTGTATGAAAGACGAATGTGAAATTAATGGTCTCCGTTTGAATGCTAATAAAACTAAGGTTCTGGTATTTGAAAGGGACGAAGAAAGAACGAAGTGCGAAATTTTGGTAAATCAGGAATGTCTAGAACAGGTGAATGAAATTGTATACTTGGGGAGTGCGTTTAGCCGGGATGGAAGATGTGATTTAGATGTGGACAGGCCTGTCGCTGCCGGGAACAAAGTCAATGGTGCCCTGACTGCGTTAATCAAAAGGCAAGGCGTTGTGAAAAGTGCACGCCTTGCAATACATAACGCAGTGTTGGTACCGACTTTGTTATATGGCAGCTAAACCTGGGTATGCCAGAAGAAGCATAAAAGCAGGTTGAATGCAGTGGAGATGCGATCTCTTCGTAAAATATGCGGCCTTACCATGGCCGACCGAAAGCGAAACGAAGAGATTCGCAATATGGCAGGTTTGAAAGATGACCTTGTCTCAAAAATGGATAAGGGCGTGCTTCGATGGTTCTCTCTCGGTCTACCTCGACAGACCGAGATTAACTTTCGAAGACCATGTGAGCAAATTGCTCGAAGAGAGGAGGGTCAAGAGTACTCGGATACCTAGCCGTGCATGTATGAAGAAGATGATGAATCTGAAAGAAGCGAAAGAAGTATGTAGGGATCATGACACTTGGCGATCTGTTCTCTCTGGCTACCCCGTCAGGGATTGTGCGTGAAGATAGATAAATAAAATAAATATATAAATAAACCACTTCTTGCTCCGAACTTGCTGTAGCAGTCGAACTATTTCCTGCTCCGAACGCATGAATTTGCTAAAAGAGAACTTTGTACAGAAATTGCTATTATTAAAGTTATATTAACATGAGAATAACATGGCTCTTGTAGTAGTGTGTCTTTTGATTATTTGTTTACAATTTCTTAAAAAGCGTACAAATATGTACGTTCTTTTAACAAATATGTAAATATCTATTAGTATCTTCTACATTTAAATATATAATCGAAACACCACTCATCAAGAGATTTCTAAAGCTATACTCTCGATTGACCTGAAATTTAGCATACTTTCTAATGAGGACCTCTTCGAGCGAATGGCATACGGTTTTCATGGTGTTACCAGCTCTGAGTTCCCGAATTCGAATCCCGGGAGTATCAATGCAAAAAACCACTTTTCTACATTTTCCCGGGTCTGAGTGTTTACGGGACCTTCGTTTTTCCGATTCTATAACACTAGTGCTTTAGCTATTTACTTTGGAATCAGAGCAATGTACGTTATGTTGATCCTATCTATATATTTATCTATGTACTTATTTCGTTATGAAGACGCTGACATAAGCGTTAGAACCTCACCAAAAAAAATTTTTCTTCCTCCATCACCATTTACAAGATGAGCATCATAAAGAGGTTAGTTATTAGGCACTCTAGCTCGCTTAAACTAATAAAATATACCCAAGCTTTAATTGAGATACTTATTTCGTTTGTAACTTCAGTTCAGTTATTTACTGTAACTCCAGTTCCCTCCACGTCCCCGTTAATTTGGAAGACCACGAATGTTGGCACATTAATTTCATTGCACGAATAATTCAACATCAAAAGAACAGCACCCGCAGTTCAATCGGAATGTTCTCCGCGAAAATTGAAATTCAGTGGCGTAATCAATCTGTCTGTTTACATTCGATTTTGATCATTATTATTTGTTATTTCCTATAGACTTCTTTACGAACGCCCAGTGTCTTAGTTTAAAAAAATCTATGAAAATGTTATGATTTATTTATTGTGTAACTTACTGACTTATCTAGACCTCAGTCTACTCCAGTTTTAAGAATTTGCGTGAAGGTAAAAACTCGACTGCTTATTAAAAGTATTTTGAAACAAATTTTATCCACTCTATTCAGTCTCGGTTAAAGACTACTCCGCGGTGAAATAACATTGAGTTTACGTGATCTCGTTAACTTAAGCCCTCTCTTTAATCCGTATACTTTGGCATTTCAAGCTTTCAGAGGCAATGAAGCTCCGCTCTGAAGACCTTTCCAATGAATTAGTTCTTCCAAAAGCATTTACATTCCACTTAAGTAGTTTTTGTAAGTTCAGATAATTGTATAATTAGTGTAATCCCTTGATAGATTAGGTTTTTTTATCGCTTATTACTTAACGGCTTTAGAGACTACAGCTCTGACTATGCCCTGCGCATAGGTCTCGCAAAGTGGCAGTGGTAGTACCAGACACAACGTACCACTGCTTCCCGTCATCGGTCAGCTTAATTCTGGTCTGGTATTCGAGATTATCCCGCCATCTTTCAAAGCAAATGGCACTTTCAAGGCTTCTTCTCTATCCGGGGGAATAGTTACCACACAAACTCCGATACCACACAAAGATAATCTTCACGCATGTCTAAATAAGGGGATAGTGAGGGGCCTGGAAAGTTTAAACGACCTACAATTCTCCGGAGCCCATGGGTAAAACGTTGCTTGTGGGTTAACGCCTGTCAACGTCTTTTATCCAAGATACCAATTGGTCAGTAGTTTCGAAAAAAGTCATTGATAAGAACGAATTTAGATCGAATTCGAATTCCAGTCACTTACCAACTGGATCATCATGGCTCATGTTTGATTAAATAATTATTATTAATAATTATTATTAATATACTATTAATAGTATACTGTCTGTAGCAACGCCTGTATTTATAAAAAATAAATCATAATTACAATCTTACTTAATTGTCTAGACTAGACCTCTATCTACCCCTGTATTGTGAAGATATTTAGATAGAGCGTGAAGATATTTATTTATTATATTTTAAATCATAATTACTACTTAAACACGTATAATAATGTTTGCTATCAAACCACGTATTTACATATATATGACAAGGTTAAATGAAACTTGGCTAAAGCTTTAATATCGACTGGATAATAAGGACTTAGAGTGTGTTACGAACTCGACATTAATCCATTAAGATGTTGAATACCATCTGCGTTCCGTTAACATGTTTGTGGTAAGCTTCGTTATATACTACACTAGCTGTGCCCCGCGGTTTCACTCATCGTTTATATTATTTTGTGACGCAAATCTAATATCGTCTTTATGCATTGAATACTTTCTGTAAGCTGAAAACAGACTTTGCTGGGTATTATTTAAAATAAGCGCAAAAGTTGTTTATAAATTGTTTCTCCTTTACAGTCTATTAAGAGTCCTCTGCTGAACATAACTCACCCGTAAAGATACAGACCACAGAGAACGGTCCTAAGCAATCTTCATCCATCGGTTCCTTGCAACATTTTGCAAATCGTCAATGCAACTTGTGGGAAATATCTCTCTTTCTGCTGGTCATCTCCTTTAATGTTGTCCCAAAAAATCTCTTTGAAAGGTGGATCGCATGATCTGTTCAGACCTCTGCATAACCCTGTATTGAAAAAAGGCGTGAAGACAAAAAAGTAAAATACAGTAAACTATACAAAGACTTTGTTTTTGGTAAATCCCGTTTTACGAGGGAAGGCTATGTCCTGCAGTGAGCTTTTAGTGGTGCTGATTTAAGTACCCTTTATTAATTAAGCGATGATTGTAAATTTTATTTAGTGAAATATTTAATAACAATTGCGTTAAACAAAGTATCGTTCCTTCGACGTCATAACAAAGGTCAAGTAAATGCGACCTTATTAAATTATTTGTACCATAATTACTTTGTTGAACTGATTTAATCCGTCCGGTGAAAGTCGAGCGTGTTTTCATTTATAACTGAAAATCGGAGTAAAAAGAAGTTTCGATTAAATTAATTACTGATTAAGGTAAAATTATTGGGAAATACAATAATTAAATTAATTTCATTAAAATATGCATAAATATAAATATCGGCGATGCCCATATTTAGCATTTTAGCATCACTGAAATCTAGAAACAAGTTAAAGGAGGTATACTAAAATTAAACCATAAGAATAATAAAATATGTTTTTTTTCTAAATCACAACGACTTAATAACTAAATGTTTATAGTTCTTCCTAATACTAGAACAGACAGAGGTCCACACAATTAATACCTTTCCACCCACCACTAGTCGAGAGACCAGACTTCGATCTCCAGGTGGTAGGCTCGTACCAATCGGTTTTTCAAAAACTTATGTACGAATTATATCGTTGGCTTGGACATAAAGACGGCGACGGGCTCACCACGTGTCGCGTTGTCAAAATATCTTAAGGTAGGTCGACCCTTATATTGGGAATTTCGTGAAGATATTTATTTATTTATTTTTTAAGTATTGATTGATTGGTTTGATAATTCAAAGGCTTCGCTATCGAAATACACCTCAAATATTCGCATCTAGTTACATAGTCTTTGAAGTCTACTATACAGCTTTTGCAGACATTCCAACTTAAAGCACATATATTCCACCAATGTAACGTATCTAATTCATTCGCTTCAAGCTATCCCTTTGTTCCGTGATCTTGTGGTAGTGGATAGCTTTGTGGGATAAAAATTTAACGAATGAGCTTTCAAAAGTTCATTTCAAAGTAAATCTCCTCATCAGAGGCCTTACTGTATTTTTTGCGCTGTTAACGGAAATAGTCTAAGTGTCGTCTCAAGTGGGGATCCCTTCTTGATTACTTGTTTTGATGTCGGTACGTACGTCAAAAGATCTTTGAAAATAATATATTTTTTTAATAATCTTTGGCGTTACATTTTTTTTAAATTAGGAGTATATTAATATAACTAACTAATAGAGAACAAACAGTCATATTCTTCGCACTAATGTTTCTCTCAGCGGGAAACGAACCAGTATCCCTTAGTTTCGAAGTCAGGATCACTACCAACTCGGTCATCGGGACGTCTAATTCGAAAGCAGTTGGAAGAATTCGGCTCTTCCTTAAGGTATGTGATTAGATATGCCCATATATATTAGGTATAATAGGAAATATGAAAATTTATATTCTAGAAAAGCCGTATGTGTCGCCGACTGTCTTACAAAGTATTACGTTTTACACGTGCCTGATATCAATGTCAAAGCCAAGGATATACTCAATAAATAATACATAGATAAGGACAACATCACATACGTTGCTCTAATTCCAAAGTATATAGATCTTTAAGAACTAATATTGTGGAATTAGAAATAACGAAGGTACCACAAAAACCCAGACCCGAGAAAATTAAACAAAGGGTTTACATTAACCCGAACGGCGAATAAGGCGACACTAAGAAAAACCAAAACCGGTGTGTGCGCCATTCGTCCACGGAGGTCGTCATTGTTATGCTACAGAAGTTTTGAAACTAATCGACTTATCGAAGCTGTCCCTCTAGGACGATCTAATTCGTATTCTATAAATTCACATCTAATTTTAATTCAAATAATTAAACATCATTGTTCGAAACAAATAAAACTGAATTTGTAATTTAACAATCCTAATGGAACGTTAATAAAATATAAGATTACATCGAGCAATCAGCAAAATGGCCGCACTTTGAAATACGATTGACGATCGAATACGCTTGGCGAGAAAACAAGATAATTTAATGTTAAACACTGCTCATTTTTACGTTCAATTTTACAGTTGTTTCATTTCTTTGATGAATTTAAAGCATTTGATATTAAAAGACATATTCATTTTTTTAAATCAATGCATACATAGTCACGACATCACATACATTGCTTTCATCCTAAAGTAATTACTCGTAGCTAAAGTTATTATGTTATGGAATCATAAACAACGAACAACAAACTGCTAAAACAAACACACAAATGTAGAAAGTATAGAAAATATATTTGATAATGTGAAAAAATAGTATGAAGAATTTATTCGACATTTATTTATGATTTGGATTCATGACTGAACTTAAACTAAAACCACAACAGATTCGCCAAATGCCGAACGGAAACAATAAAAAGCATTTTCTTCTTTTGACACCGAAAACTGGAATAGGCAGAATTCTAAAAAATTTTACCCTGGTACATAGAAATATATTTAGAACATTTTCATTTATCTTAAATATTTTAACATATAAAAAGCCACGATAACCGAGTTGGCAATCGGAATTCGAGTCAAGAGACCTCTAGTTCGATCCCAAGTCCAATTGGTTTTTTCAAAACTTTTTGTACAATTTATTTCGTTGGCTTGGACGTAAAGACGGCGACGGGCTAGCCACCTGTCACGTTGTCCCAAAAATTTATTCGGTGGAAAGTGGGTTGAAAGTACTTAATCGTCTAGACCTCTGTCTACCCTATATTGAGAATGAGTTGAAGATATTTTTTATTGTATTATTATTGTGTGTCCCGAAAATATCTTCGGTGGAAGGTGGGTCAAAGGGACTAAATTGTCTAGACTTGACCTCTGTCTATCCCTGTATTGGGAATTGCGAATTATTTTTTTATTATATTGACAATTATAATAATATTTTGAGTTTATTATTGAATGATATGGACAAATGATTAGAGACTGCTAAAAGTAGAACGTTCCTTTAGTCTCTGCCATCAATAGCTCCGCTGAAGATTTTTTTAGTTACATCATACTTGTTGTATACACTTTTAATACCTGCATGCATTTTAAAAATAAAAAATGAATACTGTGTTCTGTATTCAAATATTTAAACATCGAAAGTAGAGCGGGTCATATCGCGTGCCTGTGTTAAACGTAATTTCAATATTGCAGTAACAGTATTCATGCGAGAAATTATTTCAATATTGCACTAAAAATAAGTAGTTGTATTGGAAAGATGTGTTTTTTAATTGAGCATAAAATACTTTTGCGAAGTTATTTTATATAAGTATGAAGTAACGAATAGCTTGTATTTCAGTTATTCATTATTGAGCTTATTGTACGTCAATAAATGAAAAGAAAATATTAATAAAGATAAAATTAATCAAATGTACAATTTGTGGCATTTATGGCTAATATGCGATCTCTTCCGGCCAATCAAGTTGCCGAGGATCTGAACACTAGTGAAACTACGGGTGTACGTAAATTTGAGATAAAATTAATAGGTTTATAAGACTTTTTAGATAAGTTAGGTAAAGTAAGTCAGATAAATCTTCTATTGGAGCTTGTGCTTGTTTATTATCTTCATCTGTTTTATATTTAATTAGAAAATCATAACAATTACTTCGCAATAATCAGCTACAAACAATAAACTACTATATCACAGACGTAAGAAAAAGATGTATTTTCATATTATCAACTAGTCAAGTTCACATGAACACGCAGAAAACTAGCCGTGAAATAAAGAGCTGTATATAGCACTCAACAGACACACACGATCATCAATTGAAGACCAAACATAGAATGGATGAGGAAATTATTTTTTTTTTTTTTTCAAATTACGTGATAAAGATTAAAATATTAATAATATTAGAGACTACTTCTAAAAGATGTCACGATACCCGAGTTGTTGGGTGGTCGGAATTTCGAGTCAAGAGACCCGATCCCCAGGTAGCAGTACCAATGAGTTTTTCAAAAACTTATGTACGAATTTCACCGTTGGCTTGGACATAAAGGCGGCGACGGGCTCACCACCTGTCACGTTGTCCCGAAAATATCTTCGGTAGAAGGTGGGTCAAAGGGACTTAATTGTCTAGACTTGATCTCTGTCTACCCCTGTATGAAGCGTGAAGATATTTTTTTTTACTTCTAAAACAAAAGCTTGCTACATTAACATACACATAATGACGACAAATTAGGACAACCTCAAATCTATGGATCCTCGGAGATGATTTGTTTCCCGGTCGGCACTTACAGAAAACATTTTTTTTACAGAAAAGTGTGGTTGTTTTCGATACAATTATTATCATCTTCGAGCATTTTTCTTACTGGGGTAGGCAAAGGTCTAGACAATGAAGTCCATTTGTACTCACTTTTCACCGAAACTTAATTGGGACAACGTGACAAATGGCGAGCCTAAAGCCAGCTTAATGCCCAAGCTAATGGTACAATACCCTTACGTACATATATATTTACATAGATAAATACATCAGATATACATACATATAAACATCCATGACTCGGATGCACACATTAATATATATCACACAATTGTATGCATAGCGTCAACTTGTATGACTTTTATAATTCTTTTCTAAAACAATACCTATTGCTACCTGCTTATTGCTGTCAGTTTTCTTCCATAATGTGTATTTTGTTACTATTCATATCACTTTGAAAAATATAGACACTCTCACACAAAAAGCACAGTATGACACACTCACACGCTTGACAAGTTAATAAAAATACATCATATGAGAACTCATTTTTTTTTTTAAAGTTATTTTCTCACAAAATATGTTATCTTGCTGTCGCACATGGGATTAATATTTTACAATTTCCCTCAATGCGACCAAAAAAACTGATCCGCGAAAAGTAATTTTACAGGTCGGCGACTTTTCAATTCCGTGGTAATTTATTTTCACGTGCGTTTTTAATTTATATTAAGTGTTATTTTCCGGTAAAGGCGAAAATATTTGTCAATAGCTTTTTCCGATGATATCTTTGATATATAATCTATGAGACTCCTAATCTATGACTTTATGATTAAATTTTGCATGCATTTTTTTTAATCTGCCACCGTTTTGTAATGAGGATCATCGGCCTATGAAGAAGGGGGAGACAAAAAAATATATCTCTCTCTTTTATTCTTAGTTGTCTTATTTTTTAAATAAATAGGACAAATATCTTCACGCAGTTCCCAGTACGCAATTAAGTTTTTTCCGACTCATCTGCTACCGAAGATATTTTTGGATTAACGTGACAGGTGGTAAGCCCGTCGCCGTCTTTATTTCGAAGGCAACTATACACTTAGTACACAAGTTTAAAAAAAACATTGGTACGAGCCTACCACCTAGGGATCGAACTCGGGTCTCTCGACTGGAATTCCGACCACCCAACTACTGGGCTATCGTAATTTTATAACATTAATAAGAGAAACTGATACATCACTTTATAAAAAACCATACAAGCTATTATTTATAATAGCAGTTTTTACGAAAGCGCAAATAAATCGAAAAGAAAAATTCTGTTTTTTACGTTTTCTTTCCCTGCCGTGAAAACATTGTAAAGCTTTCTTTGACTTATGTTCCTTGAGCTTTCACGGGAACTTCTCGACGCGACGTTAATGAAATCTTTCCCCAGTCCAGCTTTAAATTACTTTCTCGGTATGTAGTTGGAAGACATTACTTCTCCACGAGTTTATGTATTACTGAATCAAGTTAGATATAAGAAGAGATAGAGATAAGAAACTCAATTATCTACCCCAGTATTAAGAATGGCATTCGATATTTTTACATATAAAAATGATTATTCATAATTTATTCATATTAAGAAGTAACTTACAAACTTAGTAAGACATATCCTCGTGGAGAAGTGATGTATTCCATTTACAAGATATTTATTTATTATTTTATTTATAATTTAAGATCGTGCCAGAGGCTTGTTTATAAATGAATGAATGAAATACACTTTATTGTAAACCAATAGACAAAAAAATATTTAAAAGCATAAAATTTATGTTTTCCAATTGGCGGCCTTATCGCCTATAAGCGATCTAAGCACAAGTAAGAATTAGACTAAGGGTGTATACAGATTTGAGATAAATTAATAAAAATAAAAAAAAATAATATAAAAATAAATAAATTATGACTCGTATTAAAAATGCATAAAACATTCATATAAATAAAATAAATACACATAAATACGTATAATACACACATAAATACAATTGCACATAAATACAATAAAGACAAATAAATGTTTACATATGTACATAAGGTACATATTATAGAAGGGGAGAAGTCATAAGCAATAAATAGATCATTCAGCAATTTGACGTTAAAAGGTGACGTGAGAATATGTATTTCAGGGAAGATAAAAAGTGTGATTTAACGAGACTTTTAAATACGGAAAGGGCTTGCGAACGGATGGACATGCGTATGCGCATATAGATCGACAAAGAATTCCAGAGGATACTTCATGGTAAAACGTGAAGTTGTGAATTATAAGAAGTGATACAAAAGTGAAATATATATTTTGAAGAGATATAGTATACAGTCTGCCATTTTGAACAATGTTTCAAATTGTGTAAATAAAGTTTAAATAAATGTACAAATAAATATATATATATATATATATATATATATATATATATATATATATATATATATATATATATATATATATATATATATATATATATATATATATATATATATATATATATATATATATATATATATATATATATATATATATATATATATATATATATATATATATATATATATATATAACAACAGGAGACTGTTACGTCATTAGTATCAGCCTCACGGAATACGTCACGAGTTCTCGACATTTTATTAATCTCGGTTACGAATGATCGCCTTATTAAAGCCACGCACGTTTGCTTCTTAATTAAGAAACGCTTGCCACAGTCAAATAAGAGTTTCGGCTTTATACGATTATACCGACGAGCTGCCTCCTTGCATATTCATAAGTTCAACATGAACGTTTCGGTAAAGGAATAAAAAATCTTTACGCCATACCTAATACAGGGGTACATAGGGACAGAGGTCTAGACATTACAGTTCTTTCGATCCACCTTCCATCGAAGATAATTTTCTAGGACAATGTGACAGGTTGCGAGCGCCGCGCTGTCCAAGCCGATACGATATATCGTATCGGCTTGGACATAACAAACCAGAAAATGAAATCAAAGCAAACGAATGCCTGTCGTGTAGCTTTAAGTACTTAATTTGGGATCAAGGAAATGTCGCCCCTATCTATATATATGTATATATATATATATATATATATATATATATATATATATATATATATATATATATATATATATATATATATATATATATATATATATATATATATATATATATATATATATATATATATATATATATATATATATATATATAAAATTCACTACTTCACGTTTTACCATGAAGTATCCTCTGGAATTCTTTGTCGATCTATATGCGCATACGCATGTCCATCCGTTCGCAAGCCCTTTCCGTATTTAAAAGTCTCGTTAAATCACACTTTTTATCTTCCCTGAAATACATATTCTCACGTCACCTTTTAACGTCAAATTGCTGAATGATCTATTTATTGCTTATGACTTCTCCCCTTCTATAATATGTACCTTATGTACATATGTAAACATTTATTTGTCTTTATTGTATTTATGTGCAAGTGTATTTATGTGTGTATTATACGTATTTATTTTATTTATATGAATGTTTTATGCATTTTTAATACGAGTCATAATTTATTTATTTTTATATTATTTTTTTTTTATTTTTATTAATTTATCTCAAATCTGTATACACCCTTAGTCTAATTCTCACTTGTGCTTAGATCGCTTATAGGCGATAAGGCCGCCAATTGGAAAACATAAATTTTATCCTTTTAAATATTTTTTTGTCTATTGGTTTACAATAAAGTGTATTTCATTCATTCATTTATAAACAAGCCTCTGGCACGATCTTAAATTATAAATAAAATAATAAATAAATATCTTGTAAATGGAATACATCACTTCTCCATGAGGATATGTCTTACTAAGTTTGTAAGTTACTTCTTAATATGAATAAATTATGAATAATCATTTATATATGTAAAAATATCGAATGCCATTCTTAATTTTGGGGTAGATAATTGAGTGTCTTATCTCTATGTCCATGCCAATAATATAAATCGTACATAAGTTTTGAAAAACTCTTCGGTGTGAGTCTATATCTATTTGTTATATTTAATTTTGGGATTTTTAAGGAATATCATAAAATTATTGACACAAAAAATAACAAATAATAACATAAAATTATTTTGACCCCGACGTGATTTGAACACGCAACCTTCTGATCTGGAGTCAGACGCGCTACCGTTGCGCCACGGAGCCTATAAAGAACAAATTATACATTTCAATCGCTACCTGAAAATCCTGCCTTACTTCATAAAACTGATATTTATATAACAGGTACCAATCTGGAAAGAATGATATAAGAATGGTATATGTGCTCTAAATGAATTACGCATCTATGCTCTTAAAAGAAGACTGGGAGATATTCGTATAATATCGATAAACATACCTATGTAAAACATTAATACAATACACATACATTAACAATAGCTATAAATATCTGGATTGTAAATGATCTTGAACTTGATAATTGACGACCTCCGTGGAAAAGTAATAATTACCTTCACGCAATTCCCAATACAGGGATAGACAGAGGTCTAGTCTAGACAATTAAGTCCCTTCGACCCACCGTCCACCGAAGATATTTTCGAAACAACGTGACAGGTAGTGAGCCCGTCGCGTTCTTTATGTCCAAGCCAACGATATAATTCGTACATACGTTTTTAAAGAACCCATTGGTACCAACCTGACGCCAGGGGATCGAGCTCGGGTTTCTTGACTCGAATTTCCGACGGACCAACCACTCGGCTATCGTGACTATTACTTTTTAAGAATGCTCGCAATGCCAAATGTATCTTAAAAATAAGATATCTTAAAATATGTATTCAAAAAAATTGTAAAATTGTATTATATTGTATCATTTATTTATTACTAATTAATTAACAATGGCATACACACGGGAGTCTTAAACCCAACCATTCTGCTATATCAATATTTTAAGTAGCTCGTGTTAATTAATACGATTGTAACAAATTTACTATACACAATCTAATATTCTTAATCATTGTGCCAGTTATTCTAATACTACTCCAATCAGCTTAATAACCGATATTAGCCTCATAGACAATAATGACAAAAGAGGATTTACTTAATGAGATCACAGAGAAAGAATATTGGCAGCTTTAGATAATTAAGTGTCGGAGTTGGATAAAGTTTTCGAAGAGACGATAAGTCATTGTTTCCCTCTCAAAGAAAGCTCGTCGGAATTATTTATTGATACATTATTATTGATTATTTATTGATAATTTTGTAACTTCATGCGGCCAACAGTGTTTCTGCGGACTTAATGACTGAGGCATTCTCTACCAATCGACCTTTGGTTGATGCAGAGATGAGATGAAGCAGATGAAGGAGATAAATATGATGCCACATTTAAAATAAATAGATATGATTGGTGCAATACATGAGTATAAATCATGTATACCTATATTTTACAAATTACTTTTTTATTTCACTTGTATGCATACATATAAATGAAATAAAAAAGTAATATGTATAGGTTGTGTAACTGTTTTAGCGTAGTTCGTAGTGACCTTATGAGGCTAAGGCATGCGGGATCAAGTCCCACTAGAGGCTAACATTTGTGAGATGAATATGAACGTTTGTACTCGAGCTGTACCATAGATGTGTATATTTATATATGAATATTTATTTATATAAATAAGTATTTATTTAAGTACATTGTACCGTCGTCTTCAACACTAAGATGGCGATAGGCTCCTAGATAGGCACTAGACCTATGACGTAATCTTAAATAGGCTTCGGGTTCGATGGAAATAAACTAGCTACATCTCTATCTACCCCAGTACTGGGGTAACAGCCTCATAAATGCCAATGGCTACCGATACATGACGAGATAACGATCTCAAATTGTACATAAAATATATACGTAACGGCCTGAAGAAGACCACTGCACGACACAGGCTTCTGTCCTGCAGAAGGATTTATCATAATCGCAACACCGCGTTACTGAATATCGGTCTATTATTTTTAATTCGCTTGTTTCTGATTTTCGACATGATCATAACGTTAATATGCCACCTTAGTCACCTCATACTACAACCACAGGAGTAGAGAGGCTAGTACAATTTAGAAACTTTAAAAGAAAAGAACTAAAAAGTAAAAAGATTAAGAAAGTTCTGTACACAAAACTCATTAAACCAATCTTATTAAAAATGACAAATTAAAGTTATTCTTCCGAATAACTTTGAGTCACGATAGCCGAGTGGTTGGGTGGTCGGAATTTCGAGTCGAGAGACCCGAGTTCGATTTTCAGATGGCAGGCTCGTACCAATGGGTTTTTTTTTAAAGTGTTGTAGTAATTACATCGTTGGCTTGGACATTGAGACGGTGACATGCTCGCCACCAGTCACGTTGTCCCAAAAATATCTTCGAAACGGTCTAAAAGACCTAATTGCCTAGACCTCTGTCTCCACCATGTATTGGGAATGGCGTGAAGATATAGTAACATGAAGACATAGTTTTTTTTTTTTTATATAGAAACTTCGCAAATAGAACTCAAAGAAAATATTTTAGTATATAGCATATTAGAGACGGTTTATATGTATCGACTTGGCATGCAAATAGTTGTTAAACCCCTGCTTATTTATATAGCAAGATGCGAACGTTATTGGCCCAATAACGTAAGCTAACGATTCACATCGTACATAAGTCCTGAAAAAACCTTTGGTACTAGCCCACATCCTGGTAATCGAACACGGGTCTCGTAACTCGAATTCCGTTCACCCAACCACACGGCTATCGTGACTTCTCCTAATAACTCTAAAATCATAAAATGGTTGGATTAGCCGACCTAAATCTAATTTTCTGATTAATTAAATTAATCAGAAAATCTCACTGTAATTCACATTTCGTGGCCCACACTCATCTTAAGTAACTGCATTTGTAAAGGCTGCTTAAATTCCAAGAGTTAGCAGATGTTTTGCAATTGCAATGTCAGTTGTACGTCCTAAGTACTGGGAATACACTAGAATGTCATTTACATAAATCAAAATTTGTAGAATTGAAATGAAAAGAATTGCGTGAAGATATTTATGTATTTATTTAAAAATTTTAGTTTAAATTGTTTGTTTAATTGTAACAGTATTTTGTTGATTTTTAAAGCATATAATTTATGAAGAACTTTTTGTTACTAAAATATTAATTTAATCATTTCTTTGGCTTAGACATTAAGACGGCGACGGGCCACGTTGTACCAAAAATTATCCTCTGTGGAAGGTGGGCCGAAACAACTAAACTTGTCTAAGCCTCTGTTTACCCCTGTATTGGGAATGGCGTGAAGATATTTTTTATATAAGAATACTCATCTACTTTTACTTACCAAATTTCACCAAGAAGCGGTTTATTCTGGGATTAGTTCCCACTAAATTATTAATATTTATAATGTAAGTATCTTCAACCCTAATGCTAATGCTCTGATTGAAGGCATCTAAAAGGCTACAGGAAAAGGTAGACCTTTGACAACCTTCTTAACGTTCGAGCTCACGTTGAATATCTCCTCATTCGCCTGAACAAATGCATAACGTAAATAGGGCCATGAATGTAGCTATACATTATACATTTAACAAAAGTACACCAACTTATGCCTTGTCTTTTATCTATTAACTGGAAATATACGCTTATATAATAAACAGGTGAATTAGTGAAGTTATGAGTCACTGTATAAAACAAATTCTGAAACAAGCGTTACCGGCTAGCAAAGCTAGCTAGCATT
>JAGSMR010000130.1:1010000-1100322 GCA_029286605.1 Sericinus montela
TTCTATCAATTTTTCAATAAAATAAACGATGACACTTTTTATTTAAATGAACCAATAATAGATTATAAGTAAAGCAGTCAATGAGTGCATATCCTTGCTTAATTCAAGTAGTTTAAGTTACTTTAAAATCCACTGTTATTTCACTCACACATGTATATTATGCGCTTTGAAGCTGCTTTTAAAAAATATTTATGACAAAGTAAGTATTACACGAACTCTATAGTCAAGTCGCGGATTGGTTTTCAAGCTACGTCAAAACAGAAAAACATTTTGTCTATGGTCCGCGTGATTGTGTAACCTTCGTGTTGTGCTCCCACACGAAGTACCACACGTAACCACTAGTGCTCATAATTGCTCACAAGTCTTTGTATCCAAGCTGACATTACAAAATACTTACGTACGTATATATTTACGTGGACACACATAATATATACATGGGCATCCATCACTCCACCACAAGCAATCATGTTGATTACAAAATGTTTGCACCTAGCGGGATTACAAACCCACAAACCTTTTAAAATTCCATCAGTAAGGTCTGATAAAATGTTCGATTAAAAGACTTTATCATTACAGCCTATCTAAAGTCTACTGGTGAGCATTGCATACCCCAAAGATTACCACACAAAACGGTCCCATGCCATCTGACTCCATCGACGCTCCGAGATATTCTGTAGGTCGCCGCTCTATACTGTGGGATGTTGTTCTACACTGCGTTTGCCTATACGAGAGTTCGGTGCAACCGTAAATAGCAGCATCAGCCTTTTATTTATAAGGATATATATCATAAGAATATATATTATCTTCAATTTAAGTTAGCCAGACAATTGAAGATTAGACCTCTGAAGCTGTGCGAGGTTTAAAATGTATGTGTTGTAACACAGCTTCAGAGGCTTTTTAAATAAAATAAATAAATAAATAAATAATAAATAACTTCACGAAATTCGCAACAGGGATAGACAGAGGTCTAGTCTAGACAATTTAGTCCCTTAGACCCTCCTATCACCGAAGATATTTTTGGACAGGCTTTTTAAAAACAAAACAAAAATTAAGAACGTGTATCTCATAGCATCTATACTTATGACATCCAACAGTCGTAATATACGAGTATAGTTTAGCAATTTGTTATCAGCAAATACATCTAATATCTTCACGCAATAAATGGTTGTCGGAGGCCTAGTCTTGAAAATTAAGTCCCTTCGACCTTCCTCCGAAGATATTTTCGAGACAACGTGATAAGTTGTGAACCAGTCGCCGTCTTTATGACCAAGCCAACGATATAATTCGTACATAAATTTTTGAAAAACCCATTGGTTGGTGGCCTGACACCTGGGGATCGACATGGATTTCTTGACTTCAAATTCCGACCACCGCCACCCAACCACTAGGCTATCGTGACTTTTTTATTATTATCAGCAAATATAGATAGCAATTTATTATCAGAAAATATGTCAATCAGCTACTATAAATTTCATACCTTTCTCAGCATCAAGCAAACAAACAAGCATCTCTCTCAGGTGTACAAGCCGTACAATGAGGTTGCCACTTGATAACTTTTCATCCCTAATGGTTGTCAGTTCTACGAGTTTTGTTGCGGCCCATTACCACTTAAGCCCTTCCCTTTACGGATTCTATCGCGCAAAACAATACCAAGCAAAGCCCTTTGCTCAGAACGCTGAGCAACTCTGAGCTTTCTTAATTCAGCCAGTAGTGAAAGGACAATATTTTTTTAATCAAATATTTAATTCATCAAATTAGTGTAAATTGAAATAGAAATTTTCGAGCCACAAATTTGTTATTATTCATGAAACAAATCTCACTCAGTAATATAAATTCCAATCAAACTTTTCCGACTTT
The DNA here is from genome assembly GCA_029286605.1 of Sericinus montela. Taxonomy (NCBI): domain Eukaryota; kingdom Metazoa; phylum Arthropoda; class Insecta; order Lepidoptera; family Papilionidae; genus Sericinus; species Sericinus montela. Next base: position 1,011,858 of record JAGSMR010000130.1, read on the forward strand.
TTTTTGTAAGTCTTTTGAAACTGTAACCTTCTTTGATAATACTTTTCAAGGCGAATAAAATAAAAAGGTTACATAACCCTTTTCTTTATACATTTCTTTGACAATTTATTGAAATAAATTTGTTAAAAAAACTTCAGCTTCTATTATTTTATTTTATTTATAATTAAATGAAATTAAATTAAAAATATTATTATCTTTAATTCAATGTCATTTAACAGATGATAAAACCATCATTTATAAAGTAAGAAACACGATATTTCACACACCTAGTTTTTTTTTATTTTCTAGCATGTTCCCAATACGGTAGGCAGTGATTAAAATAATTACGTCTTTCGAACCTCCTTTTACTGAAGCTCATTTGGACATACACCTTCATCTTGTTAGATATAAATATACCGCATATCAGCGTTTTAAAAAATATAAATCTTTGAAACCCTTCTAATTAATTATACATTTTATTTAAATAATTTAAAAACGACTTAACTCACGTCTAAACAATCAGTGTAGGCAACGATCAGTTTCTGACTTGTCGGATGTCCTTCATCACGCTGGATGAGTTTGCGGTCGAGCCACGCCTCGGACTGAGTGCGGCGTATAGACGTGTTTAGCCGTTTTTAATTATTTTCTTCGTCTTTGTATGTAATTGTATTTCGATATTAAAGCCTTTTGCATACAGTTTATATCACTCGTACAGAAAACAAATGCAGTGTGTATGTATAACTACCCGTGCTCAGCCGGGGTGGGTCACAAGTCTTATAAAGGTGGTTGTGATCGTTGTGACTTAAGAATATCTTCCCGTGGGTCTCGGTAGAGGCGGCCCCTGTCCACCAGTGGGACTATTACAGACCGTTATGTATATGTTTACATATAATATTTTATTTGAAAATGGTACTTATATACATGTTTACACAGTGTCGCCAGCTTCTGGGTTCGATTCCTGGGATGGTCAATTTAGAAACCCACTTTTTCTACATTTCTGTGTGGGTTTGGTAGTTTGTGGTACCTTCGTTGGTTCCGATTTCATAACACAAGTATTTTAGCAACTTAATATGGAATAAAAGCAATATATATGATGCTCTCCCTATCTATATATGCATCATTGTTTATATGTAAACACACACAGCATTGCTTTTAACAAACGTCACGCAATCTGCACACGTTCTGCAAAGTCTACGTCGGAAGTTAAGCTCTTTAAGCTTCATATGCGGCTTTTAAGTGAGTGGCTTTGGTTTTTATACTAATCACAGATCATGATTGAGCTATGATTTAAACGGATGGTTAGGTGATCAACCATTGACGAGGACGACCTCCGTGGACGAGTGGTGCACACACTGGTTTTCATGGTATCGTCAGCTATGAGGTCCTTGGTTAGTATCCCGGTCGTGTCAATGTAGAAAACACTTTTTGAACATTATTTCGGGTTTGGGTGTTTGTGGTACCAATGTTTCTGGTTCCGTATTACAAGTGCTTAAAGTACTTGGAATCAGACCAATAAATGTGATGTCATCCCTATCTATTTAAGTATTTTAAAATGCAACATTAAGCTAAAGATCAAGAGGGTCAAGATTACTCGGTTACCTAGACTTGCATGCATGAAGAAAATGATGAATCTGAAAGAGGCGAAAGAAAATAGTGACATTTAGCGATCTGTTAAGGACTATCCGTGATTTACCACAAAATGTCTTCGGTGGGAGGTAGGTCAAAAAGATATACTTGTCTATTGTATATCTCCAGTATTGGGAATAGCGTGAAAGTATTTTTCGATTTTATTTTTCAAAGTTTCCACAGCGGTGATAAATCTTCAACGCAGAATAGACTGTGGAACAGTCGTTAAGCTGTTTTATGAACCCTGGCACAGCAATCGCTCAATACGTTGCGTGAACTTAACTGCACTGAAAGGCGATAGCGGGGAGTATGTTTTATTGGTTCATAATATATTTTTATATAATATATTTTATTAAGTCACGTTAGCCGAGTTGTTGGGTGGTCGGAATTTCGAGTCGAGAGACCCGAGTTCGATCCCCAGGTGGCAGTACCAATGAGTTTTTCAAAAACTTATGTACGAATTTCATCGTTGGCTTGGACATAAAGGCGGCGACGGGCTCACCACCTGTCACGTTGTCCCGAAAATATCTTCGGTGGAAGGTGGGTCAAAGGGACTTAATTGTCTAGACTTGACCTCTGTCTACCTCTGTATTGGGAATTGCGTGAAGATATTTATTTATTTATTTATTTATAATATATTTTATATCAATACTGATAAGATAGTTTTTTCCTGACTACTCAGGAAAAAATATCTTCAAGCTATTCACAATACTCGTGTCTATACAGTTAAGTCCTTTCGACCAATATTTCACTGAAGACATTTATTGAGATAATGTGACAGGTGATGAGCCTGACGCCAACTTTATTTTCAAGCCAACGATATAGGGCGATAAAAAGGAACATTTTATTAGAACGCTCTTTTTAATTAACTGCACTGCTTTTACATGTTATCTTTTTAGACTGATGGGTGACTGTTTGAGAATACCATTTGGCATTATGTCTGCCGTATGTACCACTTTGTGGATTAAAGCTTAAATAAATAAATAAAAATAAATAAATAAATCCTAAATATTTAGAGACACGATAGCCGAGTGGTTGGATGGTCGGAATTACTAGTCAAGAGACCCAAGTTCGAACCTCAGTAGGCAGGCTCGCACCAATGGGTTTCTAAAAGTTAAAAAATACTTTGCCAGTGTTTTAAATCAACGTGCTTCTGCTCAACATTTAATCATTCAAATGAGTATCTATTTAAATAAATTGGATAAAAAAACTCCAACCGGCGGTAACATATCTAATCTTTGATTTCGATTAGCTTGTAAACATAGTGCCGTCCCTGACTGAACGATAAGAGTGAATATAAGAGAATTGCTAATTTGTTCTCTTTTGATAATGGCGGAGAAAATTATTTGTACGTACCTCGTTTCTGGTAGGGTGGAGACAAACATACCGCCTATAAACTACTACCTATGAAATGCCGCTAGCACAGAGTAATACAAAGAGGTATTCTCTACCTTTGGTTTGAGTCGAGAGTCTAGAGATGAGTGCAAATCACAAAGTGCACAACAAAAAAAGTTTTCTTCTTATCTTCACGCACAATCCCTGACGGGGTAGCCAGAGAGAACAGATCGCCAAGTGTCACGATCCCTACATATCTCTTTCGCTTCTTTCAGATTCATCATTGAAGTCACAATAGCCGAGTTGTTGGGTGGTCGGAATTTCGAGTCGAGAGACCCGAGTTCGATCCCCAGGTGGCAGTACCAATGAGTTTTTCAAAAAAAAACTTATGTATGAATTTCATCGTTTGCTTGGACATAAATACGGCGACGGGCTCACCACCTGTCACGTTGTCCCGAAAATATATTCGGTGGAAGGTGGGTCAAAGCGACTTAATTGTCTAGACTTGACCTCTGTCTACCCCTGTATTGGGAATTACGTGAAGATATTATTATCAGATTCATCATCTTCTTCATACACGCACGTCTAGGTATCCGAGTACTCTTGACCCTCACCGCTTCGAGCAATTTGCTCACATGTGACAAAAGTTTTAAACACAAGCAAAACAATTGATGCAATAAAATTTTAGTTTATATTACATACAAACGCTAATTTATATAAATCATACATCTATGTTACATTTTGTTCATAGCCATACACACAATCTGACAATCTGACAACGTATAACAAATAATAATAACATAAAAAAAAATATCTTCACGCAATTCCCAATACAGGGGTAGACAGAGGCCGAGTCTAGACAATTAAGTCCCTTCGACCCACCTTTCACCGAAGATACTTTCGGGACAACGTGACAGGTGGTGAGCCCGTCGCCGCCTTTATGTCCAAGCCAACGATATTCGTACATTAGTTTTTGAAAAACCCATTGGTACGAGCCTACCAACTGGGGATCGAACTCGGGTCTATTGACTCGAAATTCCGACCACCCAACCACTCGGCTATCGTGACTTTTTTAAACACATACATACCCCTCTTTAAGTAGCAAAAACACTTTGTTATGGAATCAGACAAAACGAATGCACCACTAACACCCAGACTCGAAAAAAAATTGAAATTTTTCTACTTTGAGTCATGAGGGAATCAAACCTAGAATATCAGACATCAAAGTTGGCGACATCTTGAAACTCGGTGTGTATGCCACTTGTTCACGGAGGTCATAAGTCAATAATGAGGTAAATAGTACTCACGTATTACTTAGATAATTTCATTGAATATGATTGCATATATCATGATAATTATAAGCGACTCCGTGGCGCAACGGTAGCGCGTCTGACTCCAGATCAGAAGGTTGCGTGTTCAAATCACGTCGGGGTCAATTATTATCTTTTTGCCAAAGAAAAATACTTTAATTTAAACTTTCTTACCTTATGTTAATATATATTTTGCTCTTGTCTATTTAAATCTATTTAAATTTTCAAATTTTCAATAACTAATTTAAGATAGGATAGGGATTCTTTGCCCGAAGACGTCAGAAAAGTTACCAGTTAGAATTAGTGATTGGTCATTATAGTCATAATAATGTTTTTTATGTATTTTGTTCATATATTTATATGTATGTATATGTATAAATGTATATATGAATATATGTATGTTTGTATGTATGTATGTATGTATGTATATGCATATATATTATATTTATTATTTGTATTAGTATTTTATATAGTATCTATCTGGTTAGGTCCTATATTGCTTTTTTTTGTAACGCAGTTTAAAGCACCGTAACAATATTTCTCCGCGCCTCGGGTTGACTCGCAGAGAATGCCTAAAGGCATTAAGTCCGCACTTTCTATAACTTTCTTTGTAAGGTTTACAATAAAGTGAAAATAAATAAATAAATAAATAAATAAATAGGTGTTTGTGGTGTCTTCGTGGTTTCCATGTCCCATGCCACAAATGTTTTAGCATCTTACATTGGGATCGGAGCAATGTATGTGATGTTGTACCCCATCTATGTCTATATCTACATATGTATAATAAAATAAAAAAAATCCTAGTTATATTTAAATAAATAATTATATAAAATATGTGAACATTATGCCATCATTATTTAATGGAATAATGTTCACTATAATATAATCATCACTGTTACTATTTTAAACCATTATCGAAGTTCGACTGGATAAAAGCTAGAACTAAAGAGGAATCACATAAAAGTATTATTGTTAGACAGAATTAAAGTATAATTACTTAATTAATTATTCTTTGATGTAACTTCATACAATATCATAGCATTCAAGTGGCGAGACCCAGGGGCTTGTACAGGCTTACGTATGCCTACTTCAGGCACTACCTTCTCACAAAAAAATCTTACAACATTATAAAATTCTATATATGTAATATTGTTGTTACATGTTTCACTTTAAGTTATGTGAGAAGATAAATACATTTTTTCTTATTATATTATTACATAAGTTGGTATGTGTTAATTTGGCTTTAAATAAAGTATTGATTGAAAATTATGATATTCGTGTTATCAAAAATTTGCCTTATAGTTATTATTTGAGGTGCGCTGCTATTTTATTGACACAGCATTCAACTATGTTGTATAAGTAAAAAACATAAATTTATTAAATTGAACTAAATTAAATTATATTAGATTAGTATATTAAATTAGCGAAACGAAGTTCCAATAAATAAATATTGGCGGACGCTATTCGATAAAGTAATTATATATGTTCGAGAATACTTGATAATATTATATAATAAATTTATTTACTTTGTAACGATACTGAATATGATTTTGTCAGATATTTTAAAGACATTAACGCAAGCGAAGCCGCTTGTATAATCTAGTCTATAAACCTATACATACAAATAAATTAGAAGTGCATTTTTGTATTTCTATTATTAACAGCTTTTCACTAAATGTGACAATATAAGTAACATAAAAAATAACTTTAAAATTATTGTCTGCCTTGTTTGTTCCTAAGCGGCTGGACTGATTTAAAGGGCACTGGCAGATAAATGATGTTATAAGAAGTAACTTAGGCTAATTTTGGTAAAGGAAAATAATAAGGGTTCCGCGTTAAGCGTTAAACCGCGGACAAACCCACGGGATACCTCTAATATAATATATAAACATCCATGACTCGAGTACAAACATTCATATTCATCACACAAATGTTTCTCCCTTCGAGGTTGTATAACAAAAGTAAATAACACAGGAAATAAACTAAAATTTACTATCAATTGGAGCATACATTTCGGTTTGAAAGGCCCATGAATCCTTTGTACATTACATTTCTTTTATGTTCGTAACATTTTAACGATGACAAATTGTCTGTCTGTCCGTAAGTAATGTGTTCAAGAAAATGACAATAATAAGACTTAGTTTATTGTTACTAAAGTAAAATAACTGTTATATAGACGAGAATTCTTCTTATGTACGTCTTATTATATTTATGGCACTATATCATAGTTACTAGTGACTCACTCTTGCGGAAAATATTTGCGTGATGAATATGAGATGAAAATGTTTGTTCTCGAGTCATGGATATTTATATGTATATATACATTGATGACTTTAATACTAAGACTACAAAAATTGCTATACCGAATTCAGCGGTGCTTGCCCGGGCATCGAACTTTTTAAAAAGTAAACGCCTTGAACTTTAAAAAAAGCTTTACCTTTCAAACCAAAATATGATATTAAATTACGTGAGTGTCGCAAAAGACGACAAAGAGCTTAAAAATGCCATGGGTTACCGACAGAAGGCAGGTTCATCCTTGTTTAAGCTCGTAGAAAGTAGAAAGCTCTTTGCTCCGCCACATATAACCCTTTTACAATAAACTCAAATTAAACGGTATCAAAAAATGTTTACGATGGAAGATGGGTCGAAAGGACTTAATTAACTAGACCTCTGTCTAACCCTGTATTGAGAATGGCGTGACAATATTTTATAAATTATCTGCGTATAATTAACACTCGTTTTAAGATTAATTTGTATTTAAAATATTTTCATCTTGATTGATATGAAAAAGAAAACATCCATTGAAATTCATCAATTCTTTCATCGACTCCGTGGCGCAACGGTAGCGCGTCTGACTCCAGATCAGAAGGTTGCGTGTTCAAATCACGTCGGGGTCATAACTTTTTTTACTTATTTTCTCTACTATTCTTCATTACTTAATGAACAACGTTTGATTAAATCCATTAATTCGAAAAATAAATTATTGACGACCTTTATATTGGTGTGATGTACACACTAGTCTTCATGTTGTCAGCAATTCCAAGTTCCCGGTGTCTGATTCCCAACGGTCAGTCTTGAAAAACATCTCTGCTCGGGATCTTTGTGGTACCTTCGTTGTTTCTGATTTCATAACATGCGTGCTTTAACTACTTATGTCGGCAATAAAGCGTATCGACCCCGTCGATGTATTTATTATATTTGTTTACTTTAATCTTCACGTACGTTTCAAGTCACAATAGCCGAGTGGTAGGGTGATTGGGATTAGTTTCAAAAGACACGAGTTCGATCTCTAGTTGACAGACTCGTACTAATGGGTTTTTTCATAAATTTATATACAATTTATATCGTTGGCTTGGACATCAAAACAGCGACGGGCTCACCACCTGTCAGGTTGTCCCGAAAAATATCTTCGGTGTACTGTGTGTCGAAAGGATTTAATTTGCTAAACTTTTGTCCATCCCTATACTTGGAATAGCGTGACGATGTTTTTTCTTCTTTTCGTATTTGGTTTAATATGTGCGTGCTTACGTCAATTTATTTTACAACTGATTTATTATATTTTGCACTCTGTTCTCGCAGTAGAATGTAACAGTTAAATGAAAAAAAAAATACCTTAGTTGTTTACCTACATTCTGGCAAATAAACGATATTATTATTCTTTTGAAGTTGCTTGCAGATCCTGCAGTAGCCACTGACCAGTAACTAAACTGTTAGCAGGGTTTTGAATCCATGTGGTATCGATCTAAGTATATCCCCTTTTGTTTACGTGGTAATCGTAAGAGGCGACTGTGGGAAATTCTTGTTAAAAATGTCATTGGCTATCGAACGATGGCGGGATAACCATATCTAAAGGACCAGACCAATATTTAGTAGTCTGGTGATAAGCAGCAAGATGCAAGATGTCTGGTACATTGTCATTGATATCCCGAGACGGCGGCATAACAATCTCGAAAATACCAGACCAAAATTCAGCAGACCGGGGACGTGGACATTCCGTGGTCCCCTTATAGAAAAGGAAATGCCACTGCAATTGACTTTTACATGACATACTGTGACAACGGCCTCCCTGGACGAGTGGCGTACACACCGGTATTAGTCTGAGATTCGATTATCGGTCGGATCAATGTAGAAAACACATTTTCTACATATTCTCGGGTCTGGGTGATTGTGGTACCTTATTTGTGTTTCCATAATATAAGTGCTTAAGCTGCGATGTATGTGATGCCGTCCCTGTCTATTTGTAATTGTTATACTAAAAAAGAACGGAAATTAGGTGTGTATCTAAAAAAATATCTCAGAAAATACATTAAACTTTTGTAATTAGAAGTCACGAGTGATTGGGTGGTCGGAATCTCGAGTCAAGAGACCCGAGTTCGATCGGTTCGACTGGTTTACAAAAACTTTTGTACGAATTACATCGCTGACTTGGACATAAAGACGGCAACGGGCTCACCACCTGTCACGTTGTCCTGAAAATATCTTCGGTGAAAGGTGGGTCGAAGGTACTTCATTGTCTAGACTAAACCTCTGTCTACCCCTGTATTGGGAATTGCGTGAAGATATTTATTTATTTATTTTATCTTTTGTAATTCATGAGATGATTCACATGGAATAATTACATTAGGATAACTTATTTCGGGTTGGAATTTTTAATAAATGACACCGTAACGATGTACCGACCCATCTCATTTGCAAAGGGCGAGAGTATACTAAAATATTTAGGACCTTATATGGGCTCTATTTTACATTTAAATGGGTAAGAAGTTTCTAGACATACATTGTGATGTGCGATAAGGGTATAAATAAACAATGAGTGAAAAGTTATGAACTTAAACTTTGATATTACCTAGTGCTTTACATTTTACGCTAATCGATGTATATTATAAATATCTATTAACTTAAAAAAATTTAGTCACGGTAGCCGAGTGGTTGGGTGATCGAAATGGACAAAAAGTCGGTGATAGGGTCGCCACCTGTCACGTTGTCCCAAAAATTCCTTCGGCAAAAGGTGGGTCGAAAGGACTTAATTGTCTGGACCTCTGCCTATTTATTTTATTTACCTGATTTCGATCCCCTGACAACTATTACCTGACAACCACAATATCCGGAAATACATGAAGATTATTTAAATTCGTATAATAAAGAATGAAATTACAATAGGGATCTTAGGAACAACAGGGAATCTTTTATCGGGAAAGAATAAGCGTAAAGCCGTTAGAGGAATTCGCTCTGCTGAAAAGCTGCGAGAGTCGTTTCTTCTGTCATTGAAGAGGAAATCTGTGATCCTAAAAGAAAAAAATTATTAAAAAATGTTATTTTGGTGTATTCACCTATACATTTAGTAAAAAACGGTTATTACAATCACACACTCCAATTTTATTTATATATATAGATTCCAGTGGGTTGCGACCTAAATTAAAATCCAATTCCAAGTCCAAATCTAACGGTACTTAAAATAACAATGCCTATCCAAAATATCATAGTAAAAAATATATATATAGCACGTCGGTATATTTATAGCAAGGTTCCTTACCTTGTAGTATTAACCCAACAAAAATCATCGAAATCACCTTAATATGTTTTATCTTCAAATATCCGATCAAGACATGTCTCGTTGAAAGAGTTCTGTTCGGCGCCAATAGATGGCGCTTAATTAATATTTCATACATCATAATAGTTTTAATTTTTTTCATACTCATTTTACTCACACATGCGCTGGGTTATGATGTGAGCACAGAATCGCAATTAAATACTCTGCACTTACAAACCAGATTATATTATGTATAAACACTCTTAGACTTGACACATTTATATTTAAAACCAGATTCCAATTGAATTAGAACATAAACGATTCCGTGCTATTTCTTTTATATTGTTATATATGCTTTGATATTTTAGATTTTTATTAAGGTTATCTTCTAAACTAAAAGCTACGAAGACTGCACGTCAAACCAATCCCTGAAGAACGAATCGTGTAGAGTTTGAAATAATTAGTATTTGTACGCCACACAAGGCAAAGACATGTTGGACATTACTCCTAAATAGTATGTAACAGCTTTCTTTACACATGTTTTAACAAATAAATTGTCATTATCATTATCATAGTACATACAGCACATATATAGTATGTATACAGTACGAATGTGAACAATATAATGTGTAGAGATAGGTTGAGAATAACTTTTGAAGATTGTGATTAAATTAATCAAAAAATAAAAAAAAATTCTTTGCGCAATTCCCAATACAGGGGTAGACAGAGGTCTAGTCTAAACAAATAAGTCTCTTTGACCCTCCTTCCACCGAAGAAATTTTCGGGACAACGTAACATGTGGTGAGCCCGTCGCGGTCTTTACGTCCAACGCAATGATATAATTCGTACATAAGTTTTTGAAAAACCCATTGGTACGAGCCTGCCACCTGGCGAACGAACTCGGGTCTCTTGACTCGCATTTCCGACCACCCAACCGGGCTATCGTGACATTTAATCAAAGATGGCATATTCAACGACCTCTGTGGACGAGTGGCGTACGCGCCGGTAATCATGGTGTTGCCAGCTCTGTGATTGCAGGTTCGATTCCCGGTCGGGTCTGTATAAAAAAACACTGTTTGGGACTACGTTGTCTCGGGTATTTGTAGTACCTTCGGTGTTTCCGATTCCATAACACAAGTGGTTGAGCTACTTACTTTGAGATCAGAGCAATGTATGTGATTTTGTCCCTTTCTATTTTATTATAAAAAAATAGTACTCGGAAACGTGCTGCTATAGAGAAATGTAGTATCCTATAGAAGAGAAATAATATGTAAGAATCGTTACACTAGGCGATCTGTTCTCTCTGACTTCCAAAACTGGTAATATGCGCGAATAAAGCAGAACATAATACTAGCTTTTTTCCAGTTTTTATTCAGCGGACGATATATTAATGTAAGTACCAGTTCGTAGTGTTTATAGTTAAAGCCAAATTTAAATTTTGACGTTCATTTTGCTTTGTTGGCAGTGACCCTGCTTTCGAAGTTAGGCGTTGCCAGGGAATCTTGCTAAGGTCAAACATTTGTGTACTGAATATGTGTGTTAGTGCTCGAATAATTTTTTATATCGAGGAAATCGAATCACAAGACCCAAATTAAATGCCCAGATGATAGGAGTGTACCAATGTTTTTTTCGAATCTTATGTACAATTCATATCATTGGCTTGAAAATAAAGACGACGACTGTCTCACCACCATCCCAATAAATATTTTCGGAGAAATGTGAGTTAAGATATAAAAGAAATTCTGGTACGTTATCACGATGACTCGAGAATTTCCTCGATGTGAATATGCTTAATGATGCATATTATGATACGTAACTGTTTTGTTTACATGTGAATGTGAGGAAAACACTGCATTATATGCTAAGTCACAGTTGGAATCCAGCCAAGACAGCTTTAATAGATTTGTTAAGGGTGTTACTATCGCGTGACTGGATAGTTTATATATTTACGCTACTTTCCCAATACTGGGGTAGAAAGGGGTTCGGACAGTTAATTAGGTTTCATAAAAGGCCTTTCGACCTACATTTTACCAAAAGACTATGTGAGATACCGTGACAGGTGAGATCCCATCACCACCTGTCACGGTATAATAGATAAATATTCATGTACTCATACATATAATCATGCAGGATGCAACAAAGTAGCACAAATACCTAAACCTAGAAAGAGAACAAAAGCTGGCGATAAGATGAAAACCGATGTGTACGCCACTCGTCCACGCAGGGCGTCAAGGCATATAAATATTTATTTATCCAATTATGTATTTATGAAAGTATATTGTATTATTAGCTTCTTAGTATTCTATTATATTGTATAATTAGGCGACGGGCTCACCACCTGTCACGTTGTCCCGAAAATATCTTCGGTGGAAGGTGGGTCAAAGGGACTTAATTGTCTAGACTTGACCTCTGTCTACCCCTGTATTGGGAATTGCGTGAAGATATTGCGTGAAGCTTCTTAGTAGTAGCGTAACGTGTGGTGACAGCGTAATAATATTGCCACTCAAATAAAATCAAATCAAATCATTTATTCGTCGACATAAGAACATACATTCGTTTATCGATCGTCATTTTTAATCTACCACTGTTTCGTGTCCTCCAACGGTTCCTCTAACAGAGAAGAAACAGGCGAAAGAAACTCCGTAGGTATTCTCTTTTTTGGTCAATATTTTTAAAAATATAATGCATAATGCATTATATTTTTTAAAAATATTGACAAATATAATGTGATATTTTCTAGAAATAGCTTGCGAGCGATCACCTCATTTCCAGGGGTTACTGTCATTAATATATCCATTTATATTATAATAATCCTTCCTATAAGGCTTTTCTTTAATAAATTTCTTAAACCTGTTAATAGACAGGCTTTGCACATTTACCGGGACTTTGTTGTAGAAGCGTATACACCTATGATCGAGTTACTTACTCTATGGAGTCTAGTAACCGGTGTTATAAGCTTGTGTTTCTTCCTAGTATTTACATTATTCCTAGTATTTACATCAGAAGTCATGCTAAAAGTATTAATGTTTTTATGCACATCCTTTCTTCCCGTGGATGTCGTAAAAGGCGACTAAGGAAACCGCCGTGAATATCGTTATGGCAACCGACTGATGGCGGGATAACCATCTCCATAAATATCGGACCAAAATAATGATATCGAAGATAGGCAGCAGCGTCTGAGGTTTGAGTGGTCTGCTACTGCGATCGACAATCCAGTTGCCAAGTGTGGCGATTATGGCAAGTCCTTCCTATGGGAGAGGCCTGCAGTGGACTTTAACAGACTGTTATGTATGTATATATGTATGTATTGTTAGCTTGGATTCTAAGACAGCGAGAGGCTCACCAGCCACTTTGTACCAAATAAACACTTTTGTTATATCTGTCGTAAGAAGTAACATATCTAGGCCTCTGACTACCTCAGTATTGGGAAATGAGTGAATATATAACACAACTAACACAATTAACTAAACAGATGAACTTCCGTACGAAAGTTAAACGGTTAATGAATAAGCGTCCTCGTCGAACACCTCCCCCCCTCGCCCCAACCTCCTCTTTCCCTATCCTCTCGGTGATTACAGCAGTCACTGGCGATGGGCCAAATCCACTTAAACAATAACTACGAATGGGATACACACTCCAAAGTTGCTAAAACGCTTGACTAAGACATTTGGAGAGACGTCTGTCTGAAGCTTCGAAGATCTATAATATTGATAGTAAAGTAAAAGGTATAAGCAGTTAGCTGTAATTCTAAGTAAAATAATATAGTTCTTAGAATCGAACGCCGTGGACGAGTGCCGTTACACACCTGTTTCCATCGTTCTCTCTGAGGTCTCCGGTTCGATTCCGGATTAACTAAGTTAAGAAACACTTTTTCTACATTTTCTCGGGTTTGGGTGATTGTGGTACATTCGTTATTTCTGATCCCATAGGTGCCTATACTGCTTATTTTAGGATCAGAACAATGTATGAGATGTTGTCCCTATTCTTATATGTATTTATTATATAGAGTGAGAATGTCAGTTCGATCCCCTGGTACGACCAACTAATTATTTCAAAATTTATTTACGATTTATGTCAATCGCTTGGGCTAAAGCCGATAAAACGATATAAATCATACTCACCACCTGTCACATTAGCCCAAAAAAATGTGATCCTCTGCCTACCCCAGTAATGGGAATAGCGTGAGGATATTTTTATGCGTGAAGACATATTATCTTATCTTATCCTGCACATCATTTTCAATTGTTAAAATGATTTATATTTTATGCGACAAATGAATGGGGACACATAACTCGCGTAATATTTCCACGTTAATAACATGACATCTGCAGTTAAAAATAAAACCCAAAGATATTGACTAACAGACAGTTGTAATAAAGGTGATATAAATATAAGCCGACTTCGCATGACATTTTAGTCCAATTATTTTATACTACTACACCGGTTACAAAACTTTCACTGGTCCCTTTTGTTTGCTGTGGGGACATTGTTGAGTAAATGTTGAAGTAAATATGATCAAATAAAAAGAAAATGATGACGATTCTTTCAAACATTTCATAGATAAATTTGTAAACAAAATTATATGATAGCCGAGTGGATGGGTTGTCGGAATTTCGAGTCAAGAGACCCGAGTTCGATCCCCAGATGGCAAGCTCGTTCCAATGGATTTTTCAAAAACGATGTATGATGAACGATGTACGAATTATATCGTTGGCTTGGACATATATAACGGCGACGGGCTCACCACCTGTCACTTGTCCCGAAAATATCTTCTGTGGAAGGTGGGTCGAAGGGACTTCATTGTCTAGACTAGACCTCTATCTAGCCCTGTATTGGGAATTGCGTGAAGATATATTTTTTTAATTGTATGCAAAAAGCTAATCGACACAGGCGTTACTTTGCGGAAACTCATAATTATAAAGATATTATTTAACAATCGCAAATTGCACGATTCCACATGAAAACTAAATATAATATGTTATCTGGTCTGGAGAGAAGAAGTGCACTACCTTCCTTCCACAGATACGCATCTGATTCTACTGGAATTATTGCAATATATTATCATTTATGAAGAACACCTTCTTTGATTTTGTTTAAAAAATTGACTCAAATAGGCATTTATATACCCGTACTGATCCTGTAAATCTGGTACTGATGATAGGATAGTATTGTGTTGGTTCTGATTGAAATCTGAAATCTTCTTTAATCTATGTTATATAATCTATGTCATGGATATCACAAGTGCTTAAGGTGCTTTCTTCGAGATCAGAGCAATGTTTATGATGTTGTACCTATCTATGTATGTATTTATTTATAATTTATTATAATTATAATAGTGTCTGAAGCAAGTTTCCTTAAAAACCTTAAGTATGCATCACTCCCCCTCCTCGGCCTAAAATATGCTTTTATTTATTTCTGTTTGCCCAATACTGTGGGATTTAGTTTCTCCTCCCCACATTTCACTGGAGATTATTAGGGACAATCTGACAGGTGGTGAGCCTATCAGCGTCTTTGTGTCCAAGCCAACAGTATAAATACTTGACTCAGAGATTATTGTATCGTGTATGGTTATTTTGTAAAAATCGTCTGATATTTAAGTTACAAGCTCTAACAACACTAAAGCGTATTAATACATCCCCGCTTACTCGTCCAACTGGTACCAGACAACAAAACATAAACAACGTCGACCTCGCTCACTGACATGCATCGCAGTGCTTGGAATCGTTGGTTACGTCACAACTTCCTTCCGCATGTTATCGACGAACTGTGGTTTCGACCGATCCAAGTTAAATCTTACGGCCAATGGAAATTCACCATTGCGTTTCTAAAATTAGATATAAAATGATGTACCAGAATGAGAATGATATCGTCTCAAATTAAAGTCAATGTTGTTTTTTTTTTAATAAAGTAGTCTTGAGTACTTTATCTTGCAGTTAGTTACTTATTAAAGACTTTTCATATTTATTTTATTTGTTTATTTATCTTCACGCACAGTCCCTGACGGGATAGCCAGACAGAACAGATTGCCAAGGGTCACGATCCTTATATACCTCTTTCGCTTCTTACAGATTCATCATATTCTTCATACATGCACGTCTCAGTATCCGAGTACTCTTGACCCTACCTCTTCGAGGAGACTTTTCGGGATCAAAAATACTACAAATGCTACTAAATAATAAAAAAGAAAGAAAGAAAATAAAATAAAATATCTTCACGCTATTCCCAATACAGGGGTAGACAGAGATCTTGTCTAGACAATTAAGTCCCTTCGACGCACCTTTCACCGAAGGTATTTCCGGGACAACGTGACAGGTGGTGAGCCCGTCGCCGTCTTTATGTCTAAGCCAACGATATTCGTACAAAGTTTTTTTAAAAAAAACCCATTGGTATGAGCCTGCCAACTGGGGATCCAACTCGGCTCTTATGATTCGAAATTCCGACCACCAAACCACTCGGCTATCGTGACCTACTAAATAATAAATATACAATACTACATAAATACAAATAAAAATTAGCCTTTAGTTATACACGTAGTCTTTGCTACTAAGCGCGAAATGTACTACTTAGAATAAACCTAAACATATAAATATATTTATTTTGTAACAGATGTAGATAAAAAACTTGAAAACTTCTAGTAATGCAAGACCATGTACGCCGTAACAATAGTTCTAACAAAATAATGACTCTAGCACGAAGTAGCGACAGAGTTTTATACAGCCTACTTTATAATAATAATGAATAATAAATATCTTCATGCAATTCAAAATACAGACAGACATACAACAAGTATAATTTATAAATAAATAAATAAATAAGTAAGTAACAATATCTCATATTAAAATCCATTAAGCCAAACCAAAAGAACAAAGAAACATTACCCTATTTGTACATAATCAGCTAAAAAGCCAATAGTAGCAAAAACAAAAGCATGATAAATCATATTTAATGAGTCCATAGCAAACTTTAATAACATTTCTTGTACGTAAAGATATAACGAATATGAAGAACAAAACCGTTCTTTAACAAAAAGCTTTTCTTTAGGACGAGGGCACGTGATAAATAACTAAACGTGTTACGAAAACAGATAGAACGGAGATATCACAAACGCCCAGACCCTAGACTATGTAGAAAAAATGCTTTTCTTTTCCCGGCCAAGTCAAGGTCGGGAGTCCAACCCCGGATGAAGAGCTGGCGTCACCGTGAAAACTAGTGTGTACAACATGTTACGTTGACAAGGATTTAGTCTAATTCTTTGCCACCTGCGTTTAACGCTACAGTCATTCACGTGCTATATTTTTTCGTTATTTCTTTCTTTCGAAATCTATAAGCACAAATGTAAGTTGAAAGTCTGGCCTGGTTTTACCTGACCACGACAGTTATAGGAATAATGTGAGATTGAGGGTGATTATATATCTGTCTCTGTATAGATAGTTTCTCGTTCAGCTGATCCCCTTATTCTACATCTTCTTCTTTAGCCTATCTATAGTCCTGTACGTATAGCCTGTTTAACAGTGGACTCATTAAATAAATAAATAAGTAAGTAACAATATCTCATATTAAAATCCATTAAGCCAAACCAAAAGAACAAAGAAACATTACCCTATTTGTACATAATCAGCTAAAAAGCCAATAGTAGCAAAAACAAAAGCATGATAAATCATATTTAATGAGTCCATAGCAAACTTTAATAACATTTCTTGTACGTAAAGATATAACGAATATAAAGAACAAAACCGTTCTTTAACAAAAAGCTTTTCTTTAGGACGAGGGCACGTGATAAAGCTATCCGAGACGTCATGTATCAGCATGTTTTCTTTGTCAGTACTTCTCATTAGGGGCAGTACTAATGATATCAAACATTAATTTTCAAACATCAAACATTTCGTTGTGAGCAGTGTCATGGCGAGATTGTTTACTAATGGAAAAGTAAAACATTCAATTATTTATTTTATGTTCAAAGAATAATGAAAAGAATGGCAGTAAAGTAAATTAAAACATGCCTTTATTAGCTTGGCACATGCCAAGACTAATGTAAAAACCAACTAAGTATAATATCAAATAAGGGCCGCGGTGGGATCAAAGGCAGCTGAATCGGGTAAGTAGCGTAAATATGACTCATATTTTGAAAGGGGACTACATATTTGTTCCATTTGCCGTAGAGACGATAGGTCCGTGGGGACCCCGCGCGATACAGTTTCTAAAGGAATTGTATCGGCGACTTGTCGTAGCCGCTGGTGACAAGAGGGCTAGTTTTTTCTCGCTCAACGGTTATGTCTAGCCATTCAATTTGGAAATGCAGCCAGCGTTCTTGGTACCATGCCACAAGGAGTATGGCTCTACGATTATAATAGTTTTTAGTTAATAATGAGGTGAGGTAAAGGTATAAGGTCTTTTCTTGAAGGTCCCTAAGTCGTATCGGTCCGGAAAAACCGCTGGTGGTGGAACATTCCATAAAGTACAAGGGCGTGGCAGAAAGTTCCGCGAAAAACTCACTGTGGTGGAATGCGGCTGGGATTAATCCGAACAATTCCTCGGAGCACTCTCCGTAGTAAATCTTGTAAAAATGCAAAGAGATGCCACTTCTTTACGCAAAGCCAGGGGATCTAGCCGATCAGATAAAACATGGTCGTCGACGATTCGAGCCGATATTAACATAATTTTGTTCTGTAAACTAAGTACATACTTATTTGCATATGTCTGTATGTACGTTAGTTTTCGTGTAAAGGAATAATTTAAAAGTGATTTTCAACAACTTAAAAACGTCCGTTTTAATTGGAAGTTCTCACTCTAATCCAGGACTAATGACTACGCTACAATTTGAAAAAATACATGTACACATGTATAGAAATGGACAACAACACAGATATTTTTCTAAGTGGTTAAAGCATTTTTTATTGCATGAGAAATAACAATAATAATATTATTATTATTATTATTATTATTATTATTATTATTATTATTATTATTATTATTATTATTATTATTATTATTATTATTATTATTATTATTATTATTATTATTATTATTATTATTATTATTATTATTATTATTATTATTATTATTATTATTATTATTATTATTATTATTATTATTATTATTATTATTATTATTATTATTATTATTATTATTATTATTATTATTATTATTATTATTATTATTATTATTATTATTATTATTATTATTATTATTATTATTATTATTATTATTATTATTATTATTATTATTATTATTATTATTATTATTATTATTATTATTATTATTATTATTATTATTATTATTATTATTATTATTATTATTATTATTATTATTATTATTATTATTATTATTATTATTATTATTATTATTATTATTATTATTATTATTATTATTATTATTATTATTATTATTATTATTATTATTATTATTATTATTATTATTATTATTATTATTATTATTATTATTATTATTATTATTATTATTATTATTATTATTATTATTATTATTATTATTATTATTATTATTATTATTATTATTATTATTATTATTATTATTATTATTATTATTATTATTATTATTATTATTATTATTATTATTATTATTATTATTATTATTATTATTATTATTATTATTATTATTATTATTATTATTATTATTATTATTATTATTATTATTATTATTATTATTATTATTATTATTATTATTATTATTATTATTATTATTATTATTATTATTATTATTATTATTATTATTATTATTATTATTATTATTATTATTAAAATCCATTAAGCCAAACCAAAAGAACAAAGAAACATTACCCTATTTGTACATAATCAGCTAAAAGGCCAATAGTAGCAAAAACAAAAGCATAATAAATCATATTTAATGAGTCCATAGCAAACTTTAATAACATTTCTTGTACGTAAAGATATAACGAATATGAAGAACAAAACCGTTCTTTAACAAAAAGCTTTTCTTTAGGACGAGGGCACGTGATAAAGCTATCCGAGACGTCATGTATCAGCATGTTTTCTTTGTCAGTCCTTCTCATTAGGGGCAGTACTAATGATATCAAACATTAATTTTCAAACATCAAACATTTCGTTGTGAGCAGTGTCATGGCGAGATTGTTTACTAATGAAAAAGTCAAACGTTTAATTATTTATTTTATGTTCAAAGAATAATGAAAAGAATGGCAGTAAATTAAAACATGCCTTTATTAACTTGGCACATGCCAAGACTAATGTAAAAACCAACTAAGTACAATACCAAATAAGGGCCGTGGCGGGCACAGAGACAGCTGAATCAGGTAAGTAGCGTAAATATGAGTCTTTGAAAAGGTACTACATATTTGTTCCATTTGCCGTAGAGACGATCAGTCCGTGGGGTCCCCGCGCGATACAGTTTCTAAAGGAATTGTATCGGCGACTTGTCGTAGCCGGTGGTGACAAGAGGGCTGGTTTTTTTCTCGCTCAACGGTCGAGTCGAGACATTCAACTTGGAAATGCAGCCAGCGTTCTTGGTACCATGCCACAAGGAGTATGGCTCTATGATTATAATAGTTTTTAGTTAAAAGTGAGGTGAGGTAAAGGTATAGGATCTTTTCTAGAAGGTCCCTAAGTCGTATCGGTCCGGAAAAACCGCTGGTGGTGGAACATTCCATAAAGTACAAGGGCGTGGCAGAAAATTCCGCGAAAAACGCACTGTGGTGGCATGCCAAGCATCAAGATGGTGGTGCTGGAATTTTTTACTATGCCGTAAGGTACGGTGGCGAAATTCAGCAGCTGGGATTAATCCGAACAATTCCTCGGAGCACTCTCCGTAGTAAATCTTGGAAAAATGCAAAGAGATGCCACTTCTTTTCGCAAAGCCAGGGGATCTAGCCGATCAGATAAAACATGGTCGTCGGATATTAACATAATTTTGTTTCTGTAAACTAAGTACATACTTATTTGCATATGTCTGTATGTATGTTAGTTTTCGTGTAAGGGAATAATTTAAATGTGATTTTCAACAACTTAAAAACGTCCGTTTTAATTGGAAGTTCTCACTCTAATCCAGGACTAATGACTACGCTATAATTTGAAAAAATACATGTACACATGTATAGAAATGGACAACAACACAGATATTTTTCTAAGTGGTGAAAGCATTTTTGTTATCGCATGAGAAATAACAATAATAATATTTTAAAAACGAAAAACGCTAGATCTTTGACTATCCTAGGTACCCTAGGTATATATTTATTTAAAAAACGTAATCATTTTAAGCATTATTGAGTCTAGAGACCTTGGAAGTACTCTCCACAAATTTCACAGTACGCAACTTCCGAACAGATGTTGCCAGCAGGATTTGTATTTCGTATTACCGTAAGTTTTGTCTAGTACGCGCCCACCAGAACGAGAACACCGTAATAAACAACTAATAACAAACAATAGGCAAAGTTGTGAGCCGTAAGTTGCTGAACGGATCCGATGTCATTACATTAATGTGGAAGGTACGTCTTGGGCTGGGAAGACAAGAGTCGCTTGAGATTAGTTATTGGAGGTTAATACACTCGGGCGTTGCTTTGCGGAAATTCAAAATTAATGGAAAATTTTTATGTATTTTGTTAATATTCTACTAATTTCTTAATACTAAATTCAGCACCTATACCATTTTTTTTCCAACGCCTCGGGTTGACTGGTAGAGAATGCCGATAAGGCATTAAGTTCGCCCTTTGTTATCCTTATTTTTAAGGAGATACAACAAAATTTTAACTAAATAAATAAATAAATATGTGTAGAAATAAATAAATGGCATGACTTCACAGAATGCACGCCTTTCTTACTTCACAGAATGCATGTCTTTTCGGACCAGGTAACATATACCATGTATTATTATTATTTCTTTTGTATGTGGTATCTACGAATTATCCGTTATAATAACACTACCTACTTACTTATTGATACAATTTCAAATATATAATATTTACAATTTATTAACAAAATATCAGTAAAAAAGGACAAAGTTCGAGCAATTTGCTCACGTGATCTGTCTGTAGCGGCCTCACTGACAGATCATGTGAGCAAATTGCTCGAAGAAGGGAGGCTCTAGGTTCCTCCGATACCTAGACACGCGTGTATGAAGAAAATTAACGTAGCGATCTATTCGCTCTAACTACCCCGTCAAAGATTAGAGGTGAAAATACAATAATAATAATAAACATCAGTTATTTGCGAATACACATGACGAAAAATTGCTTCTAAATATATTCATGAGGAGCACATCGCCTAAACAAAACGTATCTTAAATTCAACTAATGATTATACAATTGCCTTTGTTAGCTCATATCAGGAACAGATCGTGTACCCTGAAATTTACATTTCACTTTACGTTAAACTTTACCTTGACAAGTGTCATCTGAACTTGGAACTGTTTCAATAAACAACCAGTAACTAGTTAATGCGCAAAGTTTAGGTCCAACCGCAGCAACTTCGAGCCTAAATCGAATTTGTAAATTGTGTTTATACCTATTGAGAGTGGTTTAAACGTAATACGGTATCTCGTTATAATCCTAATGCTATTCAGCGAAACAATCTTACTGCTATTATGTTACTTAATAATATGTTACATTTTATTCATGTTATAACTATTATATATTGTGTAAAACATCGAGTAAATAGCCTAAAGGGTGTGGACTTGCGAAACAAAGGTTTGAGCCCGCCAATCAACAATCTCTCCAGACATAATAATACTATAAATAAAAATAAATAAACTACTTTATTGTTAACCAAATTAGAAAAAAATGTATGAAAGTGTCAAAAATTGGTTAACATAAGGCGACCATATTGCTACATAGCAATTTGTTTCAGACAAGCACAAGAATTTACCAATAATTAATAGGAAGAATGTACATGAAAACAAGAAATATGGATACACGTAAGAAAAACATTCCTTCTGTGTTACGTTACGGCACAGGGAAAAATGAGAGGAAAAGAGATCTTAAAGAGGAGTTTGAGAGAGAGAGATAGGTAATATTCTTTGACCCATCTTCCACCGAAGATATTTTTGGGACAACGTGACAGGTGGTGAACCCGTCGCCGTCTTTATGTCCAAGCCAACGATGAAATTCGTCGCATGTCATAAGTTTTGAAAAACTCATTGGTACTGCCACCTGGGGATCGAACTCGGGTCTCTCGACTCGAAATTCCGACCACCCAACAACTCGGCTATCGTGACTACAATACACACAGAAATATACAAGAAAACCGAACTAAAAATAGAAAATGAATTTTAATACATTTAAATTAAGAATATTGTTAAAAATTTCAATAAATATAAAAATAAAATAAAATATAATATCTTCACGCAATTCCCAATACAGGGGTAGACAGAGGTCTAGTCTAGACATTTAAGTCCCTTCGACCCATCTTCCACCGAAGATATTTTTGGGACAACGTGACAGGTGGTGAGCCGTCGCCGTCTTTATGTCCAAGCCAACGATGAAATTCGTCGCATGTCATAAGTTTTGAAAAACTCATTGGTACTGCCACCTGGGGATCGAACTCGGGTCTCTCGACTCGAAATTCCGACCACCAAACCACTCGGCTATCGTGACTACAATACACACAGAAATATACAAGAAAACCGAACTAAAAATAGAAAATGAATTTTAATACATTTAAATTAAGAATATTGTTAAAAATTTCAATAAATATAAAAATAAAATAAAATAAAATATAATATCTTCACGCAATTCCCAATACAGGGGTAGACAGAGGTCTAGTCTAGACATTTAAGTCCCTTCGACCCATCTTCCACCGAAGATATTTTTGGGACAACGTGACAGGTGGTGAGCCGTCGCCGTCTTTATGTCCAAGCCAACGATGAAATTCGTCGCATGTCATAAGTTTTGAAAAACTCATTGGTACTGCCACCTGGGGATCGAACTCGGGTCTCTCGACTCGAAATTCCGACCACCAACAACTCGGCTATCGTGACTACAATACACACAGAAATATACAAGAAAACCGAACTAAAAATAGAAAATGAATTTTAATACATTTAAATTAAGAATATTGTTAAAAATTTCAATAAATATAAAAATAAAATAAAATATAATATCTTCACGCAATTCCCAATACAGGGGTAGACAGAGGTCTAGTCTAGACATTTAAGTCCCTTCGACCCATCTTCCACCGAAGATATTTTTGGGACAACGTGACAGGTGGTGAGCCGTCGCCGTCTTTATGTCCAAGCCAACGATGAAATTCGTCGCATGTCATAAGTTTTGAAAAACTCATTGGTACTGCCACCTGGGGATCGAACTCGGGTCTCTCGACTCGAAATTCCGACCACCAACAACTCGGCTATCGTGACCTACTAAATAATAAATATCTTCATGCAATTCAAAATACAGACAGACATATAACAAGTATAATTTATAAATAAATAAATAAATAAATAAATAAATAAATAAATAAATAAATAAATAAATAACTAAGAAAGTAACAATATCTCATATTAAAATCCATTAAGACAAACCTAGAGAACAAAGAAACATTACCCTATTTGTACGTAATCAGCTAAAAAGCCAAAAGAAACAAAAAAAAGCATGATAAATCATATTTAATGGGTCCATAGCAAACTTTAATAACATTTCTTTTACGTTAAAATGTAACGAATATGAAGAACAAAACGGTTCTTTAACAAAAAGCTTTTCTTTAGGACGAGGGCACGTGATAAATAACTAAACGTGAGACGTCATGTATCAGCATGTTTTCTTTGTCAGTACTTCTCATTAGGGGCAGTACTGATGATATCAAACATTAACTTACATTTCATTGTGAGCAGTGTCATGGCGAGATTGTTTACTAATGGAAAAGTTAAACGTTCAATTATTTGTTTTATGTCCAAAGAATAATGAAAAGAATGGCAGTAAATTAAAACATGCCTTTATTAACTTGGCACATGCCAAGACTAATGTAAAAACCAACTAAGTACAATACCAAATAAGGGCCGGGGCGGCGTCAGAGGCAGCTGAATCAGGTAAGTGGCGTAAATATGAGTCTTTGAAAGGGACTATATATTTATTCCATTTTCCGTAGAGACGATCGGTCCTTGGGGTCCCCGCGCGATGCAGTTTCTAAAGGAATTGTATCGGCGACTTGTCGTAACCGCTGGTGACAAGAGGGCTAGTTTTTCTCGCTCAACGGTTATGTCTAGCCATTCAACTTGGAAATGCAGCCAGCGTTCTTGGTAAAATACCACGAGGAGTAGGACTCTACGATTATAATATTTTTTAGTTTATAATGAGGTGAGGTAAAGGTGTTGGCTCTTTTCTTGAAGGTCCCTAAGTCGTATCGGTCCGAAAAAATCGCTGACGGCAGCACATTCCATAAAGTACAAGTGCGTGGCAGAAATATAGCGAAAAACGTACTGTGGTGGAATGCCAAGCATCAAGATGGTGGTGCTGGAATTTTTGACTATGCCTTAAGGTACGGTGGCGCAATTCAGCGGCTGGGATTAATCCGAACAATTCCCGGAGCACTCTCCGTAGTAAATCTTGTAAAAATGCAAAGAGATGCCACTTCTCTTCGCAAAGCCAGGATCTAGCCGATCAGATAAAACATGGTCGTCGGATATTAACATAATTTTGTTTCTGTAAACTAAGTACATACTTATTTGCATATGTCTGTATGTATGTTAGTTTTCGTGTAAAGAAAAATTTAAATGTGATTTTCAACAACTTAAAAACGTCCGTTTTAATTGGAAGTTCTCACTCTAATCCAGGACTAAGATAGAATACGAAGCTACTAGAATCACTAGCTCTCTATACCGTTCGAGCCAAAACATAACAGTTTTTTTTTATGTAGAATAGGGAGGCAAACGAGCAGGTGGCCTACGTGATGGTAAGTGATTACCGCCGTCCATGAACACCCGCAATACCAAAGGCATAGCAGACGCGTCGTCCGCCATAAAGTGCCTCTCCCCAGAATTGGGGGAGGGGGGGGTGTGGGCCTCCGGTTACCTGCACTCACCAGACGAAACGCAGAAGTTTGAAAGACTTATACTTCACGCCGGTATTCTGTGAGATCGTGGTAATTCCCCGGTCGAGCCGGCCCATTCATACAACAACATAAGCTGATGCGTGGTTCTACGACTGTTAAAACAGTTGTTACACGGCTCTTCAGTGGTAGAAATAGGAGTCTGTGGTACTGATCCAAGCGACTCCTACACGGAAGAGGAGACTTTTCATTAATTACTAGCCTTTTTCCGCGGCTTCGCTCAGTTTAATGTCTTTAAACAACGCAAGAAAACAAAACTGTGAAGGTACAGATTTTTTATTGCTTGACTGAATCCATTAATCTCAAAACAGAATGTTGTTCACAGATGCTACTGTATATTATTTATTATATATATTATCAGTTGCCTCAAAGTGGCTTCCATAGTAACCTACATTTTCCCAGGTTTTCTCAAGATATTTTCTTCACCGCCGAGCACTTCGCTATTCATAATACTAGGAGCGTCAACCTAGTTCAATACACTACTAAAGCACTGAACACGAAACTATCAAGGATTTTGTTAAACATAAAATAAATAAATACATAATTACACACGACATAAAAGTCACGATAGCCGAGTGGAAAAGGGTGGTCGGAATTTCAAGTTGAGAGACCCGAGTTCGATACCCAGATAGCAGGCTCGTACCAATGGGTTCTTTCAAAACCTATGTACGATTTATATCATTGGCTTGGACATAAGGACGGCGACGGGCTCACCACCTGTCACGTTGTCCCGAAAAATCTTCGGTGGAAGGTGGGTTGAAGGGACTTAATTGTCTAGACTAAACCTCTGTCTACCCCTGTGTTGGGAATGGCGAAAAGATATATATTTATTATTATTTACACACGACTATGTAAGTCGTGTGTAAATAATAATAATAAATAAATACATAATTACACACGACATAAAAGTCACGATAGCCGAGTGGAAAAGGGTGGTCGGAATTTCAAGTTGAGAGACCCGAGTTCGATACCCAGATAGCAGGCTCGTACCAATGGGTTCTTTCAAAACCTATGTACGATTTATATCATTGGCTTGGACATAAGGACGGCGACGGGCTCACCACCTGTCACGTTGTCCCGAAAAATCTTCGGTGGAAGGTGGGTTGAAGGGACTTAATTGTCTAGACTAAACCTCTGTCTACCCTAGGTACCCTAGGTATATATTTATTTAAAAAACGTAATCATTTTAAGCATTATTGAGTCTAGAGACCTTGGAAGTACTCTCCACAAATTTCACAGTACGCAACTTCCGAACAGATGTTGCCAGCAGGATTTGCATTTCGTATTACCGTAAGTTTTGTCTAGTACGCGCCCACCCGGAACGAGAACACCGTAATAAACAACTAATAACAAACAATAGGCAAAGTTGTGAGCCGTAAGTTGCTGAACGGATCCGATGTCATTACATTAATATGGAGAGGGTACGTTTTGGGCTGGGAAGACAAGAGACGCTTGAGATGTTATTGGCAGTTAATACACTCGGGCGTTGCTGTGCGGAAATTCAAAATTATAGAGATGTTATTATACAATTTTATTGCACAATTCCGCAATCCATAATAATACATTTAATGGACAATTTTTTATGTATTTTGTTAATATTCTACTAATTTCTTAATACTAAATTCAGCACCTATACCATTTTTTTTCCAACGCCTCGGGTTGACTGGTAGAGAATGCCGATAAGGCATTAAGTTCGCCCTTTGTTATTCATATTGTTAAGGAGATACAACAAAGTTTTAACTAAATAAATAAATATAAAAATAAAAATAAAAATAAAAATAAAAATAAAAATAAAAATAAAAATAAAAATAAAAATAAAAATAAAAATAAAAATAAAAATAAAAATAAAAATAAAAATAAAAATAAAAATAAAAATAAAAATAAAATATAATATCTTCACGCAATTCCCAATGCAGGGGTAGACAGAGGTCTAGTCTAGACAATTAAGTCCCTTTGACCCACCTTCCACCGAAGATATTTTCGGGACAACGTGACAGGTGGTGAGCCCGTCGCCGCCTTTATGTCCAAGCCAACGATGAAATTCGTCGCATGTCATAAGTTTTTGAAAAACTCATTGGTACTGCCACCTGGGGATCGAACTCGGGTCTCTCGACTCGAAATTCCGACCACCCAACAACTCGGCTATCGTGACTACAATACACACAGAAATATACAAGAAAACCGAACTAAAAAATAGAAAATGAATTTTAATACATTTAAATTAAGAATATTGTTAAAAATTTCAATAAATATAAAAAATAAAAATAAAATAAAATATCTTCACGCAATTCCCAATACAGGGGTAGACAGAGATCTAGTCTAGACATTTAAGTCCCTTCGACGCACCTTCCTACCGCAGATATTTTCGGGACAACGTGACAGGTGGTGAGCCCGTCGCCGCCTTTATGTCCAAGCCAACGATGAAATTCGTCGCATGTCATAAGTTTTTGAAAAACTCATTGGTACTGCCACCTGGGGATCGAACTCGGGTCTCTCGACTCGAAATTCCGACCACCCAACAACTCGGCTATCGTGACTACAATACACACAGAAATATACAAGAAAACCGAACTAAAAAATAGAAAATAAATTTTAATAGATTTAAATTAAGAATAGCGTTAAAAATTTCAATAAATATAAAAAATAAAAATAAAATAAAATATCTTCACGCAATTCCCAATACAGGGGTAGACAGAGATCTAGTCTAGACATTTAAGTCCCTTCGACGCACCTTCCTTCCGCAGATATTTTCGGGACAACGTGACAGGTGGTGAGCCCGTCGCCGCCTTTATGTCCAAGCCAACGATGAAATTCGTCGCATGTCATAAGTTTTTGAAAAACTCATTGGTACTGCCACCTGGGGATCGAACTCGGGTCTCTCGACTCGAAATTCCGACCACCCAACAACTCGGCTATCGTGACTACAATACACACAGAAATATACAAGAAAACCGAACTAAAAAATAGAAAATGAATTTTAATACATTTAAATTAAGAATATTGTTAAAAATTTCAATAAATATAAAAAATAAAAATAAAATATAATATCTTCACGCAATTCCCAATGCAGGGGTAGACAGAGGTCTAGTCTAGACATTTAAGTCCCTTCGACCCATCTTCCACCGAAGATATTTTTTGGGACAACGTGACAGGTGGTGAACCCGTCGCCGTCTTTATGTCCAAGCCAACGATATAATTTGTACATAGGTTTTTAGAAAAACCCATTGGTTCGGCCACTTGAGGATCGTGACGTAAATAAAAGCATATAGGGCCAAATAAGGGCCGGGGCGGCGTCAGAGGCAGCTGAATCGGGTAAGTGGCGTAAATATGAGTCTTTGAAAGGGGACTATATATTTATTCCATTTTCCGTAGAGACGATCGGTCCTTGGGGTCCCCGCGCGATGCAGTTTCTAAAGGAATTGTATTAGCGACTAGTCGTAGCCTCTGGTGACGAGAGAGCTGGTTCTTTTCTCGCTCAACGGTTATGTCTAGCCATTCAACTTGGAAATGCAGCCAGCGTTCTTGGTAAAATACCACGAGGAGTAGGACTCTACGATTATAATATTTTTTAGTTTATAATGAGGTGAGGTAAAGGTGTTGGCTCTTTTCTTGAAGGTCCCTAAGTCGTATCGGTCCGAAAAAATCGCTGACGGCAGCACATTCCATAAAGTACAAGTGCGTGGCAGAAATATAGCGAAAAACGTACTGTGGTGGAATGCCAAGCATCAAGATGATGGTGCTGGAATTTTTGACTATGCCTTAAGGTACGGTGGCGAAATTCAGCGGCTGGGATTAATCCGAACAATTCCCCGGAGCACTCTCCGTAGTAAATCTTGTAAAAATGCAAACAGATGCCACTTCTCTTCGCAAAGCCAGGGGATCTAGCCGATCAGATAAAACATGGTCGTCGGATATTAACATAATTTTGTTTCTGTAAACTAAGTACATACTTATTTGCATATGTCTGTATGTATGTTAGTTTTCGTGTAAAGAAAAAATTTAAATGTGATTTTCAACAACTTAAAAACGTCCGTTTTAATTGGAAGTTCTCACTCTAATCCAGGACTAATGACTACGCTATAATTTGAAAAAATACAATTACACATGTATAGAAATGGACAACAACACAAATATTTTTCTAAGTGGTGAAAGCATTTTTGTTATCGCATGAGAAATAACAATAATAATATTTTAAAAACGAAAAACGCTAGATCTTTGACTACCCTAGGTACCCTAGGTATATATTTATTTAAAAAACGTAATCATTTTAAGCATTATTGAGTCTAGAGACCTTGGAAGTACTCTCCACAAATTTCACAGTACGCAACTTCCGAACAGATGTTGCCAGCAGGATTTGCATTTCGTATTACCGTAAGTTTTGTCTAGTACGCGCCCACCCGGAACGAGAACACCGTAATAAACAACTAATAACAAACAATAGGCAAAGTTGTGAGCCGAAAGTTGCTGAACGGATCCGATGTCATTACATTAATGTGGAGAGGGTACGTCTTGGGCTGGGAAGACAAGAGTCGCTTGAGATGTTATTGGCAGTTAATACACTCGGGCGTTGCTGTGCGGAAATTCAAAATTATAGAGATGTTATTATACAATTTTATTGCACAATTCCGCAATCCATAATAATACATTTAATGGACAATTTTTTATGTATTTTGTTAATATTCTACTAATTTCTTAATACTAAATTGAGTACCTATACCATTTTTTTCCAACGCCTCGGGTTGACTGGTAGAGAATGCCGATAAGGCATTAAGTTCGCCCTTTGTTATTCATATTGTTAAGGAGATACAACAAAGTTTTGACTAAATAAATAAATAAATATGTATAGAAATAAATAAATGGCATAACTTCACAGAATGCACGCATCAGTGGGAGGGAAGGTGACGGTCTACTTCTTCTCGGACCAGGTAACATTTGCCATGTGTTATTATTATTTCTTTTGTATGTGGTGTCTACGAATTATCCGTTGTAATACTACAAACTTATTTATTGATACAATTTCAAATATGGCATATTCACAATTTAATAATAAAATATCTGTAAAAAGGGACAAAGATAATGCGAAAGATAATGATCATGACACGTAGCGATCTATTTGCTCTAACTACCCCGTCAAAGATTAGAGGTGAAAATACAATCATAATAAGAAATATCACTTATTTGCGAATACAACATGACGAAAAATTCCTTTTAAATATATTCATTAGGAGCTCATCGCCTAAACAAAACGTATCTTAAATTCAACTAATGATTATACAATCGCCTTTGTTAGCTCATATCAGGAGCAGTCCGTGTACGCTGAAATTTACATTTCACTTTACGTTAAACTTTACCTTGACAATTGTCATCTGAACTTGGAACTGTTTCAATAAACAACTAGTAACTAGTTAATGCGCTAAGTTTAGGGCCAACCGCAACAACTTCGAGCCTAAATCGAATTTGTAAATTGTGTTTATATCTATTGAGAGTGGTTTAAACGTAATACGGTATCTCGTATTAATGTTAACGCTATTTAGTGGAACAATCTTGCTACTATTATATGATATGTTAATCATGTTTTATATATTGTATAAAGCATCGCGTCAATAGCCTAATGGTTTAGGGTGCGGACTGCGAAACATAACTACGCAGATTCTAGCTTGTGTAACGACTAATGTCGTGAATCGCTCCAGACAGACTAATAATAATATACTTTATTTTATACCAAATAAAAAATCATACATAACATACATAATATTCTTTGACCTGTGTTTTAAAGGAATCTATGTTTTGAGCAAGCTTAAAAAATACAGGTGAGAAGTTCCACAGCTTAACAGCAACAGCAGTGAAAGATTTATAAAAATTAGAGGATCGCATTGGATGTTTGAGGAAGCGGTTTACTTTATATATAGCGGAATACTTTATATATAGAAACAAAATTATGTTAATAATTACAAGACTTATTAACTAAAAACTACTATAGTCGTAGAGCCCTACTCCTCGTGGCATAGTACCAAGAACGCTGGCAGCATTTCCACGTTGAATGGCTAGACTAGTCGTGTCTTACGACAACTACAACGATAATTCAACTGTTAATTCTTACACCGATACCACACGGAAGGGAGAATTAACTGTTCTATTTTTTTTAGATCTAATTTTGATTTATAAATTCTGCTTATTATTACGCAAAACTAACAATGATTAATTCGTGTCACAATAACTAAATTGTATCTTTATATTTTTATTGGTAATAATAGGTTCCAGAAATTTATAATAGATAATCTTTATGAACAGAGTTACAGAGAGATTCTATTTCTAATTATTGAATGTTTAATATTGTAGTCTTCTACTCTGTCATTGAGATCTTTCTCCGCGGACGTGTGGCACCGGCATGTACGCCAATTTTTCAAGATGTCGTCAGCTTTGAGTTAATGTGGAAAACCACTTTTTTCACCTACCTTACCGTACCTTCGTTTCACCTTCTTCTAGATTTTAACTGCACGTACACTGTAATATGTAATGAAAGTTACTTATATCGATGAATAAATGATTTTATTCCATGTTAACATGACATTTATGTATTTTAATTTCCGTTATCTGGAGGATTAACATCCATAAAGAAACGAGCTCAACATGACGTACGTCTGAACATTATACCAAAAAATAAACAATAAATATTATTTTTTTGTTCTCATTTTATTAGTATTTATTTAATGCGGATATGTCGGCTACCTTGGTTCTACTGAAGATGTCTTCGTGATCGGTCTAACTCTGAAATGAAAAAAAATTTTCCATGCCAAGTTTTTCCCAGCATCGTCTCTGGCAACGTGCCAGACCGCGCCTTTCGAACGGCGTTGATTAGAGTAGACAGTCACAAATCACGTTAATGTCTGTTGTAACTCGGTAAGCCTAATCAGAAAGTCAGGAATAATTGACAAAAATAAATATTGACTACTAAGCAAATTTACATACATACACAGCAAGTACATAAATAACGGCCTGTGAAAGTCTTCTACAGGATATAGGCCTCACCTGTAGGTTGGGTTGCCATGTTGCCACCGGGAGGGTTTGCCCTGAACTCCAAGCATGGTGAGCAGATTGACGATCGCAACACTTGACTACACGCATCATAGACGCTGCTGCTTGTCTCCGGTCTACTGGATAGTTCTGGTATTTTTCGAGAGAGTAATACCGCTATAATTCGATTGTCAATAGCATTTTCAAAACCTTTCCCGTAGGCGCCTCATACAGAGTGTATTACACCGTATTCACACGGCATCTGAGGTATACCTAAGGTAATCATACGCCATCGGATAAACCGCATGGCAAATCCTGCGGTACGAGACAGGTCTCTGTGTCTTTAAATGGATAACCATTACAACCTGTGGATACCAGGAGTTTCACTTGTTTTTTTCCGTGAGAAGAACCTCAGTATAAAACGGTGGTAGATTACAAAAAATTCGGTTTCAATTCTTTTATTTAAGTGGGACACCACAACACCATTTACAATACTGGCGTAGACAGAGGACCAGACAATTAAGTCTTCGACCCACTTTTCCGCCAAAACTTTTTTAGGACAACGTGACAGTTTAGTAAACCTCTTTGGTACGAGCCACCTGGGAATCGAATTTGGATCTCTAGACTCGAATTCCGATCACCTAACCACTTGCATATCCTGACGTCTTTTTATTATTATTAATTTCAATGTCAAAAAAACATCATCACGCCATTCCCAATACAGGCGTATACAGAGGTCTAGTCTAAACAATTAAGTCCCTTCGACTCACCTTGCACCGAAGATATTTTGGGACAACGTGACCGGTGGTGAGTCCATCGCCGTCTTTATATCCAAGACATCGATATCAATCGTACATAAGTTTTGAAAAAACCAATTGGTAGGAGCCTGCCACCCTCGAACTCTTGACTCAAATTGCGATCACCCAACCACTCCGTTATCGTGACAAAATAAAACTGTATTGCACGCATGGGAAAGTTTCATATTTTAACACGAATGGTCTATAAAACCTCCACGATTCACGTTGTTTACGCTGACGCGGGTAATAAAACGGCCGTTGACCCAACCTGTGTAGTCACGGTAGAACAATGCCATTTTAGTGCCAACGTTCCCTGTAAAACCGCGCATCGATCTCCGGCATAGGTTGTTTGCGAGTGTTGTTTACGGGGCTAGTTGTGAACTGTTCACTGAACAATAGCTACGGCGCGTCACATGTAAATCTGAACTGTGACAAGTGTGAGATAGGTTAGACTATTTGCTAACAAAATCTAGGTGAAATGACGTTTTGGCGCAAACTAAACTTCCGTCTTAAGTTTTTCAGGTATTGCGTGACCTAGGAACAGATTTGACTTTGAAATTTAATAAAGTTAAACTTACTGTTTGACAACTCTATAGCTTACTCGGTATTATGACGCTGTCTTAGAAGTAAGGGTTGCGGGCTTGGATCCCGCTAGAGGCAAACTTTTGTGTGATGAACATGAGGTGAATCAGTTTTAGCTCGAGTCGTGGATTGTATGTTTTACACGGGAAGAAATAACATTACATACAACGCTCTGATTAAAAGTAAGCAGCTTAAGCACTTGTACTATGGAATCAGAAACAAAGAAGGTACTACAAACACCCTAAACGAGAAAATATAGAAAGTGTTTTCTACATTGACCAAACCGGGAATGGAACTCGGAACCTCAGAGCTGGCTACACCATGAAAACCGATATGTGCGCCCCTCGTCCATGGAGGTTATGTAACCGCCATAATATGTATACTATATATTTATGGACGTTAATACAAATCAGTAACTTGCACGCTAAGGCGGCGGCAGTTGGTTTAAATTAAACAACTATAATTACATTAAATCTAATAAAAATACACACATACATAACCTATAAAAGTCGAGTGTAGGAGATGTACCACTTCCGTAAGGGAGGACATGTCATAATCACCACCCTTGGCAGCGGATTGGCGATCGCAGTAAGCAGACACCACGCATCTTAGAAGCTGAGGCCCGTCAACAGTTATCCCGTCATCTAGCCTATTGCACTATCTGGGTCAACCCCTAGTCGCCGCCTTCGACCACCACATTCTGCAAAGAAAAATGTCATTATTTGTCACGACAATCTCAAAACATGAAACTATACTCATTAGACTGATCTGTTTTATGAATTTAATTACTATTCACTTGGAATAAAGTTGGGATTGCATAAATCGCGCAGTTTTCAAAGCTTTATTGTGAGCAGTGTTTTGAGAAAACTGGTGACGTAAATTGTGTCCGTAAACAACGCATCGGTGACCAAGATGGATGCTTGTTTATACGAAATTACATTGAAATTTAATGCAGTTTGTTCCGGCATGAAAATATCCGTATAGATAGATAGATAGGTACAACTTCATATATAAACATTGCACTGATCCCAAAACCTGCAGCTTAAGCACTTGTATTATGGAATCAGAAAAAACTAAGGTACCACAAACATCCGAGAAAATGTAGAAAAAGTGTTTTCTATATTGACCCAACACTGAATCGATCCCGGGACCTCACAGCTCGAGATACTATGAATATCAGTGTGCACGCCAGTCGTCCATGGAGGTCGTCAGATGTTTCATTAATAAGTGTTATTTTAGAACATGTGTTTTGTTTCAGTTTAATCAAACTTCGAAACAATTACCCTTACTGAGATATTAACCAACTACTTTTAAATCCTGTAACACTTCAGGCATTCACTGCAGCCATAATGCCTCTCTGATAATTTTGACGACCTTGGCGATTGGAATATTGGTGAATACACCATTTTTCAAAGTGTCACCTGCTCAGGTCCGGTACGATTTCCGCACGGTTAATGTAGAAAACTACTTTTTCTACATTTCCTACATTCATTCTATAACATAAGTGTTACTTAGTTTGGTATCACAGCTATGTGTTTTTTGTCCCTTTCTATGTTTTTATTATTACCATTATCTCATTCTAACAGCATAAGAATCACAAGAAAATTCTGTTTATCTATATAACAAATTCCAAGTTTCCGCGACTAAATTTCACAAGACTACTATTT
The DNA here is from genome assembly GCA_029286605.1 of Sericinus montela. Lineage (NCBI taxonomy): Eukaryota > Metazoa > Arthropoda > Insecta > Lepidoptera > Papilionidae > Sericinus > Sericinus montela. Next base: position 1,047,723 of record JAGSMR010000130.1, read on the forward strand.
TACGTTTTACTACTATTTTATGTTGTTTTTTTAATCATCGTCGTCAGCACAACAGCCAGTTAGAAGTTCCAGAAGTTACAGTTCACGGAAGAGGATTTGCTATAGTCGCCACGCTTGAGAAACGGATTGGCGATCGTAGTTCTGCTCACCTCAGACACTGCAGCCCAATATCAGATTTTCGTATTATCGTAGATTTTGTTTCGCCATCTATATGCCACCTTTGTCCTTTTCAAGCATCCTCAGTCGCCTCTTTCCACACCCACGGTAATAAAGGGGATGGTAGATTCTTACCCTGATACACACATACAAGGGCAAGTTTGTATGTATAAACATTGAAATGTTCTCATCAAAAGATTTCTTTTACCTTAGTATAGAAATAATTTCGTTAGAACGAAATAGCATAAAGTAAAACATGAAAAGAGGTATACCGTAATGACTTGCGCTTCTTTTTTCTTTTCATTACAAAATATGTACCGAATATAAAATTCGGCGGAGAGCGGCTTAACTTTGAGGTTTTACTTAAAAGCAGTCAATGAGAACATTTCCTCGAAACAGTTTCTAAACTGTTTATTCCTGAAATATTATTATGTGACTATCGAATATAAATTTATTATATAATAGTATATTTTTTTAATATAATATAATTTTTGTATCGAATATAAATTCGATACATAAATAACATATTTGTTTATGACATACAATTTATTTAAATTGAAAAATACATATTAAGTTAGGGACAACGTCACATACATTGCTCTGATCCCAAAGTAATTAGCTTAAGCACTTCTTTACAGTCACGATAGCAGTAAGAGATAGGTTGGGATCAGATAAATATTACGTAAGTAAGTAAATAGCCGAGTGGTTGGGTGGTCGGAATTTCGAGTCAAGAGACCCGAGTTCGCTCCCCAAGTGGCAGGCATGTGCCAAAGGGTTTTTCAAAAACTTATGTACGAATTATATCGTTGTCTTGGACATAAAGACGTTGTTCCGAACATATCTTCGATGGAAGGTGCGTCAAAGATATATAATTGTCTTGCCTAGACCTCTGTCTACCCCTGTATTGAACAAACACAAGCTCGTTACACCGATTACTGGATTCCATAGAGTAAGTGACTCGTTCTTGGGGCGGTGTATACGCTTCTATAACAAAATCCCGGTAAATGTGCATAGTCTGTCTATTAACAGGTTTAAGAAACTTATTGAAGAAAAACTTTATAGGAAGGGTTATTATAATATAAATGAATATATTAATGACAGTAACCCTTGGGAATGAGGTGATCGCTTCCAAGCTAAAAAATATCACATCACATTTGTATAATGCATAAAAAATATTGACCAAAAAAGAGGATACCTACGGAGTTTCTGCCGCCTGTTTCTTCTCCGTTAGAGGAACCTCATTACGAAACGGTGGTAGATTAAAAATGACTATCGATAATGTTCTTATGTTGATGAATAAATGATTTCCTGATTGATCCTGGCTGTGGCTTTCGGGTGGTCGAGTCGAGAATAAGTCTTGCTAATAAGGAAAAAAGTATGCATTTCTAACCATGAGAGAGGCGACGAGAACGTTTTTCACACATCAGCAACGACAGCAATGACTTCGGAATTTACATGTGATAACTCCATAGGGTTTTAATCATCAAGCTTAATTAAGTTATAAAGACTTTCTTGTGACATTATTGATTAATCCCGTCTTGCACTGCGCAACCCGCAACTTCACAGAGGAGCGCGTGCTGCGCCGGCGCTGACGAAGAACACGTTGAAGACATTAAGTTGAATGAATGCTAAAGTCATTAAAGAAAAGACTGTAGATTAAAATAAATCTAAAACTCCTGCTTTCTTTAGCTTTACGCATTTTACCGTACTGGAGTAGGCAGAGGTCTAGACAATGATGTCTTTTGTGACCTACCTTTCACCGAAGCTCATTTAGGACAACGTGACAGCCTGTCGCCGTCTTTATTTATTAAGTTATAATCTAACAATAAAATATGCTTACATACATGTATATTTTAATTGGTATATATTTAAATAAATATCTTATCGCCTTATCTTAAGCCCTTTATAAATATATGGACTTAGATAAATATTCGTAATTCACTCAAATTTGAACCCTTAGCTTCGAAGGCAGAGTCTCATTATGTAGTTTGTAATAGACTTAAAATTCATTCCCTGACGACTTCCGTGACTAGTGGCGTAAACACAGGTTTTCAGGGTCCCGGGTTCAATTCCCGGTCGGGTCAATATAGAAAAACCACTAGTTCTAAATTTTCTAGGGTCTGGGCGTTTGTGGTGCCGTCGTTGTTTCCGATTCCCATCCCACAAGTGCTTTAGTATCTTACATTGGGATCGGAGCAATGTATGTGATGTTGTCCCCATCCATCTATATATGTATTTATTGTTAAACACTTGGACACAATTCACTTTATTTAATTATTTATTAATTAACCAACTGGTTTCGCCTTACGGCATCATCATGCTTACTAAAAATAACTTATAGACTTTCTAAAAATAACCGGAACAAATGGGTGGGGCTGGTGCTTGCAGCCTCGCTCTTTTTTATAAAATTAAACTTTGATCATTACAAGTTCCGATAAGTTACCCGAAAGATTTCCTTAATAACAGCTTTTCCCGATCTAACTCTTGAAACTTTCTCGCAATATTAAAGGAAATCTATCCGAAAAAAGTCACGATAGCCGAGTGGTTAGGTGATTCGAATTCGAGTCAAGAGACCCGAGTTCAATCCCCAAATGTAGGCTCGACCAATGGGTATTTTTTTATTCAAAACTTACGATTAGATCGTTGGAATTGGACATAAATACGGCGAGAGACTCTCGACCTGTCGCGTTGTCCCAATAAGTGTCTCCATTGAAAGGTCAGTCGATAGTACTTAATTGTATAGATCTCTATCTACCCCAGTATTGGAAATAGCATGAACATTCTTATAAGTTTATTTGGGATTTTTTAAGCATTTAAGACGACCCGACCCCATAGCATACACACGTATATAACGGCCTATGAAAGTCCACTGCAGGACATAGACCTCACCCGTATGGAAGCATATGCCGTGATCGCCATGGTTGTCAAGAGGATTTGCAAACGCGATACCAGACACATTACCCCTTATACTCACGGTCACCAGTCTGCGGCATATCGGTGTGGTATATTTCTAGATTATTCCGCCATTATACGGTTGCCATTATATGGCGGAATAATCTAAAATAAAAAGTCTTTGCATTATTTCTCTCCATTTTTAAAAGAAGAGAACTGTAATACATTTGACACTTGCAATATATGTTTCTGTTTTCGTATTTTGAATAAACTAACCTTAACTGAAATACATAAAAGATATTCGTAGTACTTAAGTAGCCTCTAAATAATCTTGAAAGACTTCTAAGGAGTCTCGCACGGAAAGCATACGTCGCTGTTTGAAATTTATTGCGCACATTTCCGGCCACGGTCTCGAAGATACCTTTAAGAATTTCGACTGAAAACTGAAACAAATGTAAATACTCCCACATATATATTTTGAAAATAATCATTAACAGTCACGATAGCCGAGTGACTGTGGTGATCGGAATTCGGTGAAGAGACCCCAGTTCGATCCCCAGGAGACAGGCTGGAATCAGAAACAACGAAGGTTTTTGGTACCTTCATTGCTTTTACACCCAGACGCAAGATTATATAGAAACAGTGGTTTCCTATTTGACCTTTGTAGTCGTGCAGAAACATCCGGGAATCTATGCGGACCTAAGAGCTACTGACACCTTTTTGAACCGATTTGTACACCACAAGATAATAGTAATCGTCAGATAAATAACATTACTAGTATTTCTCTTAACTCCGGATCGGGTACAATGCTGGTCTGGAGTATTACACGACAATAGTTGCATGGCGGGCTCGAACCTGCTATGTTATTCTTCGCAAACCGCACCCTAGGCCATTAATCTATTGACGATTTATAATTCGTGCATAATACACATTCGTCAGTGTTATTAGAGGCAATTGTGGAAGAAGCCTTAAAAATTTTTAACGGGTCGATGGCATAAGTTTATCAAATAATACCAATTACACCAGTCACGAGCATTAGCGCCTAAAGTGAGAGGTGTCGGATTCTGCGTTCGCCAATCCGCCAAGGTTGGTGGCGATTGTGGTAATTCCGCCTTAAAGTAGGCACCTATGTCCTGCACTTTTAAAAGGAACTTAAGTAAATAATATGCATCATAATAGGATATTGTTCGTAATAATTATTTCGTAATAATAATGCCAAAGCATTACGCTACCCAATAACCCGATAAATTGATTCCCGGTTTAATCAATCAGACGTATGAAACCAGATTTATCTAGCTCTACACATTCTAAACAATTTTGGATTATTATATATTTTTTAAATGAAAAGAACTGTAATACATTTCACACATGCAATATATGTTTCTGTTTTCGTATTTTGAATAAACTAAACTGAACTGAAATACATAGAAGGTATTCGTAGTACTTAAGTAGCCTCTAAATAATCATGAAAGACTTCTAAGGAGTCTCGCACGGAAAGCATACGTCGCTGTTTGAAATTTATTGCGCACATTTCCGGCCACGCTCACGAAGTTACCTTTAAGATTTTCGTCTGAAAATTGATTGAAAATTGATCCAATATATTTTGAAAATAATCATTAACAGTCACGATAGCCGAGTGACTGTGGTGATCGGAATTCTAGTCAAGAGACCCCAGTTCGATCCCAGGAGACAGGCTGGAATCAGAAACAACGAAGGTTTTTGGTACCTTCATTGCTTTTACACCCAGACGCAAGATTATATAGAAACAGTGGTTTCCTATTTGACCTTTGTAGTCGTGCAGAAACATCCGGGAATCTATGCGGACCTAAGAGCTACTGACACCTTTTTGAACCGATTTGTACACCACAAGATAATAGTAATCGTCAGATAAATAACATTACTAGTATTTCTCTTAACTCCGGATCGGGTACAATGCTGGTCTGGAGTATTACACGACAATAGTTGCATGGCGGGCACGAACCTGCGATGTTTTTTTTTGGAAACCGCACCCTAGGCCATTAGACTATTAACGATTTAAAATTTGTGCATTATACACTCAAATACTTGTCATATTCGTCAGTGTTATTAGAGGCAATGATGGAAGAAGTCTTAAAAATTTTCAACGGTTAGATGGCATAAGTTTACCAAATAATACCTAACACACCAGTCACGAGCATTAGCGCCTAAAGTGAGAGGTGTCGGATTCTGCGTTCGCCAATCCGCCAAGGTTGGTGGCGATTGTGGTAATTCCGCCTTAAAGTAGGCACCTATGTCCTGCACTTTTAAAAGGAACTTAAGTAAATAATATGCATCATAATAGGATATTGTTCGTAATAATTATTTCGTAATAATAATGCCAAAGCATTACGCTACCCAATAACCCGATAAATTGATTCCCGGTTTAATCAATCAGACGTATGAAACCAGATTTATCTAGCTCTACACATTCTAAACAATTTTGGATTATTATATATTTTTTTAAATACAACGTCAAATAACATTACTAGTATTCCTGTTAACCCCTCCAACTATGCTGTAATGCTTGTGTCTGGATGGTTCCCGACAACAGTCGAATGACGGGCCCGAACCTGCTACGTTATCTTCCGCAGTCAGGATAGGGATTAGTTAGGTGATCGGAATTCTAGTCAAGAGACCCGAGATCGATCCCCAGATGGGCTCGTGCCTGTAGTAGGCATCTTTCGATTTTCAATCAAGTTATGTACGATTTACATCGTTGGCTTGGACATAAAGACGGTGACAAATGGACCACCTACTACGTTGTCCCAAAAAAAATGGTCAAAATGTGTTGAAAGGATTTGTCTTGACCTCTGTCAAAGTCAGTGTCGGTAATGACCTGAAGATATTATATTGAAGTAATATTCATCATGATGTCGTTATAAGTTTGTCATTTACTCCAATTATAAACAAAGCGCCAGTACTAAATAGCCAGTATTTCATTCGATTCGTCTCTCGATCGTCCCTCGATACATCGATTTCGTGATACAAGGTGGAATATAAATTAGGTGTCGCGCACCCGATGTCCCGTTGCCCGCAAAATGGCGGCGCTCAATTACCTTTAATGTTCTCCATTTTGGACACACTGAGGGATTAGGTGCGACGACTAGTTAGACAGTACTTTAAATGAAGTTGAAAGTGAAATCCATGCCCTATGGTTTTGATTGATGTAGGAAAATATTCTTCCTCGAAAAATATTTTACACATATTAAGACTTAACTGTCTAGACCTCTGTCAACCCCAACATGGGAAATTGCGTTATGATAAATAATTAATAACGAAAGAATTAGTCACGATAGCCGAGTGGTCGGGTAATCGGAATTCGAGTCAAGAGACCCCAGTTCGACTAAAATTTGCGTGAATCAAAGAGTTTATCTGCTGATTTTAATAATTTTGTATATTTAATGCAGTATATAAAAGAAAAGTATGCTGTGGAATTAGAACACTAAGTATGTATTTAAAATAAAACGATTTTCGGATTTTATCGCGTTTTTTAATTAGTTTTTACAAACTATTTTTATTACGGGATGGTCACGGGGGTCCACCAGTCCCTCCGTGACCACGGATACTGTAAAGCATCCGAAACGCCGGGAAATAAAAATAGTTTGTAAAAACTAATTAAAAAACGCGATAGAATCCTAAAATCGTTTTATTATAAATGTATAGTATTCGCGTAAATACATGAAATCATTACTAAGTATGTATATTCACTCTTTGGTTAATTGCAACAATCTATCGAAATTTCATCGACTACTAGAGTTTTGCGTCCACAAACATACAGATTTGTTATTGAATACATAGATTTTTTTGTTTATTTGATGTACGAAGTAATGTTCGACATAATGTCTAAGATCATTAGAGCTGCCCTTTGTACGGATTACTGGCATGGAGGAAAATATGCCGATACAACGTCCATCTCGATTAGTTTCATTACGTACTCCTCACAAAGGAAAAATTTTACTCATGTGCTGCTCTTGTTTTCGAGTTCTTTGTTTATTACGATCCCTACATTCATCCCTTAATTGGGTATTGTTCTTTGATACTTTTTCTTTTTTTTTCTACGTTGAACTGGCCACAATAAAAATTTCTGTTCATCATTGATTAAAAATCACTTTGCAAATTTAAACCATATTGTCTCTTGAGCCGAATTCTAAAAAATAATTATATAGGCTTCCTCGTGACTTTGGAACTACGCATAGTTCCAAAGTCACGAGGTAGCTTATTTTCCTATGATTATCTTCTTCTTCATTTACTTCTTTTATTATTTTCTTCATTCACGCACGTCAAGTTATCCGAGTACTCTTGACCTACCTATCTTAGAATAAATAAATAAATAAATAAATAAATAAATAAATAAATAAATAAATAAATAAATAAATAAATAAATAAATAAATAAATAAATAAATAAATAAATAAATAAATAAATAAATAAATAAATAAATAAATAAATAAATAAATATATTTATATATTCACGCAATTCCCAATATGGACAGAGGTCCCTAGTCTAGACAATTAAGTCTGTTCGACCCACCTTCCACCGAAGATATTTTCGGGACAACGTGACAGGTGGTGAGCCCGTCGCCGTATTTTTGTCCAAGCCAACGATATAATTCGTACATAATTTTTTGAAAAACCCATTGGTACGAGTCTGTCACCTAGGGATCAAACTCGGGTTTCTTGACTCCATATTCCAACCACCCTTTTGACTTTTTACAGTGGTAGAGCCACGCATCAGCTTTTGTTGTTGCATGAATGGGCCGGCTCGACCGGGGAAGTAGAGCCACCTGCTCGTTTGCCTCCTTTTTCTTTAAAAAAAAAAACCCAACCACTCGGCTATCGTGACTTCTATGTACCTATCTTCGAGCATTTGCTTACAGTCTTCGAAAGATGGTCTCGCCTAGCATGACCATTTTTATTGTCAACTTTCGCCCTGTATGTTTCTTATTCGGTCTTCACTCATTCGCTCAACATGCCGACCAACTAACCATCGAAGCACTCCCTTATCTATTTTACTGATAAGATCATAGATATTGTGAATCTACTCGTTTCGTTTTCGGTCGGCCGAAGACACTTCGCACAGTTTACGAAGAGTTCGCATTTTCACTGCATTCAATTTGCATTTATACCTTTTCTCTGGTCTTGTCTGCCATCCAAGTTTCGCTGTCGGATAGCAAAGTCGTTACCAGCACTGCATACGGGATTGAAGGCATGCACTTTTCACTACACCTTGCCTTTTGACTAAAACAGTCGAAAAAAAATTGTTTTAAATTTACGCACAAATGTTAGTGATATAGGTCTGAAAGGGATCCTCTAATTGCCCATCTCCATATTCATGAACCGACTATAATTCTTCCACAAAGAGCCCTTTGATTGCCTTTGTTGGAATACAAAGCGATGAATCTCCTAATGGCAAACACTCTGCAATAGTTGAATGATAATTATATTATCATTGAATTAATTATCACAAATGTTAAACCGAAGTTCTTAATGAAATTGTTTTACTTTATTATTTAATTTTTTGAAAAACCCATTGGTACGAGTCTGTCACCTAGGGATCAAACTCAGGTTTCTTGACTCCATATTCCAACCACCCTTTTGACTTTTACAGTGGTAGAGCCACGCATCAGCTTTGTTGTTGCATGAATGGGCCGGCTCGACCGGGAAGTAGAAATAGTTTGTAAAAACTAATTAAAAAACGCGATAGAATCCTAAAATCGTTTTATTATAAATGTATAGTATTCGCGTAAATACATGAAATCATTACTAAGTATGTATATTCACTCTTTGGTTAATTGCAACAATCTATCGAAATTTCATCGACTACTAGAGTTTTGCGTCCACAAACGTACAGATTTGTTATTGAATACATAGACTTTTTTTTTGTTCATTTTATGTACGAAGTAATGTTCGACATAATGTCTAAGATCATTAGAGCTGCCCTTTCTACGGATTACTGGCATGGAGGAAAATATGCCGATACAACGTCCATCTCGATTAGTTTCATTACGTACTCCTCACAAAGGAAAAATTTTACTCATGTGCTGCTCTTGTTTTCGAGTTCTTTGTTTATTACGATCCCTACATTCATCCCTTAATTGGGTATTGTTCTTTGATACTTTTTCTTTTTTTTTTCTACGTTGAACTGGCCACAATAAAAATTTCTGTTCATCATTGATTAAAGATCACTTTGCAAATTTAAACCATATTGTCTCTTGAGCCGAATTCTAAAAAATAATTATATAGGCTTCCTCGTGACTTTGGAACTACGCATAGTTCCAAAGTCACGAGGTAGCTTATTTTCCTATGATTATCTTCTTCTTCATTTACTTCTTTTATTATTTTCTTCATTCACGCACGTCAAGTTATCCGAGTACTCTTGACCTACCTATCTTAGAATAAATAAATAAATAAATATATTTATATATTCACGCAATTCCCAATATGGACAGAGGTCCCTAGTCTAGACAATTAAGTCTGTTCGACCCACCTTCCACCGAAGATATTTTCGGGACAACGTGACAGGTGGTGAGCCCGTCGCCGTATTTTTGTCCAAGCCAACGATATAATTCGTACATAATTTTTTGAAAAACCCATTGGTACGAGTCTGTCACCTAGGGATCAAACTCGGGTTTCTTGACTCCATATTCCAACCACCCTTTTGACTTTTTACAGTGGTAGAGCCACGCATCAGCTTTTGTTGTTGCATGAATGGGCCGGCTCGACCGGGGAAGTAGAGCCACCTGCTCGTTTGCCTCCTTTTTCTTTAAAAAAAAAAACCCAACCACTCGGCTATCGTGACTTCTATGTACCTATCTTCGAGCATTTGCTTACAGTCTTCGAAAGATGGTCTCGCCTAGCATGACCATTTTTATTGTCAACTTTCGCCCTGTATGTTTCTTATTCGGTCTTCACTCATTCGCTCAACATGCCGACCAACTAACCATCGAAGCACTCCCTTATCTATTTTACTGATAAGATCATAGATATTGTGAATCTACTCGTTTCGTTTTCGGTCGGCCGAAGACACTTCGCACAGTTTACGAAGAGTTCGCATTTTCACTGCATTCAATTTGCATTTATACCTTTTCTCTGGTCTTGTCTGCCATCCAAGTTTCGCTGTCGGATAGCAAAGTCGTTACCAGCACTGCATACGGGATTGTAAGGCATGCACTTTTCACTACACCTTGCCTTTTGACTAAAACAGTCGAAAAAAAATTGTTTTAAATTTACGCACAAATGTTAGTGATATAGGTCTGAAAGGGATCCTCTAATTGCCCATCTCCATATTCATGAACCGACTATAATTCTTCCACAAGAGAGCCCTTTGATTGCCTTTGTTGGAATACAAAGCGATGAATCTCCTAATGGCAAACACTCTGCAATAGTTGAATGATAATTATATTATCATTGAATTAATTTATCACAAATGTTAAACCGAAGTTCTTAATGAAATTGTTTTTACTTTATTATTTAATTTTTTGAAGGTTTTTAATTTTTCTATGGGTAAACTTTTTACGAATTATTCGTAAAGCAATGTTCGTGTTTATTTTATGGCTACGCAAAATGATTCCAGCAAACAATACCTAACGTTATTTATTCATCGCAGAGATACCGTCGAATGACATTTTTTTGCATATTGGAGAGAAGCGGAAATTAAAATGCAAATCTATAGCATTTTTGATGAAGTATGAAGAGTTCGAAGGATATCCGAAGAATGATAACATTCTAAATAAATAATAAACCTGAGATAGATAGGGATATCACATACATTTCTCTGATACGAAAGTAACTAAAACACTTGTGTTATAAAATTAGAAACAACAAGAGTACCGTAAATATCTAGAACCGAGCCTACATTGAAAATATGGTTTTCTACAATTCGGTGTACGGAAATCGAACCCCTGACCTCAGTACCTCCTCAGCCGACCTTGTAAATCCGGTGTAATCCACTCAACATCGAAAGTTGTCTAATATTTATAATTAATAATAAATTAATATATAAATTCCCTAGAAACATTTTTTCCTTTAATTAATTCCCTAAAAATTCATTTGTTATTTCATTCATACTAAAATGTCTTAGATAAATTTTTTATATGTGAATATTTACAGTTCTAATAAGATTACAAACACACGAATTTATAAACATTTATTTTAAAATCCTTTAAAATACTCCTGACAAAGTAAAATAGCAATTCATGTATTAATAAAAACAAAGTAAAAGTTGAGCAGGCACAACTTCCAGAGAGAATTATTTGCGTTTAGTTTTACTTCATTTTACTGTTAGAGTAGATATATATACATACAACATTAAAAAATAATAGAAAACGTGCTGTTGCAATAATAAGCTAGTTAAAACGTAATCTGTTACAATTTGTCACCGCTCCCGAGGAACATCCGAAGCGATAATGCGTTAAACAATATTCATTACACAATTTTAAGCCTTACGCTCGGGATTTACAGACGGGATTAATCTGCAACAAGTTTTCGTAGCATTGTGAAGCGAACATTGCTCTGAGAGTACTGTTGACGTAAATTACAACACAAACAACACATTGTCGACAAAGATCGATGCTTCACGCTGAAATATATTGGAAACCTGCTGCAATTAAGTTCCTTATACATATATACGCTGTAAGAAAGCTGGAAGCGTTTTAAGCGTTTCAGTCTGCCTTCGACATGCTCGCGCAAAGATGGTTTTGATGGAGAATAAAAAAGGGCATATTTCTATAACGTACTTTTTATTTTTTTTTTAGTAACAATAGCAAATTATTTTTGAAAACAACAAAATTGACAAATTAATTCGGGAGTTTAGATTTACTAAATCAATAATTATTTTTAAACAAATATATTAGTGATTGATTAAAATGGAACTGTAGCGGATGATGTGGTGCAGGAAGAGGGTAGCTACCCGCCAGGTCGGGTGCTCGTGACCTGGGGAGGACACACATATATACGATTATCGGTAATCGTATATATGCTTGTAATTGTGCGAACTTCGATAACGCGATGTAGGCCGTCGATGTGTTTCCTGAATCTGCCACTAGCGAGCTTCCAATGTGGAGACATAGATGCCGCCACATCAGAACCATTAATCATTTACACATAGAACCATTAATCATTTACACATAGAACCATTAATCATTAGATTTTTAAGGTAATTGACATTGGTTTTTAAATCAAAAGACATCAATAGTAACACCACTTTTCTAAAAGGATGAGCTTTTTTTTCTAGAATGAGGGGCAGGCTCTCGTGATGTAGTGATCATCGCCGCCCATTAACACCTACAATACCAAAGCAATATCAGAGTTTCCAGCTTTTGATAAAGGTGTAGGCCCTTTTTTTGAAGGTCCTCAATTCGTATCGGTCCGCAAAACTGGCGACGGCAGCACATTCCATAAAGTGCAAGTGCTCGGCAGAAAATTCCCCGAAACTGTGAGGGACAGCCAAGCATCAAAGTGGCTGCAAAACTGTTTAATTCTTGCTTCAAAATATTTACTGTCTACCCCAGTTTTGGGAACGGTGTGACAATATGTAAAAATGAGCAGACCTATGACGAGCAGTAAATTCTTAGATAGTACTGTGACCGCCATGACGCTTCCAAGCATGGTGATTATGGCAAACCTTTACCTACTGGGTAGCGTCAGCAGAATGTCCTGCAGTGGTCTCTAAAAAAGCCGCTATGATGATGATGGTGACCCCGATTCCACAAATGTTTCAAAATAATGCACGGACGAATCCTTGGGCAGAGACTAGTTATCGATTGATGCCATTTATTATGCGCGTAAGAATTTACCTCCACCTTTCTTCCCGTGGGTGTTGCGAGAAGCGACTAAGGGAAAACTGTTATAACTTCAAAGGCCAAACCATTGAAAAATGGTGGGACAACCATCTCGATAAACACCAGACCAAAATTCAGGAGACCGGTGACAGGGAGTAGCGTCCAAATTCCGAGATGTCCGGTATTGCGATCATAGACCTGACGAATAGCTTGACAATTAGAGCAAGTCCTCTTTTCAGAAGAGGCCTATGTCCTGAATTACAGTCTTCAATAGACCGTTATGTGCAAATGCAAACGTTTTCTTTACGGCCTCTCAAAATTACATAGGCTTCTCCCAAAAATTTCCATAAAGAACTATCCCGAACCGTCTACATCCATCGGCTCCACGCAATGTTGTTTAGGTCGTCACTCCAACTTGTAAATTGTAATTATAACATTTTAATAACTTTGGGGTAATGTTTAGTGCCACAGAAAATAAAACCCGTTTTTATAATAATGTAAACTGTTGTTAAATAATGTATATAATTCATTTATTTCGGATCAACAATCCATATAAAACACAATAAACATGCAATACAAAAATCCAATTAAAATAAACAGATGAAGCGAAAAACTATACAGATGAAGGATCGATTTTTGATTTTTAAATTTATAATTACAATATTATTCATCACAGTTTTTAACCATATGCCTTTTTATCCAAGTTCTGAGAAATGACGAATCCCACCTACCCTATACCTTGTGATCTGAGGTGGTTACTTTGCGACTCGAAATATTGTTAATATGTTAATTTTATTAACCTATTTGACTTAAGACCTTAAATTTTCCTTTTCAAACTTCTCGAATCTACGTCTCTAATAGATGATAAAAATATTATATCGTACTAAAAAAAATCGACAAAAGGTTATGCGTAACAGCGCTTCAGTAATCCACTGCTACATTTTCTGAACTTAACTAATTAGGCTATCTTTTCACAATTTCTTTAGCAGTTGTGAAATTAACACAAAAATAAAACCCGTTTTATAATAATGTAAACTGTTGTTAAATAATGTATATAATTCATTTATTTCGGATCAACAATCCATATAAAACACAATAAACATGCAATACAAAAATCCAATTAAAATAAACAGATGAAGCGAAAAACTATACAGATGAAGGATCGATTTTTGATTTTTAAATTTATAATTACAATATTATTCATCACAGTTTTTAACCATATGCCTTTTTATCCAAGTTCTGAGAAATGACGAATCCCACCTACCCTATACCTTGTGATCTGAGGTGGTTACTTTGCGACTCGAAATATTGTTAATATGTTAATTTTATTAACCTATTTGACTTAAGACCTTAAATTTTCCTTTTCAAACTTCTCGAATCTACGTCTCTAATAGATGATAAAAATATTATATCGTACTAAAAAAAATCGACAAAAGGTTATGCGTAACAGCGCTTCAGTAATCCACTGCTACATTTTCTGAACTTAACTAATTAGGCTATCTTTTCACAATTTCTTTAGCAGTTGTGAAATTAACACAAAAATAAAACCCGTTTTATAATAATGTAAACTGTTGTTAAATAACTGTACCGACAAATTATATTACCATCAAAGGGCAAATGTGGAGACCGCTGGGAGTAATCAATTGTACAACAAGACGATGGCTAAGCGAAATTTCACCTTTACGTGGAGAGAACGTACCTAATGAAGCCAATTCAGCTGACATCCTACGTCATCAAATTCTCTCACTGTAACAAATCCGCACAATTACAGCCCTAATATTACCATGGGCTGACAAGCGTAGTACCCGTGTAGCTGAGCTTCGCTTGGCGGCTAACAGGTGGCGCTTTAATACATATACTACATTAAGATATTTTTTGTAAATAAATATTCAGTTAAGAAGATAGAGGTAGGCCGAGACTAACTTTAGAAGACCATGTGTGCAAATTGCCCGAAGAGGGAAGGTTCAAAAGTACTCGGATGCCTAGACATGCAAATATGCAGAAAATTATGAATCTGAATGAAGCGAAAGAGGATTGTAAGGATAGTGACACTTGGCGATCTGTTCTCTCTGGCTTCCCCGTCAGGGATTGTGCGTGAAGATCAATAAAAAATAAAATAAAGGAAGATATTGAACCACTGTCAACGATCTTTATGCACATACTGAGGTCAACAGAGGTTCTGTTGAGTCTTTTTGAGCCACTTTTCACCGAAGCTTATTTGGGACAACATGACAAGTGATGAGCTTAACGCCATCTTAATTTCCGAGTTAACGATATGTTATACCTACAGGCATATATACGTACATAGATAAACATTGATAGATTGAAGCTTATAACGCTATTTAAATAAAAAAAGTATTAGCTAATTCGTACAGTGCACTGTACACTGATTTCTAATTCAAATCTTCACGCCAATACAGAGGTCTAGAAAATTAAGTTCACAACTTATGTACAATTTGCATGGTTGACTTGGGCATAGTGATGGCGACAGGATCACCACCTGTCACGATGTCCTAAAAATGTCTTCGTATTAATTATATCATTTAGACATAACTTTTGAATCAATTCCTCAAAATTATAAATAAATTTTGAGATGTGCACGGTGTTCCGTGCCCAGCGTGTGAGTGTGATAGACTTCGAGGTGGCCAAAGTTGGTGAGAAGCGACTAAGGGAAAACTGTTATAACTTCAAAGGCCAAACCATTGAAAATGGTGGGACAACCATCTCGATAAACACCAGACCAAAATTCAGGAGACCGGTGACAGGGAGTAGCGTCCAAATTCCGAGATGTCCGGTATTGCGATCATAGACCTGACGAATAGCTTGACAATTAGAGCAAGTCCTCTTTTCAGAAGAGGCCTATGTCCTGAATTACAGTCTTCAATAGACCGTTATGTGCAAATGCAAACGTTTTCTTTACGGCCTCTCAAAATTACATAGGCTTCTCCCAAAATTTCCATAAAGAACTATCCCGAACCGTCTACATCCATCGGCTCCACGCAATGTTGTTTAGGTCGTCACTCCAACTTGTAAATTGTAATTATAACATTTTAATAACTTTGGCAGTTGTGAAATTAACACAAAAATAAAACGTTTTTCCTTAACAAAGCGTTCGTTAAATTAGGAAAGCTAAAAGAACTGTACCGACAAATTATATTACCATCAAAGGGCAAATGTGGAGACCGCTGGGAGTAATCAATTGTACAACAAGACGATGGCTAAGCGAAATTTCACCTTTACGTGGAAGAACGTACCTAATGAAGCCAATTCAGCTGACATCCTACGTCATCAAATTCTCTCACTGTAACAAATCCGCACAATTACAGCCCTAATATTACCATGGGCTGACAAGCGTAGTAACGGTAGCTGAGCTTCGCTTGGCGGCTAACAGGTGGCGCTTTAATACATATACTACATTAAGATATTTTTGTAAATAAATATTCAGTTAAGAAGATAGAGGTAGGCCGAGACTAACTTTAGAAGACCATGTGTGCAAATTGCCCGAAGAGGAAGGTTCAAAAGTACTCGGATGCCTAGACATGCAAATATGCAGAAAATTATGAATCTGAATGAAGCGAAAGAGGATTGTAAGGATAGTGACACTTGGCGATCTATTCATCTAACTACCCCGTCAAAGATTAGAGGTGAAAATACAATAATAATAATATTTTAAAAACGAAAATGCAAAAAGTTGAGCAGGCACAACTTCCAGAGAGAATTATTTGCGTTTAGTTTTACTTCATTTTACTGTTAGAGTAGATATATATACATACAACATTAAAAAATAATAGAAAACGTGCTGTTGCAATAATAAGCTAGTTAAAACGTAATCTGTTACAATTTGTCACCGCTCCCGAGGAACATCCGAAGCGATAATGCGTTTAACAATATTCATTACACAATTTTAAGCCTTACGCTCGGGATTTACAGACGGGATTAATCTGCAACAAGTTTTCGTAGCATTGTGAAGCGAACATTGCTCTGAGAGTACTGTTGACGTAAATTACAACACAAACAACACATTGTCGACAAAGATCGATGCTTCACGCTGAAATATATTGGAAACCTGCTGCAATTAAGTTCCTTATACATATATACGCTGTAAGAAAGCTGGAAGCGTTTTAAGCGTTTCAGTCTGCCTTCGACATGCTCGCGCAAAGATGGTTTTGATGGAGAATAAAAAAGGGCATATTTCTATAACGTACTTTTTATTTTTTTTTTAGTAACAATAGCAAATTATTTTTGAAAACAACAAAATTGACAAATTAATTCGGGAGTTTAGATTTACTAAATCAATAATTATTTTTAAACAAATATATTAGTGATTGATTAAAATGGAACTGTAGCGGATGATGTGGTGCAGGAAGAGGGTAGCTACCCGCCAGGTCGGGTGCTCGTGACCTGGGGAGGACACACATATATACGATTACCGATAGCGCACACACGGTGTGCGCTATCGCTAATCGCTTCCTCTCGCATGATGTGCGAACTTCGATAACGCGATGTAGGCCGTCGATGTGTTTCCTGAATCTGCCACTAGCGAGCTTCCAATGTGGAGACATAGATGCCGCCACATCAGAACCATTAATCATTTACACATAGAACCATTAATCATTAGATTTTTAAGGTAATTGACATTGGTTTTTAAATCAAAAGACATCAATAGTAACACCACTTTTCTAAAAGGATGAGCTTTTTTTTCTAGAATGAGGGGCAGGCTCACGTGATGTAGTGATCATCGCCGCCCATTAACACCTACAATACCAAAGCAATATCAGAGTTTCCAGCTTTTGATAAAGGTGTAGGCCCTTTTTTTGAAGGTCCTCAATTCGTATCGGTCCGCAAAACTGGCGACGGCAGCACATTCCATAAAGTGCAAGTGCTCGGCAGAAAATTCCCCGAAACTGTAGGGGACAGCCAAGCATCAAGAAGTGGCTGCAAAACTGTTTAATTCTTGCTTCAAAATATTTACTGTCTACCCCAGTTTTGGGAACGGTGTGACAATATGTAAAAATGAGCAGACCTATGACGAGCAGTAAATTCTTAGATAGTACTGTGACCGCCATGACGCTTCCAAGCATGGTGATTATGGCAAACCTTTACCTACTGGGTAGCGTCAGCAGAATGTCCTGCAGTGGTCTCTAAAAAAGCCGCTATGATGATGATGGTGACCCCGATTCCACAAATGTTTCAAAATAATGCACGGACGAATCCTTGGGCAGAGACTAGTTATCGATTGATGCCATTTATTATGCGCGTAAATTTACCTCCACCTTTCTTCCGTGGGTGTTGCGAGAAGCGACTAAGGGAAAACTGTTATAACTTCAAAGGCCAAACCATTGAAAAATGGTGGGACAACCATCTCGATAAACACCAGACCAAAATTCAGGAGACCGGTGACAGGGAGTAGCGTCCAAATTCCGAGATGTCCGGTATTGCGATCATAGACCTGACGAATAGCTTGACAATTAGAGCAAGTCCTCTTTTCAGAAGAGGCCTATGTCCTGAATTACAGTCTTCAATAGACCGTTATGTGCAAATGCAAACGTTTTCTTTACGGCCTCTCAAAATTACATAGGCTTCTCCCAAAAATTTCCATAAAGAACTATCCCGAACCGTCTACATCCATCGGCTCCACGCAATGTTGTTTAGGTCGTCACTCCAACTTGTAAATTGTAATTATAACATTTTAATAACTTTGGGGTAATGTTTAGTGCCACAGAAAATAAAACCCGTTTTTATAATAATGTAAACTGTTGTTAAATAATGTATATAATTCATTTATTTCGGATCAACAATCCATATAAAACACAATAAACATGCAATACAAAAATCCAATTAAAATAAACAGATGAAGCGAAAAACTATACAGATGAAGGATCGATTTTTGATTTTAAATTTATAATTACAATATTATTCATCACAGTTTTAACCATATGCCTTTTATCCAAGTTCTGAGAAATGACGAATCCCACCTACCCTATACCTTGTGATCTGAGGTGGTTACTTTGCGACTCGAAATATTGTTAATATGTTAATTTTATTAACCTATTTGACTTAAGACCTTAAATTTTCCTTTTCAAACTTCTCGAATCTACGTCTCTAATAGATGATAAAAATATTATATCGTACTAAAAAAAATCGACAAAAGGTTATGCGTAACAGCGCTTCAGTAATCCACTGCTACATTTTCTGAACTTAACTAATTAGGCTATCTTTTCACAATTTCTTTAGCAGTTGTGAAATTAACACAAAAATAAAACGTTTTTTTTCCTTAACAAAGCGTTCGTTAAATTAGGAAAGCTAAAAGAACTGTACCGACAAATTATATTACCATCAAAGGGCAAATGTGGAGACCGCTGGGAGTAATCAATTGTACAACAAGACGATGGCTAAGCGAAATTTCACCTTTACGTGGAGAGAACGTACCTAATGAAGCCAATTCAGCTGACATCCTACGTCATCAAATTCTCTCACTGTAGCAAATCCGCACAATTACAGCCCTAATATTACCATGGGCTGACAAGCGTAATGCCGGTAACAGCTGAGCTTCGCTTGGCGGCTAACAGGTAACTTTAATACATATACTACATTAATTATTTTTAAACAAATATATTAGTGATTGATTAAAATGGAACTGTAGCGGATGATGTGGTGCAGGAAGAGGTAGCTACCCGCCAGGTCAGGTGCTCGTGACCTGGGAGGACACACATATATACGATTACCGATAGCGCACACACGGTGTGCGCTATCGTAATCATATATGCTGTAGTGTGCGAACTTCGATAACGCGATGTAGGCCGTCGATGTGTTTCCTGAATCTGCCACTAGCGAGCTTCCAATGTGGAGACATAGATGCCGCCACATCAGAACCATTAATCATTTACACATAGAACCATTAATCATTTACACATAGAACCATTAATCATTTACACATAGAACCATTAATCATTTACACATAGAACCATTAATCATTTACACATAGAACCATTAATCATTTACACATAGAACCATTAATCATTTACACATAGAACCATTAATCATTTAATCTTTTTGTAATATAGAAATTTATGGTATACTTTTCTAACATTGTCTTTTCTAAGAGGAAGGTGTTTGACAGAAAATTGTTTTAAAGATAATATACAATATAAATGACTGATTAAGAAGCATGTAAAGACCAGTTATTTCACATGCTAACCAAATTAACGGTATTTTGCATTCAATTTCTATTACTAGAAAAAATTATATTAAAATTCGTGCCACGGTTTAGAACAACTATGTGGAGAAACAGAATAAAAGAACAGCAAATTTCTTATACATTACGCTTACTGTTAGCTTATTCACCAAAATTAAATTACATACTTCTACTATGGTAACACATGCAACACACACTGGCAACTAAGTTGTCAAATGTCAGCGAGGAGCTCCGGGATGCTTTTAATTTTAGCGTCCTGGTTTATTTTATTTTCTAATATTTTTGAGTCTATTGGCAATTAAAGTTTTGTGTTATTGAAATACGATAAATCGTGAAAATGTTGGTGTTATTTGAGACGTCTGCGGGCTACGCTATTTTCAAGGTATATGAAACACGTGTCTATTCTAACCTATAGAACAAGCATAGCGTCTCTGTTTATTTTGTATAAATCTAATTTAATGAATAAAATTAATTTTATTAACCTATTTGACTTAAGACCTTAAATTTTCCTTTTCAAACTTCTCGAATCTACGTCTCTAATAGATGATAAAATATTATATCGTACTAAAAAAAATCGACAAAAGGTTATGCGTAACAGCGCTTCAGTAATCCACTGCTACATTTTCTGAACTTAACTAATTAGGCTATCTTTTCACAATTTCTTTAGCAGTTGTGAAATTAACACAAAAATAAAACGTTTTTTTTCCTTAACAAAGCGTTCGTTAAATTAGGAAAGCTAAAAGAACTGTACCGACAAATTATATTACCATCAAAGGGCAAATGTGGAGACCGCTGGGAGTAATCAATTGTACAACAAGACGATGGCTAAGCGAAATTTCACCTTTACGTGGAGAGAACGTACCTAATGAAGCCAATTCAGCTGACATCCTACGTCATCAAATTCTCTCACTGTAACAAATCCGCACAATTACAGCCCTAATATTACCATGGGCTGACAAGCGTAGTACCCGTGTAGCTGAGCTTCGCTTGGCGGCTAACAGGTGGCGCTTTAATACATATACTACATTAAGATATTTTTTGTAAATAAATATTCAGTTAAGAAGATAGAGGTAGGCCGAGACTAACTTTAGAAGACCATGTGTGCAAATTGCCCGAAGAGGGAAGGTTCAAAAGTACTCGGATGCCTAGACATGCAAATATGCAGAAAATTATGAATCTGAATGAAGCGAAAGAGGATTGTAAGGATAGTGACACTTGGCGATCTGTTCTCTCTGGCTTCCCCGTCAGGGATTGTGCGTGAAGATCAATAAAAAATAAAATAAAGGAAGATATTGAACCACTGTCAACGATCTTTATGCACATACTGAGGTCAACAGAGGTTCTGTTGAGTCTTTTTGAGCCACTTTTCACCGAAGCTTATTTGGGACAACATGACAAGTGATGAGCTTAACGCCATCTTAATTTCCGAGTTAACGATATGTTATACCTACAGGCATATATACGTACATAGATAAACATTGATAGATTGAAGCTTATAACGCTATTTAAATAAAAAAAGTATTAGCTAATTCGTACAGTGCACTGTACACTGATTTCTGAAATTCCAAATCTTCACGCCAATACAGAGGTCTAGAAAATTAAGTTCACAACTTATGTACAATTTGCATGGTTGACTTGGGCATAGAGATGGCGACAGGATCACCACCTGTCACGATGTCCTAAAAATGTCTTCGTATTAATTATATCATTTAGACATAACTTTTGAATCAATTCCTCAAAATTATAAATAAATTTTGAGATGTGCACGGTGTTCCGTGCCCAGCGTGTGAGTGTGATAGACTTCGAGGTGGCCAAAGTTGGTGAGAAACAGGTCGTGCTATAACAAATGTTTATTTAAAAAAAATATCTTCACGCCATTCCCAATACAGTGTTAGGCAGAGTTCAGACAATTAAGTCGTTTCGACCCACCTTCCACCGAGGATATTTTTGGGACAACGTGATATGTGGTGAGCCTGTCGCAGTCTTAATGTCCAAGCCAACGATATAATTTGTATATAAGTCTTTGAAAAAACCCATTGGTACGGGCATGCTACCTGGAAATTGACCTCGGGTCTCTTGAATTCCGACCACCTATTATGACTTCCTTCGGTAACCATTAGCATTTTTAAGGCTTTTCCCTAAATCGTCTTCATTTCCGTTTATCTATTCATATAAAAATAAATTAAAAAAGCGAAAATAACTCTATATCAGTATAACGTTTTCCATAACGCATAAATTAGCATTACAATTAGCATTCTAAATAATAGTCAACCTTATTTTTTAAATAATCATTTAATCTTTTTGTAATATAGAAATTTATGGTATACTTTTCTAACATTGTCTTTTCTAAGAGGAAGGTGTTTGACAGAAAATTGTTTTAAAGATAATATACAATATAAATGACTGATTAAGAAGCATGTAAAGACCAGTTATTTCACATGCTAACCAAATTAACGGTATTTTGCATTCAATTTCTATTACTAGAAAAAATTATATTAAAATTCGTGCCACGGTTTAGAACAACTATGTGGAGAAACAGAATAAAAGAACAGCAAATTTCTTATACATTACGCTTACTGTTAGCTTATTCACCAAAATTAAATTACATACTTCTACTATGGTAACACATGCAACACACACTGGCAACTAAGTTGTCAAATGCCAGCGAGGAGCTCCGGGATGCTTTTAATTTTAGCGTCCTGGTTTATTTTTATTTTCTAATATTTTGAGTCTATTGGCAATTAAAAGTTTTGTGTTATTGAAATACGATAAATCGTGAAAATGTTGGTGTTATTTGAGACGTCTGCGGGCTACGCTATTTTCAAGGTATATGAAACACGTGTCTATTCTAACCTATAGAACAAGCATAGCGTCTCTGTTTATTTTGTATAAATCTAATTTAATGAATAAAATTAATTTTATTGAGGCGTTGGGTACTACATACTTTATTAGCAGAGTTCAAAAACAAACATTATAAACAAATATTAAAGGACTTTTCTCAATCTCGAAATGGCATTCTTATATTTTTATTAACTACTACCACAACTAGTGCTGCTATTTTATCGGGTCCATGAAAAAAAAATTGAAATATGTATGAAAGTAAATCTTCATATTATATATGTACATAAAGTTACGAACTCATTTCCACCTGTTGCTTTGTCTGAGAGATCTTTTTAATTTCCCAAGGTAAAAATTCTCTCTCGGGACTAGCAACTCCATCAGAGAGTCCTGGCCATATTGGTCCAGCAGTGATGCCCTGTTATATTTTATTATTATAATATATTCATAATTCATTCCTCACAGGGTAGTCAGAGAGAACAGTTTACTATTTGTAGTTCCATCATATATGTGGCAATTAATTTTTATTTATTTAGGTTAGGATTTTAATACTAATGACATACAAATCAATTTAACCCTGTATGAAACAATAACATGTCACAAACAATGCAATTTTATAATTTACACTTGCGATTGTTGTCACTTGGTGAAATTGCATGTAATTAAGATTTATTATTATTATCGTTTATTATTCCCAAAAATTGTAAATAAAATAGTATGTATATATCTTCATGCAAGTCCCAATTGAAAAAACCCATTGGCATGAGCCCGCCATGTGGGAATCGAACTTGAGTCTCTTGACTCGAAATTCCGACTGTCCAACCACTCGGCTATTGTGACTTTAACAAAACAAACAAAAATTGTAATTTAAATTATACATTTAATAATTTTTAAATCAATAAATATCTCTTTCCTTGCAGTTATTAGATGAGTCCAAGCTATCACAGATTGAAGATTTATATCAAGAGTTCAACACACCGGAAGGGGCCTCTTCAGTGTAAGATTTATTATTATTATTTTTTTATTTATATATTTATAATTATTATATTTTATATTCAAGCTAGCTTCTATCTGTGACTTTGCCTGCATAATCTTCAGCAACCGTGAGTTTTTATAAAAACCATTACAATGACAACAAGATCTGCTAACACTACACAAAATCATCCATTCCAGCATAAACACTCCTACCCTTCTCGCATAATTGGAGCTAAATACAAGATACCAAACACGTTACCCAAAACCATTTCAACTAAACTGTTACAGTAATAACACCTCATATTTTAATCCTTTTGTATGTATGCATAGATTATATAATAATTTAGCCTCCGATCTGGACATTTTCAATACTCATTATGAAAAATTTAAGAAGTCGACTATCAAATTATTACAGTAATCCACTATTGGTAATTGTATGTATACAATATGAAAATGTGTCTGTATGTGTGTGTGTGTGTGTGTGTGTGTGTGTGTGTGTGTGTGTGTGTGTGTGTGTGTGTGTGTGTGTGTGTGTGTGTGTGTGTGTGTGTGTGTGTGTGTGTGTGTGTGTGTGTGTGTGTGTGTGTGTGTGTGTGTGTGTGTGTGTGTGTGTGTGTGTGTGTGTGTGTGTGTGTGTGTGTGTGTGTACATATATTGTACTCATTTTATTATCTATAAATAATAAATAAAATATAACTTCACACATTTTGCCTGATTGAGATGACACAGAGAGAACAGATTGCCAAGTGTCACAACCATTACACTTGTTATGCATGTTTCAATCTCATTATTTTCTTCATTTATATTCATAGGTATCGGAGTACTCCTGTATGTTAGTATTATATTTTAAATTACACACACTAGTTTTCATGTTATCACCAGGTGTGTGGTCCCAGGTTCCGTTTCTGGGAATTCTTCTTCTCGGGAATTCCATAATACATATGCTTAAGCTGCTTTCTTTGAGTTCAAAATATATGTGGTTGTCCCTATCTATGTATGTATTTATTATTATTATCGTTTATTATTCCCAAAAAATTGTAAATAAAATAGTACGTATATATCTTCACGCAAGTCCCAATTGAAAAAACCCATTGGCATGAGCCCGCCACGTGGGAATCGAACTTGGGTCTCTTGACTCAAAATTCCGACTGTCCAACCACTCGGCTATTGTGACTTTAACAAAACAAACAAAAATTGTAATTTAAATTATACATTTAATAATTTTTAAATCAATAAATATCTCTTTCCTTGCAGTTATTAGATGAGTCCAAGCTATCACAGATTGAAGATTTATATCAAGAGTTCAACACACCGGAAGGGGCCTCTTCAGTGTAAGATTTATTATTATTATTTTTTTATTTATATATTTATAATTATTTTATTTTATATTCAAGCTAGCTTCTATCTGTGACTTTGCCTGCATAATCTTCAGCAACAGTGTGTTTTTATAAAAACCATTACAATGACAACAAGATCTGCTAACACTACACAAAATCATCCATTCCAGCATAAACACTCCTACCCTTCTCGCACAATTGGAGCTAAATACAAGATACCAACACGTTACCCAAAACCATTTCAACTAAACTGTTACAGTAATAACACCTCATATTTTAATCCTTTTGTATGTATGCGTAGATTATATAATAATTTAGCCTCCGATCTGGACATTTTCAATACTCATTATGAAAAATTTAAGAAGTTGACTATCAAATTATTACAGTAATCCACTATTGGTAATTGTATGTATACAATATGAAAATGTGTCTGTATGTGTGTGTGTGTACGATAGCCGAGTTGTTGGATGGTCGGAATTTCGAGTCGAGAGACCCAAGTTCGATCCCCAGGTGGCAGTACCAATGAGTTTTTTAAAAACTTATGTACGAATTTCATCATTGGCTTGGACATAAAGGCGGCGACAGGCTCACCACCTGTCACGTTGTCCCGAAAATATCTTCGGTGGAACGTGGGTCAAAGGGACTTAATTGTCTAGACTTGACCTCTGTCTACCCCTGTATTGGGAATTGCGTGAAGATATTTATTTATGTATGTGTGTACATATATTTGTAAGTGTGTGCAGTTGTTATTATAAGTTTTTCTCTATGTATAATAAATAGTTAATATATGTTATTGCGCTAGTAAACCATGCTGTGTACATATATGTTGGTTTATAATCTAGTTTATACAATAGTAAATAAGTAAGTAATGTCTCAATTACGATTGTAAACTGTTTTCTGTACCATAATAAATAAAAAAAAAACATGGAGTATATGTCCTTTAGTGGACTTTTACCGGCAATTTTGATAACAGTGATATTATGTCTAATGGCAACTTTTGAAGGACTTCAAAAATTTCTGCATGTGTTTTTAATACTTATCACCAGCTTTTGTACTCAAATTAACTGTAGATTACCTAAATAGCACAAACTGTTATTTTTCATTTTAGTAACATGGTGAATTTTTTTGTATTTTATTTTCAAGTATTAAGTGTTAGAGACAATTTAAAAGTTTTAATATTTATAATTTTATTATTTAGCTTATTTATTTTTATTTTAATTCATCATCTTTTTTCAGTGTAAAGCTAAAAAACTTTATCAAGTTTGAAGACACCACAGAAGCTTTAGCTGCTACTACTGCTGCTATAGAAGGAAAAGTCTCCAAAACCCTTAAGAAAGCACTTAAAAAATATGTATGCAAGGAAGTACAAGATCAGCTATTAGTCGGAGACGCAAAACTTGGAAGTGCTATAAAAGAAAAATTTGATTTGCAATGTGTCTCGAACAGCAATGTTCAAGAGCTGATGAGGTGTATACGTTCGCAGATGGACAGCTTACTCACAGGGCTACCGAAGAAAGAAATGACAGCTATGGCCCTAGGTCTCGCTCACTCTCTATCTCGGTACAAACTGAAGTTCTCACCGGACAAAATCGACACAATGATTGTACAAGCGCAATGCTTATTAGACGATTTAGACAAAGAATTGAATAACTACGTAATGAGATGTAGAGAATGGTACGGTTGGCATTTCCCCGAACTAGGAAAAATTATCACAGACAATACATTGTTTGTGAAGATTGTAAAACTGATCGGTACCCGTGATAATGCATCTAAAACTGATTTATCAGATATCCTACCCGATGATTTAGAAGAGAAAGTGAAGGAAGCGGCGGAGATATCAATGGGAACGGAAATTTCTGAGGACGACATAATGAACATACAGAATTTGTGTGATGAAATCATATCCATAACGGACTATAGAACACATTTAACTGACTATTTGAAAGCTAGAATGATGGCTATGGCCCCCAACCTAACAGTATTGATTGGAGAGCACATTGGCGCAAGGTTAATAGCTCATGCAGGGTCTTTAATGAACCTGGCCAAGCACCCAGCATCAACAGTTCAGATATTTGGTGCGGAGAAAGCTTTATTCAGAGCGTTGAAAACAAAGAAGGACACACCGAAATATGGTCTCATCTATCATGCGCAGTTAGTGGGTCAGTGTAGTGCGAAGAACAAAGGTAAAATGTCGCGTATGCTGGCCGCGAAGGCGTCGTTGGCTACGAGAGTGGACGCCTTTGGCGATGACGTGTCGTTCGAGCTGGGAGCTGAGCACAAAGTGAAATTAGAAAACAAACTGCGGCTGATGGAAGAAGGGAACTTGAGGCGGATCAGCGGAACGGGCAAGGCGAAGGCGAAATTCGAGAAATATCACAGTAAATCGTATGTATATCACAGCAGATTATTTACATTATTTATTTCTATTGAATTAATAGATAAATAATTAAGTTGGCATTTATTCTCTCTTGAAATATATAGATATTATGCTAGGCATTACAAATATGCCAAATTAGGAATACAATACAACCTAGGACAACCTTTGACGATTATGTACGAGTGGCGTAAACACTGGTTTTCAAGGTGTCACCATCTAAGGGTCCCGGGTTCGATTCCCTATGTATTTGTGTTCTATATGTAGGAAAACAACTTCTCTACATTTTCTCGGGTCTGGGTGTTTGTGGTGCCTTCGTTGTTTCCGATTCCCATACCTCAAGTGCTTTAACATCTTACATTGGGATCGGAGCAATGTATGTGATGTTGTCCCTATCTATCTTTGTATTTATTTATAATTTATAATTATTATAATAGTGTCTGAACCAAGTTTCCTTAAAAACCTTAAGTATACACTCCCCTCGGTCAGAGATATGCATTTACTTTTGTCCGTTTGCCAATACTGTGGGATTTAGTTTCTCCACCCCACATTTCACCAAAGATTATTAGGGACAATCTGACAGGTGGTGAGCCCATCTGTGTCCAAGTCAACAGTACAAATACTTGACTCAGATAAACTTATCAGTTTGAACCTTCCTCCTTGGGATTGATCATCTTATTCGAATTCCGATTACAACAGTTTACCGACCGCAGTTTAATTATGATATAAATGAATACAATTTGTAATATTAGAGACGCAAAAGACTAATGTTGTAACTTAACGTATCTGTTTGTCTGTCTATGTCTTATCCCCCAAATTAATGGATCAATTATAAAGCAGGTTTTTCTGTTTGAAAGCGGGTCTGACTGTGAATTTGGGAATATCTCTTAAGTGTGTAAAGATACTCAAGTTTTTTTTTATTTTCATACATGATTTATTTCATAAATATTACTGTTACAGGGAAGTATTCCAATACCCAGTGGCCGGAGACAGCACTCTTGGTAAGAAGCCCATAAAGAGGGAGCATTCACCCGAAGAGGATGGCCAGGTGTCGAAGAAGATGAAACTCGAGGATGGTGCAGAAGATGTAAGTTAAAATATTCAAAATATTCCTAATAGTAATGTAAAGTAGAGCTACACACTAGCCTTTACTATAGCTTGAATATGCTGGTTTTTCCTGGGACGAAAGCCTTTAAGATTACCAATATGAAATACAAGCATCTAGTGCTATATTGTATGTATTTGTGTCAGCCCAGTGATCTGGATCTAAGCCCGGAGACTTATCTTATCTTCACACAGTCCCTGATGGGGTAGCCAGAAACTAGATAGCCAAGTGACACGATCCTTTTATATACCTCTTTTGCTTCTTTGTAATTCATAATTTTCTTTATACACTCTCATCTAAGTATCGGAGTGCTCTTCATCCTCTCCTATTCAAGCAATTTGCTCACATTGTCTTCGATTGTTAGTCTCAGTCTACCATAAGATATAATTCGTACATAAGTTTTTTGAAAAACCCATTGGTAGCCTGCCACCTGCCATGCTTGGTGTCTCCATCTCAGTGGTGCTGGGTTCGATTCTCGGTCGAGTCAATGTAGAAAACACTTTCTACATTTTCTCGGGTCTGGGTGTTTGTGGTTCCCTGATTCCATACTACGAGTGCTTAAGCGCTTACTTTGGGATCAAATCAATGTATGAGATGTTGTTCTTAACTATGTATTTATTTATTCTAACTTATATTTTTCTCTATTATTAGGTAAAACCGAAAAAGAAGGTAAAAGCGGAACCGGAAGACCAAGTAGATGGCGCAGCTCAGTTAGACAATGGTAACGATGCGGGTCCGGAGAAGAAGAAGAAGAAAAAGAAGAAGTCCCTAGACGCCACGATAGCGGAAGCTGAGGTCAAAGCGGAAGTTGAGGAGCCGGAAGCGCAGCCGGAAGAGCCCAAGAGTGAGAAGAAAAAGAAAAAAAAGAGACAGTCGCAAGCTGAAGAATAAACTACCTCAATTAGTTCTCTTGTATGACTGCTTTAAGTGAAATATGTTTTAGGTTAAGAAATGCTCACAATGTGAGGTGTTATATAGTAAATATATAATTTTTATCGAGTGTTTTGTTTTATTATATCCCCTATGTGATGTAAGTGGGAACCTTGAAGCAGCCTTACCGTTTTTAATTCCCAATACAGGGGTATACAGAGGTCTAGACAATGAAGTCCCTTTGACCCACCTTCCACCGAAGATATTTTCGGGGCAATTGGTGAGCCCGTCGCCGTCTTTAGGTCCAAGCCAACGATATAATTGGTACGTAAGTTTTTTGAAAAGCCCATTGATACGAGCCTGCCAACTG
The DNA here is from genome assembly GCA_029286605.1 of Sericinus montela. Classification (NCBI taxonomy): domain Eukaryota; kingdom Metazoa; phylum Arthropoda; class Insecta; order Lepidoptera; family Papilionidae; genus Sericinus; species Sericinus montela. The sequence continues at coordinate 1,077,631 of JAGSMR010000130.1, forward strand.
GGGATCGAACTCGGGTCTTTTGACTCGAAATTCCGACCACCCAACCACTCGGCTATCGTGAGAGTTAATTTTTTTATAATTACTCAAAAAAAAATATAACTTCACCGAAGTTATTTTGGAAATCGTGACAGATGATAAACCTATCGCTGTCTCAGTATCTATGCTGACGTTACATCATACATATATTTACGTAGACACGAATATTCATATTCATCTTAAATGTATGCCCCTAAAGGGTTTTCATCAATAAATAATTGAGCAGTCACGATAGCCGAGTTGTTGGGTGGTCGGAATTTCGAGTCGAGAGACCCGAGTTCGATCCCCAGGTGGCAGTACCAATGAGTTTTTCTAAAACTTATGTACGAATTTCATCGTTGGCTTGGACATAAAAGGCGGCGACGGGCTCACCACCTGTCACGTTGTCCCGAAAATATCTTCGGTGGAAGGTGGGTCAAAGGGACTTAATTGTCTAGACTTGACCTCTGTCTACCCCTGTATTGGGAATTGCGTGAGGATATTTATTTATTTATTTATCAATAAATAAATCATTTTTATCTCATGATTCCAATTCCAATCATCCAAACACTCGACTATCGGACTCTAGATCTACTTGCATCAGTTTTTTTTATTTGTTTAAGACTTTGTTACCTGAATAAAAAATAGTCACGATAACCGAGTGGTTGGGTGGTAGGAATATCGAGTCAAGAGACCCGAGTTCCATTCCCAGGTAGCAGGCTCGTACCAATGGGTTTTTCAAAAGCTTATGTATGAATTATATCGATGGCGTCCAAGCCATACGTCCACGTAAAGACGGGCGGCGACAGGCTCACCACCTGTTAGGTTGCCCGGAAATATTTTCGGTGGAAGGTGGATCGAAGGGACTTAATTGTCTAGACTAGACCTCTGCTTACCCCTGTATTGGGAATAGTATGAAGATATTTATATTATGAATAAATACACATAAAAAACTTCTGTAAACCGACATATACATAAGGAAAAAAATACCAACCCTTTGTTGGTTTATACGCAAATGCGCAAATCAACACCTGTGGATAGGAAGACAGTTTAAATACTCAAGCGATGACATCCTCACGCTATATTCGACTCGGCATCGAAGCCGGGACCTAGTCAGTCGAGCGTCAGTTGCCATAGATGTAATACATATAGTAATTTGTAATAGAAAATGTAGTAATTTGTAATGAAGAGGACAAGACTTTTTTTTATTTATTGTTCAGTAACAATATCACATTGTGTTTGAAATACATCGAAAATATCCAATTTAACTTCGAAATTTACATATACCAAAATAATTAACAAATAACTAAGAGAAGAAAAAAGAAAAACATTGATCATTAGATTTTAAGGTAGTTTAAACACGTCAAAAGTCATCAACCAAATAGCAACATTATTCCAAAAGGATCCGCTTTAATTCTTGCTTAAAAATATTTATATTTTTAATCATTTTTAACTCTACCGGTAATCTGTTAAAGAGCCTAACCAGCTGATAGCGAGCGCAGTGTTTAATTACATTGAGTTTTAGCTCTTTTTTATTGGTGAGATCCTTCCTTCTAGTGGCTTCTCTTGCGATTATTTCTTCGTCTGTCTCGAAGTTGTTTCGGTATTTTAAAACGTCTGTTACCACAAGTAATATATACAGACTGGGGACAGTAAGAATACCTAGACTCTTAAAATGAGTTTTGCAAGTCTCCCATTGTGGAATGCGTGCTATAGTGCGAATGGCTCGTTTTTGGGTTATGAAAGCGTAAGCTAAGGAAAGCGTGAGCTGAAAGCGTAAGCTATGGAAGCGTAGTTTCGACTCGACCAAGGCTAAATAGACAGATTTTAATTGATCTATTGTAAGCTCGTCTCGCAGGGACCGAAGCGCATAGCATGCTGAACTAATAGAGTTTTCCACAAAGTTTAGTTCAGGCGTCATACGTAACGTACATAAAGACCTGAAGAATTTTAGTGCAGGACATATTGCTCACTCGGAAGGATTTGCCATAATCGCTACGCGTGGCAGACGGATTGGCGATCGCAGTTCCAGGCACCAAACTCCTCAGATGCTGCAGACCGTCATCGATCTGTTAATTTTTGTCTGATATTTCATAAAATATCTTGTAAAATATCAACATACAGATGACATCTTGTAAAATATGAGGCATGAATATTACAAATACAATGTTTTTCATTACTTGCCTCTTATAACACTTATTTTATAACTAAAATAATATCTTCACGCTACTCCCAATACTAGGGCAGACAAAGGTCTAAATAATAAAATGCTTTCGACCCATCTTTCAACGAAGATATTTTTGGGACAACATACCACGTGGTGAGCCTCTCGCCGTCTTTGTCCAAGCCAAGATATAAATCGTAAATAAACTCGTGTCTGTTGACTCGAATTCCGATCACACAACCACTCTGCTAGCGTGTCTATCTGATATTCTACAGAAATTTATCACGCCATCTGTCGATAGTCTTTTGCATTTATAAGATTTTTTCCCATAGTCGCCTCATAAAACGGCGACTCAACTTCAACTAAACTAAATTCATAAAATAGTTATGTATCGATAAAAATATGATAGGTATTGCGTGTCGCAAAAGCGTCGGGTGAGACAAGTAATTAATGAGGGATGTCAAGTGGGCGCGTCGCATCGTTTGCTCTGCCCGCCATCTTGTTAAAGCGTTCCATTCATCTTAATCAGGGTTGGCTTGCTTGCCGGGTCGAGTATAGTACACGATGGGACATGTTATTAAAATTGCAGAGTAAGGCGAGAGATAAATTTTAAATGAACTAAGGAAACGAGTAATAAAATTGTACTTGATGCAAAAATATTTACCTAACTCTGTTTTCAAAAAGATTACAAATAAATATTAATAAATAAATAAATATCTTCACGAAATTCCCAATACAGACAGACGTCTAGTCTAGACAATTAAGTCCCTTCGACCCACCTTCCATCGAAGACATTTTTTTGGGACCACGGTGTCCCACCGAGTCACCGATGGTGAGCCTGTCGCCGTCTTTAGGTCCAAGCCAACGATATAAATCGTTCAAAAGTTTTATAAAAACCTTAACTCGAATTCCGATCACCCAAACCCTCGTTGATTTTTATTATAATCACAGACATATTTTTAAATTAGTTACTTCATCATATAATCATAACGGCATATGAAGCCCACTGCAGGAAATATTCCTCTCGTGTACGGGAGGGCTTGCGATAATCGCCACGCTTGGCAACCGGATTGACGATAGCAGTACTATAGTACACCTCGCACCTTAGACGTTGCTGTCCCACGCCGGTCTGCTGAATTTTGGTCTATTGTTTGTCGTGATGGTTATCTGGCCATCCGTCCGTAGCCAATTGTGCTTTCAAGGCTTTTCCCGTAGTCGCCTCTTATGACACCCGCTCGAAGAAAAGGGGGTGGCATTATTCTTACACCGATACCTCACGGTTCAATTTATCTTTAGTAAATTAAAAATAAAATGTCTCTTGTATGTACGTATTTTCTCGGTCGCATACTTATTCTTAGACGCTTAGTCAATATGCCAATGGAAAAGGAACGTAACATTTCCATAGTGAATGCATGTAATCCATAAAGAACAGAACGCTGAACGAACGTCGTCGATCTAATGAACGGAACGTGCTCCTTTATTGTAACGAATCTTGTGAAGTTTCATCAGCCAGTGTTACGCTTAAATGTAATACAATTACAAGTCAACGTTTTATTCAATATTCTCACATAAGATCAATTACGTATGGTAATTTTAAATTAAAAAAGGTATAAAGTGCGACAAAAGTAAAAGAAGAAAGATATTATACAAAAGAAAAATATTTACTTGTATGTAATACATAACGCTGACATAAAGCTGACTCGAATATACAGACGGTGACAGGAGCACCGCCTGTCACGTTGTCCCCAAAAATCTCTTCGTTGAAAGGTCGAAAGGAATTAAATCAGTGGTCCTCTACTTAATCCATCATTGGGGATAGCGTTAAGATACTTATTTATTTAATACATAAAACCGTGACAAGTTTACTGATAAAATTTTATCGTTTTTCCCAAATAAGCTCTAGTTTGTTGGGACCACAGCAAATAGATCTAAGCTTCTGTCCATCCTAATATAGGTACAATGGTTGGAGTTTTGAAGGAAATTAATTATGGACTAGCTTTTAAAATCTCAGAGCTTCACTACCGTAGACGTATAATGCAGTTTGTACTTTCATTCTTAGAATATTTTTGCAAAATATTCTTAACTTTGGTTCTTCATGTTCAGAGATTTTCACCGTCTTAAATTAACAGCGTCAGCGCTAACATACTAATAACTATAAAGTATGTAGTTTTTTTTCTACAAAACTTACGAACTTAGTAATTGTGTTAAATATATTTGTGTTTATAGTATGGGATGTTGACATGGGATGTTTATAGTATTATAAAGTACGTTTTCAGTATTACCGTGTGGTAACGGTGTAAGAATATTACCACTCCCTTTCTTCCCGTGGGTTTCGTAAGAGACGACATAGGGAAACAGCCCAGAATATCGTTATGGCAACCGATGATGAACCGAGTTGGTGCGATATCCATCTCTAAAAATATCAGACCAAAATAATAGGACCGCAGATGGGTGGCAACGACTGAGGTACAAGTGGTCTGCTTCTGCGATCGCCAATCCGCTTTGCAAGCGTGGCAATTACGGCAAATCCTCTCTTTGGGAGGCCTATGTCCTGCGGAGGACTTTAATAGGCCGTTATATATATGTATGTATGTATAGTATGAGAAAAATGCTGGGGAGTTGGCTCAGCTATTAGTAAATGTTTGTTTGAAGACCATGTGAGCAGAAATGTGTGCCAATTGCTCGAAGAGGGGAGGGTCAAGTATACTATAGAGTACTTAAGAGCAGTATACGTGTTTTGAATAAAATAAAAAAAAATATCTTCACGCAATTCCCAATACAGGGGTAGACAGAGGTCAAGTCTAGACAATTAAGTCCCTTTGACCCACCTTCCACTGAAGATATTTTCGGGACAACGTGACAGGTGGTGAGCCCGTCGCCGCCTTTATGTCCAAGTCAACGATGAAATTCGTACATAAGTTTTTGAAAAACTCATTGTTACTGCCACCTGGGGATCAAACTCGGGTCTCTTGACTCGAAATTCCGAACACCCAACAACTCGGCTATCGTGACTTACGTGTTTTGAGAAAATGAAGAATTTGAAACAAGCGTAAGTTATTAAGTATCATGACACTTGCCGATCTGTTCTCTCTGGCTGGCGCCGCCAGGTACAATGCGTGAAGATATTTTATTACATTTATTTATAAATTTTAATTAACTTTAAAAATTGATCAGGCTAAATCATAATTAAAAACATGTCTTACCTTTATTTCTTTGCTTGCCATTATTACCACGTAAAGTACTTTTCTCCCAGTCGCTGTAGCTTATAAATCTTCGCTGCCTACGCGAGCGCTACGTCACGTATACGGCGCGTAGCACTCTTTTATCACGTTTAAGGATTTCTTTATACTTACGTCTATAAGGACGGTTACGATTCAACAGCTTTCCTGTACTCTGCTTCACTTTACTATGGAAACGTGTTCTTATTTACAAGGAATGAATCGCTTTTATAAGAATAAATGTATAAAAATACAGAATCCGTTTATTTGTGTGCGCGAAATTAAAAAGTAATGAATGCATTGAATAGACACTTTTTGCAGGTCGCTTTTATTCCAAGACAAGGTAGTGTTGGTGGTCTTAATGATATTGGCAATGAGTACGATATGCGTAAATGATGAAACTATAATATGCCAACTTCGGCGGTTATGATAATGACAGTTACATAAATAGATGAATATTTACATAAACGTCCGCAATTTGAGTACAAACGTACATATTTATCACACAAATATTTGTCCTTAGTAGGATTCGTACATACAACCCCTGGATTCGAAGGCTGTGTTACTACTAACTAAGCTATGGGATCGTCAGTTTGTTCGATCTTTAAATTTCGGTTGTTAAAATATCTATCGAAACCTTTATTTTTTTTTATACCTTTATCAATATACGCACGTCCACAAGCAATCCGAAACAGCGCGAATTGTATTCTGGACCGAATAGTTTCACAAGTAATGGCAAGCAATCAATTCCGGGATTGCAGTATGCAAATACGCAGGCGGTCGCGTGACCTTTTTTATTAAACCGGAAGCGGCTGGGGTTGTTTTCATTTAGTGTCGATTCAAACTTCAAGCGACTTTCAGTAAATTGTTCAATTAAATAATAACAGTCACAATAGCCGAGTAGTTTGATGGGCAGAATCAGACTCAAGAGACCTGAGTTCTATCCCCAGGTGGTAGGCTTATACAAATCGTTTTTTTTAACTTACGTACGATTAACATAAATTGGACACGAAGATAAACATGGCGATAGGCTTACCACCTGTCACATTACGCCAAATAATATCTTCGATGAAAGGTGCGTCGAATGGACTTAATAGTCTAGACATCTATCTACTCCAATATTTTGAATGGCATGAAGATATTAATTTTTCCATTACTTCTTAATATTTTTAAGGTAGCTGTTAAGAAGCATAATAAGGGAATGTCAATTTTAATTATTAAAATAAATATATATTAAAATAAATAAATATCTTCACGCAATTCCCAATACAGGGGTAGACAGAGGTCTAGTCTAGACAATTAAGTCCCTTTGACCCACCTTCCACCGAGGATATTTTCGGGACAACGTGACAGGTGGTGAGCCTGTCGCCGCCTTTATGTCCAAGTCAACGATGAAATTCGTACATAAGTTTTGAAAAACTCATTGTTACTGCCACCTGGGGATCGAACTCGGGTCTCTTGACTCGAAATTCCGAACACCCAACAACTCGGCTATCGTGACTTACGTGTTTTGAATAAAATAAAAAAATATCTTCACGCAATTCCCAATACAGGGGTAGACAGAGGTCAAGTCTAGACAATTAAGTCCCTTTGACCCACCTTCCACCGAAGATATTTTCGGGACAACGTGACAGGTGGTGAGCCTGTCGCCGCCTTTATGTCCAAGTCAACGATGAAATTCGTACATAAGTTTTGAAAAACTCATTGTTACTGCCACCTGGGGATCGAACTCGGGTCTCTTGACTCGAAATTCCGAACACCCAACAACTCGGCTATCGTGACTTACGTGTTTTGAATAAAATAAAAAAATATCTTCACGCAATTCCCAATACAGGGGTAGACAGAGGTCAAGTCTAGACAATTAAGTCCCTTTGACCCACCTTCCACCGAAGATATTTTCGGGACAACGTGACAGGTGGTGAGCCTGTCGCCGCCTTTATGTCCAAGTCAACGATGAAATTCGTACATAAGTTTTGAAAAACTCATTGTTACTGCCACCTGGGGATCGAACTCGGGTCTCTTGACTCGAAATTCCGAACACCCAACAACTCGGCTATCGTGACTTACGTGTTTTGAATAAAATAAAAAAATATCTTCACGCAATTCCCAATACAGGGGTAGACAGAGGTCAAGTCTAGACAATTAAGGATTTCTTTATACTTACGTCTATAAGGACTGTTACGATTCCACAGCTTTCCTGTACCCTGCTTCACTTTACTGTGGAAACGTGTTCTTATTTACAGGGAATGAATCGCTTTCATAAGAATAAATACATATAAATACAGAATCCGTATATTTGTGTACGCGAAATTGAAAAGTAATGAATGCATTGAATAGACACTTTTTGCAGGTCGCTTTTATTCCAAGACAAGGTAGTGTTGGTGGTCTTAATGATATTGGCAATGAGTACGATATGCGTAATTTGTGAAACTATAAAATGTCAACTCCTGCCGTTTTGATAATGATATTTATATAAATAGATGAATGTTTACATAAACGTGCACATTTTACGATCTCTTCGCAAAATGTGCGGCGTTACCATGACCAACCGAAAGCGAAACGAAGAGATTCGCAATATGGCAGGTTTGTAAGATGACCTTATCACTAAGATTGATGAGGGCGTTCTTCGATGGTTTGGGCACGTTGAGCGAATGAATGAAGACCGAATGGTGAAGAAAATATATAGCGCAAAAGTTAATATTAAAAGGTGTCGAGGTAGACCGAGACTAACTTTCGAAAACCAGCAAATTGCTCGAAGAGGGAAGGGTCAAGAGTACACGGATACCTAGACGTGCATGTATGAAGAAGATAATGCATCTGAAAGAAGCGAAAGAGGTATGTAACGATCGAGACACTTGGCGATCTGTTCTCTCTGGCTACCCCGTCGAGGGTTGTGCGTGAAGATAAGTATTTACATAAACGTCCACGATTTGAGTACAAACGTAAATATTTATCACACAAATATTTGTCCTTAGTAGGAATCGTACCTACAACCCCTGGCTTCGACGGCTTTGTTACTACCAACTAAGCTATGGGATCGTCAGTTTGTTCGATTTTTAAATTTCGGTTGTTAAAATATCTATTGAAACCTTTATTTTTTATACTTTTATCAATATACGCACGACCACAAACATTCCGGAAAAGTGCGAATTGTATTCTGGACCAGTTTCACAAGTAATGGCGAGCATTCAATTCCGGGATTGCAGTATGCAAATACGCAGGCGGTCGCGTGACCTTTTTTATTAAACCGGAAGCGGCTGGGGTTGTTTTCATTTAGTGTCGATTCAAACTTCAAGCGACTTTTTTCAGTAAATTGTTCTATTAAATAATATCAGTCACGATAGCCGAGTGGTTTGAGGGTCAGAATTAGACTCAAGTGGCCCGAGTTCTATCCCCAGGTGGTAGGCTTGTACAAATGTTTTTTTTTAACCTACGTACGATTAACATAAATTGGACACGAAGATAAACATGGCGACAGGCTCACCACCTGTCATATTACACCAAATAATGTCTTCGATGAAAGGTGCGTCGAATGGACTTAATAGTCTAGACATCTATCTACTCCAATATTTTGAATGGCATGTAGATATTATTTTTTCCATTACTTCTTAATGTTTTTAAGGTGGCTGTTAAGAATCATAATAAGGGAATGTCAATTTTAATATATTAAAATAAATAAATATCTTCGCGCAATTCCCACTACAGGGGTAGACAGAGATCTAGTCTAGACAAAGTCCCTTTGACCCACCTTCCACCGAAGATATTTTCGGGACAACTTGACAGGTGGTGAGCACATCGCCGTCTTTATATCCAAGCCAATGACATGATTCGTACATAAGTTTTTGAAAAACCCATTGTTACGTGCCTGCCGCCTTGGGATCAAACTCCAAGCCACTCGGCTTCCGTGACTTTTTTTCAATCTTAATAAAGATTGAAAGTCCACTTGCAAGACACCTCTTCTGTACGGGAAGTTTTGCCATAATAACCTACATATGCTGCCCATCACAGGCCTACCGGATTTCAGTTCGGTTGTTTTAGACACAGTGATCCCGTCTTGTTGTTAGGCTTTACGACACCCACGGGAAGAAATGGGATGGTATATTCTCACCGTGTAACCACAAGGCGAAGGTGATGGTGTCAGTATCCTTTAATGCTACAGTATATTAATTGTAATGCCTTAGTGACAAAGCTTTAATCCGCATCGTTCTAGTGTTACTATAACAATCACACATTAAAATCCAACCTAAACTTTTATCAGTTCACAGTGAGTTTATCTATCTATTTGTCAACCATAGATTATCAGACTATTGTGTATCTAGAGACACGAGCAAGTGAGCTTAACTTTATACATGTTTATATATACGGGCGGGATACGGCCACGCGTACTGCCACACCGTGGTAACGCTCTTACCTCTGAGCCACCGTGTCCTACAGGCATCTGTTGGAATTTGAAATCTATTTCTTTATTTAAGCCTGTTTTAGCATTAACGATATCTACCGCAAGATATTTCAAATTCTAGTTCAGTTTATATATTTATTTTTGATCCTTTTCCGTTTTTTTTTTAATAAATATTTGCTTTCTCTTGTTTTTTTAACAACTTCAATTGTACTTGATCAAGATTAATACAATTGTATGAATGATTTCATTTGATTTTGGACATTCCTGATATTTGGAAGAACGCGTTGCGCCGTCTTAGTGCCAACGATATAAATCGTGCGTAAGTTTCAAAAAAACTTATTGGTGCCTGTCCTCCTCTTGGGGATCTAGCTCTGGTGACCTGGAACAAAATCCTATCACCTACCCTCGGCTCTTGTGAGCCGTATGTATAAATACTTTCGTAAAACTTATTTTAAAACACGTCCATTCAACCCTGAAGTATATTTTTCTATATCTTGGCAACGAGATCGTTATGAGACAAAAATATGTATATGTAAACAAACATCCATAACTCATTAAACCTTTCGTGAGACATTATTAATCAAATAAATAATAACGGCTAAACTCACGTATAAACAATTGGTGTAGGTACCGACTAGTTTCGGAGCTGTCCGAGGTCCCTCATCAAGGTGAGTGGGATGAGTTCGCGGTCGCGCCCCGCTTCACACCGCCGAATGTTTCCGACAGGTCCGTAACTAGACAGTACCTACTCCGATTGTTTAAACGTGAGCTTAGCCATTTTTAATTATTTTTCATCAAGTTTGCCATTAACAGGATTCAAACCCAGGCTTCATTAGCCTCGAAGGCATTGTCACTAACGGCTATGCAATCTTGTCGTTATATATTTGACTGACTAACTTATTCAGACACAAACTATGATTGAGTCATTAATGTCTTAATAATTAATGTCTTAATAATTAATGTCTTAATAATTAATGTCTTAATAATTAATGTCTTAATAATTAATGTCTTAATAATTAATGTCTTAATAATTAATGTCTTAATAATTAATGTCTTAATAATTAATGTCTTAATAATTAATGTCTTAATAATTAATGTCTTAATAATTAATGTCTTAATAATTAATGTCTTAATAATTAATGTCTTAATAATTAATGTCTTAATAATTAATGTCTTAATAATTAATGTCTTAATAATTAATGTCTTAATAATTAATGTCTTAATAATTAATGTCTTAATAATTAATGTCTTAATAATTAATGTCTTAATAATTAATGTCTTAATAATTAATGTCTTAATAATTAATGTCTTAATAATTAATGTCTTAATAATTAATGTCTTAATAATTAATGTCTTAATAATTAATGTCTTAATAATTAATGTCTTAATAATTAATGTCTTAATAATTAATGTCTTAATAATTAATGTCTTAATAATTAATGTCTTAATAATTAATGTCTTAATAATTAATGTCTTAATAATTAATGTCTTAATAATTAATGTCTTAATAATTAATGTCTTAATAATTAATGTCTTAATAATTAATGTCTTAATAATTAATGTCTTAATAATTAATGTCTTAATAATTAATGTCTTAATAATTAATGTCTTAATAATTAATGTCTTAATAATTAATGTCTTAATAATTAATGTCTTAATAATTAATGTCTTAATAATTAATGTCTTAATAATTAATGTCTTAATAATTAATGTCTTAATAATTAATGTCTTAATAATTAATGTCTTAATAATTAATGTCTTAATAATTAATGTCTTAATAATTAATGTCTTAATAATTAATGTCTTAATAATTAATGTCTTAATAATTAATGTCTTAATAATTAATGTCTTAATAATTAATGTCTTAATAATTAATGTCTTAATAATTAATGTCTTAATAATTAATGTCTTAATAATTAATGTCTTAATAATTAATGTCTTAATAATTAATGTCTTAATAATTAATGTCTTAATAATTAATGTCTTAATAATTAATGTCTTAATAATTAATGTCTTAATAATTAATGTCTTAATAATTAATGTCTTAATAATTAATGTCTTAATAATTAATGTCTTAATAATTAATGTCTTAATAATTAATGTCTTAATAATTAATGTCTTAATAATTAATGTCTTAATAATTAATGTCTTAATAATTAATGTCTTAATAATTAATGTCTTAATAATTAATGTCTTAATAATTAATGTCTTAATAATTAATGTCTTAATAATTAATGTCTTAATAATTAATGTCTTAATAATTAATGTCTTAATAATTAATGTCTTAATAATTAATGTCTTAATAATTAATGTCTTAATAATTAATGTCTTAATAATTAATGTCTTAATAATTAATGTCTTAATAATTAATGTCTTAATAATTAATGTCTTAATAATTAATGTCTTAATAATTAATGTCTTAATAATTAATGTCTTAATAATTAATGTCTTAATAATTAATGTCTTAATAATTAATGTCTTAATAATTAATGTCTTAATAATTAATGTCTTAATAATTAATGTCTTAATAATTAATGTCTTAATAATTAATGTCTTAATAATTAATGTCTTAATAATTAATGTCTTAATAATTAATGTCTTAATAATTAATGTCTTAATAATTAATGTCTTAATAATTAATGTCTTAATAATTAATGTCTTAATAATTAATGTCTTAATAATTAATGTCTTAATAATTAATGTCTTAATAATTAATGTCTTAATAATTAATGTCTTAATAATTAATGTCTTAATAATTAATGTCTTAATAATTAATGTCTTAATAATTAATGTCTTAATAATTAATGTCTTAATAATTAATGTCTTAATAATTAATGTCTTAATAATTAATGTCTTAATAATTAATGTCTTAATAATTAATGTCTTAATAATTAATGTCTTAATAATTAATGTCTTAATAATTAATGTCTTAATAATTAATGTCTTAATAATTAATGTCTTAATAATTAATGTCTTAATAATTAATGTCTTAATAATTAATGTCTTAATAATTTTCCGCTTTTTTTAATAAATATTTGCATGCTCTTGTTTTTTTAACAACTTCAATTGTACTTGATCAAGATTAATACAATTGTATGAATGATTTCATTTGATTTTTGACATTCATGATATTTGGAATAACGCGTTGCGCCGTCTTAGTGCCAACGATATAAATCGAGCGTAAGTTTCAAAAAAATATTGGTGCCTGTTCTCCTCTTGGGGATCTAGCTCTGGTGACCTGGAACAAAATCCTATCACCCAACCTTGGCTCTCGTGAGTCGTATGTATAAATACTTTGGTATAACTTTTTTTAAAACACGTCCACACGTTCAATCCCGAAGTATATTTTTCTATATCTTGACAACTCGATCGTTATGAGATAAAAATATGTATATTTAAACAAACATTCATAACTCATTAAACCTTTCGTGAGACATTATTAATCAAATAAATAATAACGGCTAAACTCACGTATAAACAATTGGTGTAGCTACCGACAAGTTTCGGAGCTGTCCGAGGTCCCTCATCAAGGTGAGTGGGATGAGTTCACGGTCGCGCCCCGCTTCACACTGCGCAATGTTTCCGACAGGTCCGTAACTAGACAATACCTACTCCGACTGTTTAGACGTGAGCTTAGCCATTTTTAATTATTTTTCATCAAGTTTGCCATTAACAGGATTCAAACCCAGGCTTCATTAGCTTCTAAGGTCACTAACGGCTAAGCAATCGTGTCGTTATATATTTGACAGAGTAACTTATTCAGACACAAACTATGATTGAATAATTAATGTCTTAATAATTAATGTCTAATGTTTTAAATGGACAACATTACAGTTTACATACAAATATCATGAGATAACTGATCCCCTCCCTAACCCGAGTGTTGGTTCTCTTTTTTCGTTTTCAGAGGCCAGTTTCAGTCACAGCGTTATTATTTTCTCTACTGACCTTTTTCTTTTTCCTACCTGCAGGCCCCAAAGTCATCATTAACCCTCCCTGATTTGGATGGGTATAAACCTTTTTCTTCCAAGAAAAAAATACAAAACTTCTATAGCCCCAATCACCGCTGAATTTTATTTATTCAAACTTTGTTAGTCATTGAGGTCGGTTTGAAACTTATACACTACTGATAAAAACTATAATTACTATAATTACTAAACTGCTAAAATACTATGAAATACTAAAATACTAAAATGTTGTGGGTTTCAATAAGGGGTCTCCTTTTTTCTTCGCAATTCTAATGTTGTGAGACCAAAAATACTCGTATATACGAATATGATGATTTGTTGGAAGTGATATGGTAGCTCATTGTTGTAGCTTCGTTAATATCTCCATATCTTTATTAAAATAGGAAACTGACGCACATATAACTATTTGTAAAAAAACCCTGCTTATTGACAGATTCCAGGAATTTGTTGAAGAAAATCTTTATAAATAAATCTGCTCATCATAACATATATGAATACATTAATGATATTAATCACTGATAGTAACACTATGAGTTGGTTTCTCTCATAATATTTTTAAATGTTCAATATTGTATTTCGTTTGTTAAAAAAATTACAAAAAAGATAATACCTACGAAGTTTCTTTCAACTGCTCCTTCTCCGTTTAAATAACCTTATTCTTATTAAAATAATAATAGTCGATGTATGTAATTTAACATTATTAATTTAATTTGATTCGATATATTGACGACCTTCGTGGACTAGTGGCGTCAACACCGGTTTTCAAGGTGTCGCCATCTCGAAGTCCCGGTCGAGTCAATGTACAGTAAGCACATTTTCTACATTTTCTCGGGTCGGGGTAATTATGGCGCCTTCGTTGTTTCCGATTCCCATACCACAACTGCTTTAGACGAGGATTAGAAGATTTATCTATAGACTTCTCTCATATGAAAGGTATATTTATTTGTTTGACTGTGTATATCTTTAAGGTATTGCCGCGTTGAGGGGTCTATGAAACTCATTACGATGGCGGAAATAATCCTGCTTTAAGAATTCGCTTTGATTCATCGAGTGCCTTCTTTGACGCGGCTAATAGAAGGTAACGTATATCCCCTTCAGTCAATATATGTTAAACATGTTCAAACATGTTCTTCGCTTACACGAATAATGGATTGGGGTCGGATATTGGTTGCGCCGGTATTTCTACACAATATTTCGCAGCCGCAGGAAATTAAGACGTCTTATGATATTATACGTGTCATGTTACACGCCATTAGGTTTATTTATACCAATAAGGTGGTACATAATACTTTTATATCTAACATTATACTTCTATATGGAAGAAATTACTTTGTCTCTATGTCTGGTTCAGCGTTTTTACGGATGTAGGACTGCATCTGCTATATGTTTACGCGTATATACCATTCAAATGTTTGTCCCTAGCGCGATTCAAACCCACAACCTTCCAACGCAGGACTAACTAAGCTATCGGATCCTCAGTCGGTCGATCGAAATAACGTATACTCTATAAACGAACAACATACAATGCAACCGAACCGGTATATATTTAAACTGAAAACTCGCATTTTATACGAAAAGTTTATTTAGCATTTATTCGGAATGGCGTCACAACAATTTGTGTCGCGGAGCGTACTTGATTTGTAGTCCACTGCGAGCTGATACGTAAGATAATAAATAAAATTTATCAAATAATTCATATGTCTATGATATTTTATATTTTGTGCGATAAAATTATTTGAAGTCAGGATAACGGAGTGGTTGGGTGATCTGAATTCGAATCAAGAAACCCGAGTTGGATTCCCGGAAAAGAGGCTCGTACTAATGGTTTTTTTGCATCATACATAAGGCTTGCTCATTAAAATCACGACAGGCTCCCCACCTATTACATGGTCCTAAAATATGCTTCTGTGAAATGTGAATCAAAAGGACTTAATTGTCTAGACCACTGGCTACCCCTGCATTGGGAAATGCGTGAACATTTTCCAAATCGTAAGAGCACACTGGCAGGTCGCCATATTTACATAAAAAAACATGTTTACATTTAAAAAAACAGTTTAAAGAATAAAATCCAAGACTGCCAGTGGTTGGGTGATCGGAATTCATCAGGAAGGCTTGTACCAAAGAATGTTTTTGAAAACTTACTCGTATGTACGATGTGCATAATAGGCTTGGGCATTTAAATGGCGACGTGCACACCACGGTGAATTCTGTGTCGAAAGAAACAAAAAAGAAACAAACACAAAAAGTGTAAATATATACAAAATTAAATATATAATATTAAGTCACGATAGCCGAGTGGTTGGGTGGACGGAATTTGGAGTCAAGAGACCCGAGTTCGATCCCCAGGTGCCGGGCTCGTACAAATGGGTTTTTCTAAAACCTATGTACGAATTACATCGTAATCATGTAATCTAGCTGTGCACTGGAATATCGATCGCTGTTTAATTTAAAATAAAAACAATATCAATACATTTCAACAGTGCTTGAGCCACGCATCAGCTTTAGTTGTTGCATGAATGGGCCGGCTCGACCGGGGAAGTACCACGACCTCACAGAATACCGGCGTGAAGTACAAGTCTAACAAACTTCTGCGTTTCGTCTGGTGAGTGCAGGTAACCGGTGGCCCACACACCTCCCTCCCCCAATTCTGGGGGGGGGCACTCTAAGGGAGGCAACGCATCTGCAATGCCTCTGGCATTGCGGGTTTTCATGGGCGGCGGTAATCACTTACCATCAGGTGAGCCGCCTGTTCGTTTGCCTCCCTTTTCCATAAAAAAAAACATACATACATAGATAGGGACAACATCACATATATTGCTATGATCCCAAACTAAGCAGCTATAGCTATAGCACTTGTGTTACGGAATCGGAAACAAAGTAGGTTTCTTGGCTTAAAACAGCGCTGAGTGAGACCATCACACAGCACATGCTGAGCCAGCCTTTTCGGCTCACTTCGACCTGTTTACTTTATTTTATAAACTTTTTACATAGTTATTAAAATAAAATAAATCTTCACGCAATTCCCAATACAGGGGTAGACAGAGGTCAAGTCTAGATGATTAAGTCTCTTCGACTCACTTTCCACTGAAGATATTTTCGGGCCAACGTGACAGGTGGTGAGCCCGTCGCCGTCTTTATGTCCAAGCCAACGAAATTCGTAAATTTTTTTTGAAAAACTCATTGGTACGTGCCTGCCACCTAGGGATCGAACTCGGGTCTCTCGACTCGAAATTCCGACCACCCAACCACTCGGCTATCGTCACTTTATACGTACTACGTACATATTAATATGTGTGAACTCTTTGAGCTGAATAATTATTTTTTTCTATGCTGTTCTAAATATCCAGATCCAAGAAAATGTTGAAAAAGTATTTTCATTGACCGAACAAGAATCCCGGGAGCTCAGAGCTGACGCCACTTTGAAAATCGGTATATACGCCGCTCGTTCCCGGAGTTCGCTTATAAAAGAAATCGATCCACCTGAATTCCGCTATGGGAAAACATTTCTGTGGTGAATATGAATGTTTGTACTCGAGTGTTAATATATACAAATAATATGTGTTTATTTTGACTTTGACTTTAAGACGGCCATAGGCTCTATCTGTCAAGTTGTTCCACATAACCTTCAGTGAAAGGTGGGTTGAAAGGACTTTGTCTATACCAGTATTGAGAAAATGAGTGAAGATAATATGAAACAAAAATAAAGTAGGTTTTTTCCTATAGATCGTCCAAAACTTCCCTCATTAAATCTGATTCTCACAACCCAAAATATCTGGATTTTAAATTGATTCAAAATCACGTTTACTTATTCCTCAACTTAAATATTTTTCTTTAAATACCTGACTGGTTTCGTCCTTATAGAATTATAGAAGTCTACAGCAAATACTACACTATTACAGACATTAAAGATATTTTTGAAAACACATCACTTATGTTTCTTAACTGCAGATATGTTAATATTAATATCGTTGGCCAGGACATAAAAAACGGTGACAGGCTCACCATCTCTCACGTTGTCACAAAAAAATGTCTTCGGTGAAAGTTGGATCGGAAGACTTAATTGTCTGGACCTCTGTCAACCCCAGTATCGGGATTGGAATGAAGATATTAATTTTAATTTTAATATTTTATGAATAATCACAAGTTAATAACGAAACTAAATATAATTTTCCTATCAGCGCCATTTGTTGAGATATAAAACATTGTGGTAACGCCTTTGCAGCTGCTTATCTCCAACCCTCATCCATTATACTATAATTGGCAGAAATTTGTCGCGGCCCTTAATGGCTTAATAAATGGCTTGCATTGAATTGTCGAACAACACCACGGGATTAGGTCGAATGAAGATAGCTCTGAAAGGATTCCGTTAGTCTTTAAATTATACTTACACGTATATACATACATAGATAGGGACAATATCACATACATTGCTCAGAATTTAAGAGCTGGCGACACCATGAAAACCGGTATATAAACTGGTATAACCGGTAATTGAGAAATTTAAAAAATCAACTCCGCAAAGTCACGATATAAAGGTAAAGAGTCCAGCATACATAAATGCTTTATCTTCACGGATCAGACAACTAAGTCCTTTCGACTCTCCTTTCATCCAAGACATATTTGGGACAACGTGACTGGTGGTGAATCTGTCGCCGTTTCAATGTCCAAGCCAACGACGAAAACCGTATGTAAAATATTGGAGATAAAAAACATTAGTATGTGCCTTTATCTTTTTGTTTGTATTGTCTAGACCTCTGTCTACCCTTGATTTTTTTAAATGCTTGCTAAAACGATCTAATAACGACCTCGCCAGATTATCGAGTTGGTACGTATTCAGTAACTCTCCGACGTCGCCAGTGACATGTTATTGAATTTGGGCGACTCAAAGCGTTCGATTGGTCCGGAGTGGGACTTTAACCGGAATTGTTTTAAAACGTTACATAAATATAAGGGCACTTATACATCACTTCTTTTATATCGAATTATTGGAAAGGCGGTGCTGACATAAACGTGATGTACCAGCCAATCTTAACTGAATACAATTCTAATATCAAATGATACAAATCATTCAATACTTGACGCCGATTTCAAGCACAGTAAGTATTGCTTATTACAATATTTCATTTAAATTATAAAGTAACAAGTTAAGCAAAGAAAGTTATCCGTTTTTGTGGTTTTCAAGGGGATTTAATTTAAAAAACAAGTTTTTTTTTACTCTAATCAGAACGACAAACAATTTATGGAATAATTATGTACCCAGTGAGCCATCAGCAGTCTGAAATGAACCGTAAATAAGCGTACAAGACTTAATAACGAACCGCTAGCCTAGTAGTTAGTGCGGGATCTAATGCCGCTAGAGGCAAACTTTTTGATGAATATGAATGTTTATTGTCGAGACGTGGAGTTACGAACCTGTCTATATTAATATTTATCTATGTACAAATAAACTAGTGTAAGCATAATGCAGTTAGCTTGAACACTGAGACGGCGATTGGCTCACCACGTGTCATGTCGCCCCAAGTAAGCTTCGGTAAAGTTGGGTCGAAAGATTTTAATTGTTTAGTTCTCTGTAAACCCTAGTATTGATAATATGCCAGAGGAAATTATTTATTTATATATATTTATGTGAGCCTCCTTTAAAATAAAAATAAAAATAAATAAAAAAATCTTTAAATAGATCAACATATATGACACGTGAAAAAATCACTGGGACCGAGACGGTATCCATGCTTCCTTAATCTCGGCAGCAAAGGTCAATTCCAAATAATTCTTAAGAATTTTACTGTGTAAATAGTCAACACTGTTTACGGAGTCAAGAAAGAAAGTTTAAGATTCACGATAGCTGAATGGTTGGGTGGTAGGAATTTCGAGTCAAGACCCGAGTTTGATCCCAGGCTCATTCCAATTGTATTTTTTTTTTCAAAACTTATGTGCGAATTACATCGATGGCTTGGACATTGGGACGGCGATGGGCTCACCACCTTTCACCACGTTGTCCCAAAAATGTCTTCGATGGAAGGTGGGTCGAAACGACTTAATTGTCTAGACCTCTGCGTACCGTTGTATTTGAAATGGTGTGAAGATATTTTTTCCTATTTATTTAATTATATGAATACAAAATTGTTGTTCCAACCTTTGCAATAAAATCTAGCGTCAGCCACGTTGTACAGCATTTGTTTTGCAGCTTGTAGTATTGCTAGGGAGAAAACAAAGCCGGTATGTATTAAGTTTGTTTTACTCGCTTTTAGACCAGCGGTCATGTTTATGCTTCGCTTTATTACATTTGTTTCCAGCTGATACTATCTAAATGTTTATTGCTACTAAAAAACATGTGTGTAATTCAGCCGCAGTAGAAGAAATATGTACAGAAAAAGAAAATAGAGAGAGAGAAATAGTGAGAGAGAAAGAGAGAGACGATTATGTACGATCTATGTCGTTGGCTTGGACATTAAGACGGCGACAGGCTCGCCACCCCTTACGTTGTCCCAAAAAATGTCGTCGGTGAACATGGGTCGATAGGACTTAACTGCCTAGACCTCTGTTTACCTCTGTATTGGGAAGGGCGTGAAGATATTTTTTGTATTTATTTTATTTGTGTTGTAAATAAAGTATAAAAAAAAGATTTGCTCGTTTAAAAATAATATTTACATATAGATAAGATACTTGGAGAGAAATTTTAAACGCGCCTGCTTCTAAAATCACGTTCATAGGAAACAAGAACGTGTGGATAGTAACAAGCTACATGCAATTTGCATCAGAGAATCGAATTCTCTCAACGACCAAACGGCACTCGCTCCTCGCATCGTTCCCATCTGCCGGATCTTACTGTATGTAAATTTTAAATGCAACTGAAATCTGCTGAAACGTTTATATGTAGATATTTTTACATCTTCACACAGTCCAAACACTGGTGTAGTGTAGTAAGTATCAATAGAGATAATTTTTATCCCTTCCCGCAACATTTCATTGGATTATATTTACGACAACAAGCCAGATGAGGAGCCTAACGCCGTCTTAGAGTTCAAGTTGGTAGAATATACTGATATAAATAAATATTTATATTAACAACCAAATCCGCTTATCGTCGTGTGGTTACGGCGTGATTATACATACATAGACAGCGACAACATCACATACATTGTTCTGATCATAAAGTAAGCAGCACTTGTATTAAGAAGTCAGAAACAATCATGGTACCACAAACACCCCAGACCCGAGACAATTTACATAAAATGTTTCCTACATTGTCCCGACCACATACATCCATATATACATATACATACATAAAGGCCTGTTAAAGTGCACTGCAGGACATAGGTCTCTCCCAAACGGAGAATTTGCTATAATCGCCACGCCAGGTAAGCGTGGCGATTATATATTATACATTATGGAAGCGGATGACAGAACTAGACCACTCACATACTTACTTTTAGAGACGGTTATAACGCCATCTGTCGGTTGCCATAATATTGATCATCAAGGCTGTTTCCCTAAGTCCCTTAGTCGCATCTTCCGACACCCACGGTTTCTTGTAATATACCAGACTATAATTCAGAATATCTCACTCTACTCTGCAAGTTATCTCGTACTGGGAACGGATCCGCTTGCCAAACGTGGCGATTACGGCTATCATAACCTCTTAGCTATCATAGCTATTTAAATAAGTAAGTTGCTTACTTACTTTCTTAAACTATAATTACTTTATGTCTGTTTAATAATGTGTAAATAAATAAATATGAATGATATACAAAAGAAATAGATAAGATATTGAGTTATCGCTTGCAGTCTACGTCGAACAGAGTACAGAATGTTATTACAGGAAATTCAATCCTATCGCCTCGAGACAAGGTCAATGTGTCGTACAATATTGCTTAGAAATTTTATATCCATTGAGAAGAAAAAATGGAAGGATTCCATGTTTTTTTAAGTTATTTTGTATATAAAAGAGTGCTTTAATCATTTGGGTACGTTGAGAGAATGAGTGAAGACAGTTTGGTGAAGAAAGAAGAAAATATACGCCACGAAAGGCCGAGAGTAATTTAGGTTTAAAGAATTTATTTTCTCATAAGAAGATACACTTCACTTATAATGAGATACAATTATTTTTTCTTAACTAAATATAAACATCTAGAGCGTTATAAGTTTGCTATCTTAATTATTACACCTATACATACATATATATGTACTAGTATTTTTACTCTGGATTACATAATTATTTTATTTTCTATATAATTTGACTAACCTCACATAACTGAGCTTACATACTACATATGTTTATTTACACCTATCAAGCCTATATCAACACTTTATTCACCTATACGAAAGGTATCCTAAATATTATTAATTATTACAGTATAATATATATTTTTTTAATTTCTTATTGTAGATAGGCATGCTTTGGCATTCTTTTATATCATCTGGCAATGTATTATACAGCTGTACTCCCTCAAACAATATCGTTTTCTTACCATAATTTGTTCGTACGTTTATCAATTCTAGTTTATTTTTATTTCTTAAATTATGCATCATTGTTTTTTATGTAGCTGCGTTTTAGTTTGAATGGAGTTAGAAGTTATGTTTTTAATGAGAATACAAGTGTTATAAACATAAAGTTATCTAAGATTGAATATTTTTGTTTTTTCATAAATCATATTTGTAGGAGTTAGGAAATTGTAATGGAATAAGACTTTAATTATTTTATTTTGAGTTCTTTGTAGTGAGCTTGTATTCGTGACTGCTGCAGACCCCCATATTTGTATTAAATACTCCAAATGAGACTTAACCAAGGAATTATAAATTATAGGACGTATTGCGTTTGGTATACAGTTGGCTATTTTACGTAATGCTCCCAAAATAGACGTTAGTTTTGTTTCGACATGATCGACGTGCTATTTCCAAGTTAATTTTTCATCAAACCACAGTCCAAGA